>OZ007592.1:172177217-172749717 GCA_963931845.1 Maratus michaelseni | reverse complement strand
AAGTCAGGACATCCTTGAGCCAGTAATTCGCCTTTTGAATTATATTTTTGATAAGTTGCTTCTGTGTTTTCAATGTTTGCTATTGTCAGATTGTTAGTGATTAGATATTCGGTAACTGTTTCCCTGTGGCCATTTTCTTTGGGGGTAACCCCACAATGTGGATTTAGTGTTGACGTCTCCCCGCAAATGAGAAACTTTCTTCGTGTGATGATGTGTTCCTATTCTTCGAGTGTTTCGTCGAAGTCAGATTTTGGTGCTGCATATGTTGAGCCAATTATTAGAAAGACTTCCTTAGCCATAATAGTCACGAAGGAACAGTGTGTTCCTGTATAAAGATATTTGTATATGTTTTTATTTTGTATGACTACATGTGCCGAGTATTTTCATGGAAAAATAGCCCACGATGAAGGACAGTCGGTTAGCTCTCCGCTTTTGTTACAGTGTGCATCCTGCAGCAATGTGATGTGTATGTTGTTATCTATCATGTGGTTTTTGGATGTTTCATTCTCTGATGTGCAGTGGTTGAGATTTATATGTAAGATCTTGATGTGACCAGATGGTGGGAGTGGTGTTGTTGAAGTCATTTCTTAGTGTTGTGTATTCTAATGGAGTTGTTATTTATTAAATGATATTTTATTTTAGAAAAACTATTAAGATTGAACGTATTTTTTATGTTAAGTAATATACTTTAATACCTTAGTGACCCCGTCTCGCTGTATAGATTAGGATACTTGCTGCTATATGAGGACCACTGGTGGTGAGTATCAACTGGATAATACATGTCCATTGGGTGGTTCTGAGACCAGTTCATCGGTAAATGTCCATAAAACCCTGGAGGAGGGGATGGTGGGCTTTGTAGTAAATCCCATGTTTGGTGAATGTTCGTTGTGTTTGTTGATTGGTGGAGGATGCAGAAGAGGTAGAGGCTCGTAGTTATCTTGAGGTTGTCCACGTGTCTTGTCGTCACGAGGCAAGAAGAGGTCATGCAGTTGGTTTCTTTCTTCATTGTAGATGCTGCAGAAGACTGGGCACCTTGAGTCGGAGGCCTTATGTTCAGTGTTGTAGGTGATGTCATGGACTTCGTTATATCGGAGGCAATTGATGCATCTAGGGTCATTCTCGCAGTTTTGGATGGTGTTTTTTGCCTCGCAACTTATGCAGAATGGTCTCTTACTCTCGCATCGATTTTCAGAGTGTCCAAATTCCTGGCTTCAGCGGCAACGCTGCACCAAGCTAAATGGTCTGAGTCGGCAAAGCTTTGGGTCTAGTGTGAGGCCACCATCCAGGATTACCATCTGTGCAAGAACCTGGGGTAGCCAGAGAATCCAGTCGCGAGCACCAGGACTTTTTGATGGCATATTTCTTAGCATGGTGATTTCATCTTTATAAGTGAAGTAGATGGAGAGCATTGCTTCTTCTATATATTTGAATTCAAGTCCTTCTGGGACATCTAGAAGAATCATTTTGTGGAGTGTAATTGATTTATTTACAAAGATGAGATCTTTGTTTAGTACTTTAGATGGCTACTGTAGATAGTATGTACTTGGCTTTTAAATTCTCGACAGAGTACTTCTGTCTGAACTTGAAGTTCATGGTGGAATCTTTTTGTTGCAATTCTTTGTACTACTTCTGGTAAGATGATGTTTTGGCTGGCAATAAGGCGTTCGATTTCTCTTCCAAATGTTTTCTTGCGGTCTTTGACATTGTGTATGCGCCGGTATTTTCGATTTTTTGTATGCGGCTCAGGTTGTTGTCTTTCTGACTGTTGTGTTTGCTGGTGAAGCTCAGGTGTTGGAGTTGATGATGGCGGTAGTATGGTTGTTTCAAAATGATTTTGTTGAACTTCGGTGCTAGTATGGGTTTATTGATGCTAGAGAGAGACATTCAATTTGTGGATTTTCGTCTGCTTGTTGAGCCTGGCACATCTGTTGCAAGTGTTTAGTTAGGGCTTTTCTTACATCTATGCCAATGTAAGCTAGGCTGGGGATGTTTGCCATACAGACCTTCAATTGCTCCTCATAGCTTTCGGCTCTTCCGTGAGCGCGGACGTAAGCGGACTGATCGGCTTTCAATTCGTGACCGTTTTTGGCGTCTTGTTCTTGGATTTTTACGAGTAAGTTCCATATATCTTTTAGATGTTCTTGTGCGTTTTTGCTAGTAGACAATCAGTATCGTTTTTAATTTTATTTAGAAGCAATTCACAATTCACATCGCAATGACATGTCCTTTATTACTTCATTAATTTTGGAGACTGGCGTCCATCTTTCGCTGCGCCTTAATGGTTCTACTGTTTTGTTGAAGGAGCTTGAACACGCACTTCTGGTAAATGGTTGTAACGGGGGCGGCATGTTTAGGGTAGGGCCGTTCGAGACTGTGAGTGTAGATATCAGTACTATTATATAAAGAGGAAATGGTAACTGACTGACTGACTGACTCACCAACCCCCAGCCGAAACTACTAAAGTCAAGGTCACGAAATTTGGACTGTAGATTTCTGTTATGGCCTAGGCAAGAAATATGAAGGGATTTTTGAAAATCCCGCCCCCTGAAGGGGGTTATAGGGGGGTTCGAATGTTTTAGGTCATTTCGCCCTATCTCAGCAGCAGTTATAGGTAGGAGCGCGAAAATCAGGAAAACAAATCTGCTAAAAAATTATTAAACACCTATTTCAGCGATTTTAGAAATTCCCCCCAGAAGGGGGTTAAAGGTGGGGTGGTTGAAAGTTTTGTGTCATTTCGCCATATCTCAGCAGCAGTTACAGGTAGGAGCACGAAAATCAGGAAAACAAATCTACTAAAAAATGATTAAACACGTATTCAACGATTTTAGGAATCCCCCCCCCTGAAGGTGGTTAAAGGGGGGTGGTCGAATGTTTTAGGTCATTTCGCCATATCTCAGCAGAAGTTACAGGTAGGAGCGCGAAAATCAGGAAAACAAATCTACTAAAAAATGATTAAACACGTATTTCAACGATTTTAGATATTCCCCCCAGAAGGTGGTTAAAGGTGGGGTGGTTGAAAGTTTTGTGTCATTTCGCCATATCTCAGCAGCAGTTACAGGTAGGAGCACGAAAATCAGGAAAACAAATCTACTAAAAAAATTATAAAACATGTATTTCAGCGATTTTAGAAATTTCCCCCTCCCCGAAGTGGTTAAAGGAGGGTGGTCGAATGTTTTAGGCATTTCGCCATATTTCAGCAGCAGTTATAGACAGGAGCGCAAACATCAGGAAAACAAATCTACAAAATAAAAGGAATTAAACATGTATTTAAGTGATTTTAGAAATTCTCCTCCCGGAGGCAGTTCATGGGGGGTCGAATGTTTTAGGTCATTTTGCCATATCTCAGCAGCAATTTTAGTTAAGAGCGCAAAAATCAGGAAAACAAATCTACTAAAAACATGATTAAACATGTATTTCAGTGATTTTGGAAACTACCCCCCCCCCCTCCGAAGGGGTTAAAGGGGGTGGTCGAATCTTTTAGGTCATTTCGCCAAATCGTAGCAGCAGTTATAGGTAGAAACGCGAAAATCAGTTAAACAAATCTACTAAAAAATAATTAAACACGTATTTCAACGATTTTAGAAATCCCCCCTCCCCTTGAAGGTGGTTAAAGGGAGTGGTAGAATGTTTTAGGTCATTTCGCTATATCTCAGCAGCAGTTTCATGTAGGAGCGCGAAATTAAGGAAAACAAATCTACTAAAAAATTGGTTAAACACGTATTTCAGCGATTTTAGAAATTTCAACCAGAAGGTGGTTAAAGGAGGGTGGGTCGAATTTTTTAGGTCATTTCGCCATATCTCAGCTTTTATGTAGAGGGTGAAATTAATTAAAAGAAATATACTAAAAAATTGGTTAAACACGTATTTCGGCGATTTTGGAAATTCCACGCAGAAGGTGGTTAAAGGGGTATTCAAAAGTTTTGGGTCATTTTGCCATATTTCATCAGCAGATTTAGTTAGGAGCGCGAAAATCAGGAATACAAATCTACTAAAAAATGAATAAAACACATATTTCAGCAATTTTGGAATTCCCCCCAGAAGGTGGTTAAAGGGGGGTAGGTCGAATTTCTTAGGTCATTTCGCCATAGCTCAGCTTTTATGTAGGAGGGCGAAATTAATTAAATGAAATCTACTAAAAAAATTGGTTAAACACGTAATTCGGCGATTTTGGAAATTTCCCCCAGATGGTGGTTAAAGGGGTATTCAAAAGTTTTGGATCATTTCGCCATATCTCAGCAGCAGATTTAGGTAGGAGCGTGAAATTCAGGGAAACATATTCTACATGAACACGTATAGTTTCTATGTCCTTCCATGGGCCGTGTGTTATTTATTAGTTTCAATATGCACATAAACAGAAAAATTTATTTATCATATTTTTACAAGCTTTTAATTTTCAAAATTTCTAGGTACTGCGATTTTGTCTCACTCCCACTTTTATCTAATTTAGAACAACTTTTTAAAAGTATCTACACTTCTCAACCCTACATTGTAGTCAACACATTGTCTACCCGTGCAAAGTCGGGACGGGCCGCTAGTATAAATGTCTCAATTAAAAATGGATTTTGGTTGTGTGGGGGTCCACCCCTTGTCATTTGAAGGAAAGGAAGATAGAAAGTATGAAAGTAAAAACCTGAGATCTTCATCTCAGTAAATGACTTGAATAATTTATGGGGATGTTTTTGAAACATAAAATAAGAAGCCAAAAAGTGTAATTAAAGACAGATAACGAGTTAAATTAGTTTTTTCCAAATGAGAATATGGGGGTGTACTTGCTAAGTTAGAAAATGTACTTTACTTGCACTTTTTAAGAGTCTTATCATAAGTATAACACACAGTTGCATAATAAAATACATATTTAAATTCTAGTACTGAAAATCCTAGGTACTTTTAAACTCGTTAATGCTTTCAGTTTAATTAATAAGTTACTTATGCCAATAGTGTTATTAGATAATAATAATAATAATAATATTGATAATAATAATAATAATAATAATATTGAACAACAACAATAATAATAATAATATCAATGTTCCAAAACCATTTATAATGACACAAAGTATATTTTTTAACGTTAAAAAAAGATATTAACAGTTAGGAAAAAAATATATATTTTAAAAAAATTAAATAATAATAATAGTAATGATGGATGGTCCTAAGACATGGGCGTGCACAAGGGGAGGGGTTGATAGGGCTATCCCCACCCGAAATTGTCGAAAGTGAAATTTTAAAAAAGTGCTGATTTTTTTCTTTTTTTTTTACATAAATTTGTATTTTTTTTTCTGTCATACAGCGGACTAGCCATTCGCGTTATTCCCATATTAGTCCATATATACCACAGCATACCCAAAGAAAGGGAAGGGGGCTGACGAGGTATAGCACCCCCCTCGAAATGCCCAAAAATTAAATTTATTAAAAGTGCTAATTTTTTTCTTTTTGTTTGAGATAAATTTATAATTGTTTTACCTCTCATACAACGGATTAGCCCTTCATACAAGAGTGCGAAGGGGGCTGATGGAATTACAGACCCACACCCCCTCCGAAGTGGTCGTAGTGAAATGAAAAAAAAAAAAAAAGGCTAATTTTGTTTCTTACTTTTTGAGATAAATTTATAATTTTTTCCCCTGTCATACAACAGACTAGCCATTCTCGTTAGTTCCATATCAGTGCAGTGACACCACAGCATACTTAGGTGGCTGACAGGGTAACAACCCTCCCCCCCTCCCGAAATAGTACAAAAAGAAATTAATTAAAAGTGCTGTTTTTCTTTTCTTGTTGTTGTTTGAGATAAATTTATATTTTTTCCCTCTCATACAACGGACTTGCCACTCACTCAAGTGTGGAAAGGGGGCTGATAGAGTTACTGCCCCTCCCCCCTCCGAAGTGGTCTTAGTGAAATGAAATAAAGGGCTAATTTTGTTTCTTACTTTTTGAGATAAATTTTTAATTTTTGTCCTGTAATACAACGGACTAACTATTCTCGTTAGTTCCATATCAGAGCAGTGACACCACAGCATACCCAAAGAAAGGGAAGAGGGTTGATGGGGTTACAACCCTTTCCCCCGAAATAGTAAAAATGAAATTCATTAAAAGTGCTGTGTTGTTGTTGTTGTTGTTGTTGTTATTGTTGTTTGAGCTAAATTTATAATTTTTTTCCCTCTCATACAACGGACTAGACACTCACTCAAGTGCGGAAAGGGGGCTGATGGAGTTACAGTGCTCTTCTCCTTCCAAAATGGTCACAGTGAAATGGTGAAAAGGTATTATTCTGTTTCTTGCTTTTTGAGATAAATGTATAATTATATTCCTGTTATACAACCAGGGCCCGATTAACCGCTAAATCTAGGGGAAGCACGGTATCATTTTTGGGCCCCCTTTCACTTGACAAAAGTCTTTTTTAATTATTCAGTCATGAAAACTCTCCAATGATACTAAGATTATTCTCGGAAGTAGCTTTGTCGAGGTCACATATATTTCATTAAACAACTTTTTTATGTTTCCTGTAATATACTTCAGATATATTTAGTACATATAGTTGTATGCTCAATTTCACGGGTTGTTTCGAACAGGCACATGAGGATGTTATTTGATTAATTAACATCCTGTTGATGACATTCATATTTCCCTATTAAATAAGTTCCATGAAGTGCGTGGATTTCCTCTTGATTAAGCAAACTTTCTTTTAAAAAAAATTAAACATACAATGTGAAATAAACTGAAAATGGGAATTAGATGGCCCTCTTCACAATCATTTTGGGGCTCCTTTTAAATTTTAGAGGTGAAGCATGTGCTTCACGTGCCTTTTGGATAATCAGGCCCTGTATACAACGGACTAATCTAATCAATCTCGTTATTCCCATAGCAATGCAGTGATACTGCAGCTTACCCAAAGAGGGGAAAGGGGGCTGATGGGGTTACAGTCCCCTCTCCCTCCTAATGGTCGCAGTGAAAAAAAGTGCTGTTATAATTCTTTTTCTGGCATATGCAAGGGATGTAGTTGAGGTTATACGATGGTATATGACATATACCTTCTAGCAAAAGTTTAGACGCGGAAGGACGCAGTTTTTTATTTTATTTCAAGCGTCAAGACGTGGGGGGGGGGACACCGACTTTACTAATTTATTAAATTAAAAAAAAATAAACGCGTTAATACGATAATAAGTTAACAATTTTATGAAGCATTGATTTTTTAAACTATTTTAGCCTTCTTTAAATTCGTTAAAAACAAATTGAAAGGGATCGGGAAAAAATAGAGGTGTTTACTTGTTGTGTCATCTTAATCACCAGTCCTGATATACAGTGCTATTAGTATCTTCAGGTGCATAGATTAGTTTTACTAGGAATTTGCTGATTGAAGACTATCATCCCCTTTCCACTTCCAACTGAAAGACCTCCCAAGCCCTCAAAAAATGTCGTTACACGTCTCAGTTTGAAAAGTGTCCAGATGTTGAAGATTTTTCTATTCTGAAAGTCTGGACATGTTTTTCTCAAATGACAATTAACAACAGCAGGTTGGCTTTAGTCATTAAAAAAACCGTTTTTTAAACATATTCAGTGTAAACAGGACCAGACCGACAACTCCAATGGTGTACCAGAATCCTCTTGAAACCCCATTATCTTCCCTTTCCCTACCTGAAATCTTCATTTATCATTCACATTGACAATTATTTCCTCATTAGTTCAGAGGCTTATTTCTTTTTAGACAGAAGAAGTATTGGAATGGTGTGAATTCGAACAAGTTTCCTTTACTCTACAGCAGTGTTTCCCAACCTTTTTTTGGCCGCGCCCCACCAAAGCATCTCTAAAATGATGATGCCCCCCTCCCCCTAATACAGTAAAACCTGTGTAAGTTGACCACTTGCGGTGCCACACTTCAGTGGTCAACTTAGAGAGGTGGTCAACTTATAAAGGATGATGACAAATTTACTTTTTTTAACGTAATATTCACACCATATCATTCTTTAACACAAAAATTTCATTTATTGAGAGGGCTATAAAATAATATTGTATTACCATGCATATTTCTAACACCTTATAAAAGAAAAGATTAACTACAAGAATGAATTAATAGTTTTGTATCAATTTTAAAATCAATTAATATACTACTATTTATTTAAAAAACAATCAATCAATATACAGTCAATTAGTGATTCTGCAAACTATACTAGTTATTACACATAATTTATAAAAAAACATTAAAAAAAAACACTTGTTTTTTTTAACATGTTAAGACACATACACATTCTAAAATTTAAAATTTAAGTACATTACCTATTTGTCCAAGAAAAACTCTGTTATTGTAGTTTGACGCTGGTTTTTGGACTTTACATCAGCCCAATGTTTTTCAATGCAAACATGCAGATCCATTATCTTTTCAGAAATATCAGGCTGCTTATCAGAAGCATAGCACATTAAATTTTGTACACAGTCTAAAGCTTCTGAAAAAGTTAAAGGAGTCTTCCTTGTGTTTTCATTAACGATCTCCTCTTCACTGTCTTCTTCTTGATCATCTTCTAGTTCTAGAGGTTTTTTCATCTTTGATAAGATATTAGCAGCTATGTCCTCTGCATTCTCTGCAACTTCTTCATGCACAATGATGTCATTGTCAAATGAGAGAAATGATTTTTCATCGACCAGCTCTTGCTGAATACTTACTGACAAAGCTTGAATATCACTCTTCAAACAAAATTCAGTCTCTTCTTCGTTCAATATTTCATCCACACTTTCAAATCCTGCTTTATAAAATGATTTGGAAATAGTTGAAGAAGATAAGTTTTTCCAAGAATCATTAAGCCAACGAATTGCGTCCCAAACATTTACTGATTTAGTAAAGTCTGAAACATCATTGCAGTGGTCAATTTTTGTAATGAGGCACTTCAACATTAGTTTACGATAATGCAACTTAACTGCACAAATAATGCCTTGATCTAGAGGTTGCACGAGTGACGTTAAATTTGGAGGCAAAAATACTATTTCAATATTGGTGAAAGATTTGGAAATTTTATGACTGGATACATTGTCAATAAATAAAATTATCCTCCTACCCTGTTTTTTCATTTGGGAATTAATATCGCGAAGCCATTCTTTAAAAATGTATGAATTCATCCAGGCTTTTTTATTATATTTCCATGTCACAGGTAGAATCTCAACTTTAACACCATTTCTTTTAAAAGCACGAGGGTTAGCAGCGTTTCCAATTACAATGGGTTTCAATTTTTCCCCTGTGACACTACAGCAAAGTAAAACAGTTAGTCTTTCTTTCGGCATTTTACCTCCAAAACATTTTTCATTTTTTGATACAAGGGATTTTGTAGGCAATTCACGGAAAAACAGCCCTGTTTCATCTGCATTGAATTGGTTTTCAGGAGGATAATCTTTCACAATTTCAGTTAATTTTGCTTTCCAGTCTTCTGCAGCATTACAATCTGCTGAAGCAGATTCACCACAAAGAGTACGGAAATTTATATTGTTTCTTGATATGAAGGATTCTAGCCATCCATTACTTGCATTAAATTCAGAAATTCCCAATTCATTTGCAATATCTTTAGCTTTAGCCTGTAGCATAGGTCCTGAAACTGGAATATTTTTGGAACGACATAGCTTAAAAAACTCCCAAACTGCCAGATTAATTTCTTCATTTGATGTTTTTCTCAATTTTCTTTTTCTATCACCACTACAGTTCTCTAACCACAATTTAGTTATTTCTTTCCCATTCTTTGATATGTTAGACACTGTAGTTTTTGAAATTCCATATCTATCAGCTAATTTTCTCTGGCTTTCTCCTTTTCTAATTAAATTTAATATTTCATATTTTTTATCATTTGAAAGGTCAACTAATTTTCTTTTTGCAGCCATTTTAGGTTAACAAAATCTTCCTTGTTAAAAAGCAATTACAAAATATAAATGCCCTGTACTACCTCAACACCCAGTTCACTGGATGAAAATAATAATCCTTCTGTACTACAACACAGTTCTAGTGTAACTCATCACAAATAATTTTCTTAACTGGGTTGTTACAATTGCCACAGACTTTTGCAACTTGTGGAAATATTTCTGCTTACCAACTAACACCTGGGGTTATTGAAAGAAGGGAAGGAATGATAAGAGAATGGGGAATAGAAGAAAGAAATCTAGAATCAAAGAATGGAGGGGGAGGGTTGAAAAGCCAAATCCACAAGAGCAACAATGTAAGAATAGATAAGCCTTGAATTATATTTCCCTACACCTATCATTACTAAAAGCATTTCCCAGGTTAATACTATTTCACCCTTCCAGAAATTCTAGTTAAAAAGAAAAAAAAATAGAAAAATACTTGGAGAGTTACTTTTTTTTTTATTCATGATTTGTTAGCTTTTTGGGTGGTCAAGTTATAAAAGGTTTTGATGGGCACTTTATAATAGTTCTAGTCTAATCTGAATAATTTCAGTGGTCAAGATACAAGATAGACAGGTGGTCAGGTTACAAAGGGTTTGTCTTATAGTTTGTCTTATAGTTTTTTTTTTTTAATTAACCACAAGTACTCTCTATGGAATTTTCATATTTTTCAATTTTTGAAGACTAAAATAACAAAATGAAAAAATATAGACAGTCTGGAAAGTTTTATAATCCCTTTTATGGAAGGGGTCATTTTATTATGGAAGGGGAAGTTTGTTTCTGGAAAGTTTTATAATCCGAATATTCGTTTTCGGGGAAACTGCTGCCAAAAAATTTCGGTCTGACCGAAACTCGACCGAAACTATCCGTATTTCAAAATCTTGTTCCTTCTTTCGGAATTTTTCAACTTTACTCATTGATATGAGTTGTATTGGCTCAAATGAGACACTGTTTATTGTTGTGAACTCCACTGTTTATCACTATCCGTCATGACTCATTCAAGATGCGAGTGTAAATTATAAAGCAAGCAACGCATATATGACTAAACTTAAAAGACGCTTATCACGTGATCTTTAAAAACTGCAAACTTAACAGTAATAGAAATTTTTTTCTTTGAAACTCCAGATTGTTTCGAATGCTTTATGAGAAAAGTGTTGTTAAAACATATGAAGATTTAAAAAATTTATTACAAAAGATATATTGAGATATGTATACGTAAAATATTTTTTTATTAGATGAAATTCGTATAAGTGAAAACTATTTCTGTCTTATTGATAAATAATTACGTTTTATTTTATACGAAAATAAATAGTTTAAAAATATTCAATGGTTAAAACATATTCAGTGTTAATTTCCTAAAAAAACAAACTTTTAAGTACTTTATTTCAATCGATTTAAATGCAAAATATTAACGAACTGAAAATATGGATATATTTAAAAATTAAATATTCATTATTGAATTTGTTTTACACTATTTAACTACATTGTTAATTATTTATTGATAAAGACCTATAATTATTGGTTTTTATAAAATAATAAAATATGAAAGGTGTATTATTTTTGTTTCATTTTTGTTTGAAACGTATACACACACATACATATGTACGTTTGTTTGTTAGAAATGTGGTTCAATACACGTATAATTAATAAATTAATTAGTAACGTAATTAGTTATTATTAAGTTATTATTAATATTTTGTTATTAATGAATTAATAATTATTTGCAATTATGTATGTATTAATCAGTTTTTAATTTTTTTTGACACTTTCGGCTACGGTTTCGATTTCAGACGAAAGTGGGAAGATCACCGAAATTCGGTTTCGGTATCGGTCTTAAAAGCCTGTTTCGGTCGATCTCTAATTATAAGCACATATCTGTTCCAAAATCTTGCCCCTCCTTGAATGTTGTTTTGCCAGCGTCCATGAAATGAAACCAAATTTACATAAGCTTTTCAAGATATTTTTCGTCTTTTTTTTTAAGATACAGATTTTACTGAATAACGACAGTATTGTTTAAATATGTGTGCAATCTCCATCAAATTTTCACTAGCATGAAAACAAATAAATACAAATTTAAAATACAACATTTCAATACATTCAAACATACTTGAAAAGTGTGTATAACTTCGACCTTTTCCCTTTCAAAAAAGGTAGTCTTTGTTTAAAACAGGATTCAAATTATTTATCTTTAGTATTTATCTCGGGATCTTATTAGTTAAAGAGTTTCTTTATATTTTAGAGCTATCTATATTGCGCTCTGTAGTGTCAGCCAACACTTATTATCAAATCGGTCATTTTAAAGCATTATCGCCAAATCTGTAAATGCACGCACTGAAAATTCTTTGTGAATGGCAATGCCAAGCAAGATTCGCAGTTCATTATTGGTTTTTGGTTTCGAAAGGCCTTTCAAAGAAGTCTAGAATTAATACTAGGACATTATCTGATGTTGATTTGTTTATTCTTGGTCTCTTTACTAGCCAGCTAATTTTTTGCTTTTTTTACTTTACGTTACGTGTGTTTCTGGATTTAAATGCAGATTTTTTCGTTTTAATATTTCCGTGATCGAGTGATCCAGCAAAAGACAAAAATTCTTAATTAGTTTTCTATGAGAGTACAATATTATAAATGGTGTTCTTTTCTATTGATTCTTATTATGTCATAATGCACACTAATATAGGAAATTTTTCTATTTTTTAACATTTGGAATTATATTATATTTAACAACAGAAACATTAAATAAATTAAAATTTTTTCGTAGTCAACGTAAACAACATAATAAGCACTGGTTAAAAATAAATTTTCCTACTATTTTATTTTATATATATGCTATTTTATATATTACTATTATATTTATCTTGCGGTCCAAGTCGGTATCTCAAACACTCAAAAAGGTACGAGCTTGTAAATTTTAAAAAGTTTGAAACTCTTTCGATTTTCTTAAAATGTCGAGATATATGAAGACAAAGTACAACCAGAATTACAAAGAATCGGGCCCGAATCTGTAGAGTACAAAATTCCAAAGATAATGACACCGAAAACAGCGGGTCAAAACCCAAAACCAACGCGCAGTACTGGCAACGTAATCTGTAGAGCACAAAATTCCAAAGATAATGACACCGAAAACACCGGGTCCGAATCCAAAACCAACGCGCAATACAGGCAATGTAAGCACGTTTGTACAACGTGGCGGCATCTGTCGAGCCTGGTGCCAAGTATGGATGTGGATTTTCATCAAATAATTTCAAAGCTATATGTTTCCTACTTGTCGTCTTACCTTGTGTCCAATAAAATAAGTTGCACATGAATGCTGATGAGTTTGACAAATAGCCATCAGTCTTACTTGGCAAACCCAATATGGCTGCGAGGGCCCAAATTAGATCTGTACCGTGGCCGATAAATACTTAAAAATAAATTTAATTTCAATTTACTATGTACGATTGACGTTTTCACGAAAATTCTAACTGCGATAGTCTTCGACATTGCCTCTGCTGTTCCCCCTATCCCTTAAAAATACTACCATTTTACCAGAATTTTTGTATAATAATTTTTACTTTATTTAATAAAATTATTATTTTTTAAAATAATATCTTATAAAATAATTTTATAAGATATTGCGTGATTAAATAAACTAAAAATTATCGTACAGAAATTTTGGTGGGATGGTAGTTTTTTGAATTAAAAAGGGTTAAGTTGGCAATACTGAATGAAAGTAATTTTTTTTGGAGCCATCTCATTTTCAACTCATGACTCTGTAAAGATCACCTCAGGGATGTGTCACGTAACAGAGTCGACATGACTACGTTAAAATAAACAAAGTTTGTTGAAGGAAGAAGTATTTTGGGCTGCCAGTAGAACCGAAGAATTTAACTATGATCGAATTTAGATTCAATTTAACTTGAACTAACTCTTAAATTAATTAAATGCAAAACTACTAATGTGAATTTAACTTACGCAATGGAAAATGACTCCTCAAGATCGTGCCCAGGACGGTTTCGCTGTCGAAGAATCTATATCTCTGCATATACTTTGCTAGAAAACTATTAAATTGTGCTAAATGTCACTACTAAATAACAACCCGTGGTTTCCGCAAAATCCCTTTATTCAAATAAGATGAAGTAACTTCTTACAAAATGGCGAACTTTTCTGCCAAAACAAGACAACAATCTCTGAGCACGTTGGAGCAAGCGAGTTATCCAAGTTTCAAGCCAGAACTCCCAGTTTAAGGCAGGCCGCACACTAACAAGACAGAGCGACATATAGCGCAAGACACGAGACAAATTCTGATATTCAAACCGGTTTTTCTTTGTTAAAAGGGTGAAAATGTCTCATGACTTAAGCTTCATGTCGCTCTGTCTTGTCAGTGTGCGGCCTTAGGCAGATAGGATGAGCAGATAGGCAGATGACTTAGGCAGATAGGCATAGATAGATGTCGCTTTTACGCACACATGTTAGACCATCGGCCAAAATGCTTACACTCAAACTAGACTCCCTTTATCATCGAGTAATTAGTTCCTTCCATAACTCCTATGTTATCCCCGTTCAGACTAGGCCATTTAAGTGACTTAACTAACGTTTTTGAAGCGGGCAACCCGGAACGAGGCTTGACTTCTGCATGCATTGCTACGACGTTTGAGAACATTCATTTAAGTCACTTAGAGTTAAATAACTTAAATTCTCTGGTCTGAACGAGGTTTTATCTTTACTGAATTTTATATGAACTAGGTTTTATCTTTACTGATCTTTACTAAAAAGAGGGAGATCCCAGGTTTATATAGGCCTTCCAGTGGTGGACTGGCTAAGTTGTCAACTTGCCCGACAGCCAGTGGTCCCCCTTAGATATCAGAAAAAATGGGGTCCGATCTGTGTGTATTTCTATGACAGAAAAAGCTTAAAATACACACCTGTGTCTTGCTTACATTTACATCAGTATTTTGCTAGCGTTTGCTGGAAAGATATAACTTCCTAGTATACACTGTGCATAATCCAGGGATGGGATTGTTTACAATATATGTTTAAATTTTCAAATGATTTCTGTTAGATTTTATCTGTTAGCAGAAATTTATGAGTATCAGCGAAGATCAAGTGGAATTGAAAGTGCTTTCTTTTGTCTCAAACTATGATCTATTGAAGCTATTGCTCAATTATGACGAGGATTATATGGGTTCCAGGAGCAACAACTGTAAAATATGTAACACTTGCATGAACTAAATATTTTGGAATCCCATAGACTTCTTTATAAAGCTAATAATAATCTTTTCAAAATTTACAAAGTTGTATGTACATTATTAGTAATCCAAATGAAATGTAGCAGGACATTTTCAAAGCTAAAGATCATTAAAACGAGGTTAAAAAATTCGTTGTTTCAGATAACTTGGTATCTTACTTACCGATATTCATTGAAAAGGAAAGTATTAGATGATTTGGATGGCAGAAGTATATATTGACAGATTCTCACATCAACTATTGAACTCAAACGTTTACGAATTTACCCTTAACACATTGTAGTGGATCACAAGAATTCTGGTGTTTATAATACATATATCTCATATTATAAACATATTTTCAAAAACAACTTTTATTGACTAACATGTAATTTTTCCTAGAGTAGAAAGAGGGTGTGGGGTCGAGGGAGCATATATTCCATTTTTTTTATGGAATAAAATTTTTGGTACGAAGCATAATTATATGACCTGGCTACTGGGTATAGCAATTAATTCGCATAATATTAATACAATGGACTGCACGTAATACTTTTCTACCATTTTAAACTATCTGTTAATCTTTAAAAGTCAGAAGTATCCATTAAAAATATTGAAACTGGTAAATATTTTTTTAATTTTGTCAAACAATCTCAAAATAACAAACAGTATAGTTCCAGAATAACAGAATACTATATATTCATCATAAAATTACATTAAATTTCAATTACAAAATTCTATATTTGCAATTGGTATTTCTATATATTGCGATACTAATATGTACAGTACGTGCATACTGCAATTAGTAAAAAAAAGAAAACTATTCTTATTTTAACTGGAAAATTATAATTGAACTTTTTGGTTTCTACTCATGTATTTTTTAGAAATTTTATTTATTTATTATAAAAAATAAATTATAGCTTTATTCATGTGAGTGTCCCCCTCGTACTTCTTCTTTGCCTCGTTCTCCTCCTTTGATTTCAGACCTAATCCAACACAACCTTTCCCACTTAGAAATTATCTGGAGTGAGTATTATTTGTTCCACGGAAGTAACTTGCTTGTATATTGGCACTATTCTAGTGGCTAAACCCGGAACCTTTGGAATACGAGTTCGTGAATCTAACCATGTGGCCACTTGCGAACCAGAAACGAGTGCATCGTTTCCGGTAACAAAAATTCTGACCGAACCTTCGGTAAGATTTTTGTAGGCTTACATAGATGCCAATATCTCTTATTTATTCCGGAGTCTGATTTAAGACACGCATGTTTAAACAGGACAGTGTATGGTATAAGGAAATGTGTCTTCTTTCTATAAGGTGCTCATTATTTTTCATTTTAAAAATTTTGATTAAATAAAAATTTCGCTTTAAAACATGGTTGTCTTAGATCAGACTACGGAATAATTAAGAGGTGTTTAGAATCTATGGTATTCGACATTATTTTTGTTTTGGGTCATATTCCATTTGGGTTGATTCAGATGATTTCGGTTTCGGGTTGGCACGCCCCGTTTGTATAAGACAATTTTATAAAGGCAATTTTTTTCAGACCGGGTCTGAATTAGTGTATATATTCATCTTACTTTACACGAGATAAAATTAATTTTAGAGATGAGGTTATTGTAGGGTTTTTTTTCATATTTGCATTTCAACGTGGTATTAATTTAATTTCATTTTTGGTTTCGCGTGTAAGAAGGTTGGATTCAGGTTGACGAAAAGCATAATTTCTTTTGCAAATTAGGGTCTGTTTTCAGGCAGAATTTCTGGTCGATTTCAAATAAAATTATCGAATTTGGGTCGGGAATAATATTAACCTTGAAAGCTCGTCGACCTAACCTTTTGGAGTTTTCCGTGGTTTTCTTCGAACCTTGCCGCAAATACGTATTAGGATCCCTTAGAAAGACCCCCCACGGAGGACTGTAGTTTTTTGTAGTAGCATGAGCAATAAATTTGTCAGGGCTTCCCTCTATGGTCTATATCCCTCGAGTAGATAATCGGTCGTCATAAATCAACCAACCAACCAATCTTAACCTTGAAAACCTCTTACAGAAACTAAAAAAATATTGATTATTAATCTGTAAACATCAGTCTTTAGAAACTGATACTTATTTACGTATTCTCTTCACAACAGCATTATACCTGTTATTTCACTAGTACATTTTCCATTAAACCATTACTTTTGATTCGTAAATGCCAGAGTTGTCAAAAATCAATGTTTTGCTTCTGCAAAATATCAACAATAATCTATAAATTGCATCCCCCCCTCACCGTCTCTAATAATTTCTTTATTGCGAAGCAATCATAAAAAGAGCCAAGCGTTTTTTGAATACAAAAAAGTTGACCAGAAAACTTACACGCAATAATCATGATTGCATACGCGTTTCGCATACAAGCCGTTGTTTTCTGATTACCCGACCGTAACTAAGGGTCTGCACACGAAACTTTTCGTGCAGGGGCTCCTTTCGCAAATAATGTGAGAGCGCAGACATGTTGGAAAAACTATATTTCGGTTAAAAGTAGGAGGAGCATGTATTAAGGCGGAGTTTAAGAGGTGACGTAAAATGTAAACAAATTTCGAAATTTTCTTTTGCAACAAATACAGAATTCAATATAGGCTACTGAATAAAAAAAGAGTATAAACAGCAGATCTTCTCCCTAAAAGCTTTTCATAAGAACAGTGGCGCCGCCAGGATCCTCATCTAGGAGGGATTTTGAAGCATTGTTACTCATAAAACTAACAATATCGTTCTGTTACATGTCCATAAGTTAGTGTTTAGTAAATACGTGACGCATAAAAACCGACGTAATGAAAATCATAAATAATAATCATAATAAATTTCGTGTTTATGTGTTTAAAGGTTGCATAAAAGCGTATTTCCTTCAATTTTCAAAGAAAGAAAAAAAAAAGAGAGGTAGAAAGAGCAGTATTATAGTTACACGCGTTTTGCTGCTATAACTCCTAACCTTTTCTTTAACTAATTTTATGTCGAAAGAGAGGCTGTTACTATGAGGCCTTGAAACAGTTGAATGTAAAAACTTTTATGCTGTTTATGTATTCTTTAGTTTGGTTTTTACATCTCACATTTTTATCATAACACAAGGGGTTTGGGATGCATCTTATCAGTTTTAAAATGCTCTGCGAGGGATTTTAACCCTGAAATCCTCCCCTTCGCTGCGCTAGTTTGAAGACATTTACGATTTAATCATGCAGTTAACTGTTTTGCATTCTGTTTTGTAAATGACATTTAAAAACATTCTCGTTTAATAAAACCAGGAGATCCTGCTATTCGAGTTACATAACATATTGCTTACACAGTGTACAGAACATAGGTGAAAATCGTTTTTAATTGAAAACACTAATATATTTTTTAAAACTTAATATAATACACTGCAAAAAAAGGTCTTGATTTTACAGTATAGTACTAGCACCCCAGCTGCCATTATGATACCGTAAAATTAACCGTAATAAACAGTAAAATAAGCAGTAATACGCTACCGTGCATGCGTGGCAGCGTATTATTGCTTATTTCACTGTTAATTACGGTTAATTTTACGGTATAATACTGGAAGCTGGGATGCCAGTATTATACTGTAAAATCAACACCTTTTTTTTTGCAGTGTATGTATATTAGGCTGCTCTCCAACTACATTAAAAAGCATTTTTGTATGAAAAATATCAATTAAACATGCAAAGAATAAAATTTTGAAATTTATTAAAAAGTACATATTTAAAAAACAGCGCCTATGTTCTAATCTCGTTTATAATCTACCAATATACAGAGTTTCTAGGGAATTATGGGTCTGCACGGGCCGTAACTTTCAGGCCCGAGCCCGGCCCGGCCTGATCCTGTTTAAAAACTAAAGGTTCGAGCCGGTGCCAGCCCGTTGTTATTTTTTCAGTTCACGGATCGACCTGTTCAAGACCAAGGGGAAAATGACCGGACTGGCCCACACAAAAATCAATGAAGTCAGGCCCGGTCCGACACGAGTCAATTTTTACAAACAAATTAAATTTTTTCTTAACAATCAAGATTATTTAAAAGAATACTGTATACATAGTTATGGGGGAATTTTACAGAATATATTATATTACTATATTTTCTCAAGCGATAGAATACAGAATAATTAGCATTAATGATCTGTTAGACTATTAGACTAATACATTCAAATAAAGACGCATTAAAAAATAATGTAATTTAGAACAAAAGAAAAAAAATGTGTTTAAAAACATCATAACTTTTGAAGCTAATAATAATTAAAAAAAAAACGGACTTTGGAAAATATTTCTCTATAATTTATTAATGTATATTTCCAAAGATTCCATTAACAGAAGTTTATTATCACTATTACTATTTTTACAAAACAAATTTCTTGCCCGATACGTCCTGTTAACATTTAGTCCAGTTTCGGCCCGGCACGAGTATGTAGAATAAAATGTAAGCATGATCCCGGCCTGGTCCGAATCTGCTAAAAAAATAAGCTTTGTCTCAGACACGATGTAGCTGTCCGATGCCGATCTCTACGCTGGACATAAGGTAGGTGAGCCGAAGGTGGCCATAGTTAAGTTTTGATGATTTTTTATAATTTTCTGGTTGGGTGTGTGTGGCTGAATTTTTGTTTGTAAAATTCTACACTTATCTCTAATACATATCAAGTATACGTTTCTTTGTAAAATAAAGTTTAATTACTTTTATAATATAATTTTAAAATTGCAGCTTGTGGGCCACCTTTGGCGCATAGTGTTCTAAAGGTGGCCCATGTATTGAAATCACTTTTAAAAATGTGAAAAAATACTCGGCAAACTATTTTACTAACTATTATGCTCTGATGATCCTTTCTTTCTTTTGATATTTTTCGAGTTTTTCTTCTTAATCTTCTTATCTTATGGCACAAAAAGTTCTTGAAGCACTTTTTGTGCACGGTAGTTCAGGTATTTTCTTCTGGGAGTTACTGACTTCTTTTGAGTGATCACTGGTGTTAACAATAAATGATAATAAGTTTTTTCAGATATTTATGTAGAAAGTTTGGAAATCTCCGTTACGACACTCATTTCCGCATTTGTTTTCTAAGGCGGCCACCTTGGGAACAGGCGTATGATCGCCATTTACACTACGTAAAAGTATTAATCTGATAAATTTCTTAGAATTGAAGTAAATGTGGTCAAAGCTTTCAGAAAATGTATCATAACTCAAAATTCAAGAATTTAAACACGTGTAAATTAAAATATCTTCCTACCTGTAAATTAGAGCGACTACTCCTCAAAAGTGAAATCACTGCATAAAATGTCGTAGGATCAAGGTGATCTCTTTAAATTCAGCCACGTGCATTGCAGATACATGATTGACAATGCAGTAGCACCATTTCGGGATTAAAAATTAAATTAATTCTACTTTTGAGGGCTGGGCTACCTTAGGAACACTGGCCACCTTTGGCTCACCCACCTTATTATATTTCTGTATTGTTTTCTGCCAAGCTAACATGGGCTCGTGCAGTACATTAATACTTATTCTCGCCCCAGTCATTTCCATTGAAAATTGTCCATATTTAATTGGTTTAGTTTGATCCTTTTAAATTTGTTATATCGGGGCGGTTGGCACGCTAAATATTTTTATCGGCCCGGCTGGCCCGGCCTATTAACAAAATTGTTTTTATTCGGCTAGCCCGGTCTGCTGGAAAGTTTACCTTCATTTTGACGGTATGTCTCGTCCCGCGGACTGGTCTGTGTACAGGCCTCCGGCCAGTGCAGACCTGTATGTTAAGCTACTATTCTCTCCGTAATTTTGTATATTTATTTATAATACTGCAAATATTACTTTACATTATTATTATTGTAATAAACATGCGTTCATTGTTGAGAGAAGTAATAATAATAATAATAATAATAATAAAATGTTTTTAACACTTTCCAACAGAGATGAAAAGTGTTTATGAATTCGGTTTCTCGTCTGTCTGTGTGCCGTCTGTTCAGGCTCTAACTCGCGTAAATATACTCGGATAGCCATGCAATGCAATTGATACATATTATTGAGGTTTACTATATGACATGTTCGGTATTGAAAATGAAGTGTGTAGCATTTATAGTTCGTTTATAAGGACACTCAAAAGAATTCCGCTACATTAAGGTTTATGGGCAAAAATCGTTTGAGGTGTTTTTTAATGATATTAGACTATTTTAAACACATAAAAATTGATATATATCACTGATGTGCACTACAAGAGGCTTACTATAGAATAAGATATGCACAGCATCGTTCATTTACAGAAACACACAAAACAATTCGGTTGCAGTACAGTCAATGAACAATAATTGCTTCAAGTGCGTTTTCAGTTGTGGTACGCGTTTTTAAATTTAACTAATTATTTGCATACGAGGTGTGGCAATTAAATAACAAGACTGGTGTGAGAAATGATATTTATTCCAAGTAAACTTATATATTTAACATTTATCCCTTTCAACATACATTCTTCCTGTATCTATACACTGCTGCATAAGTGTCTTCCATTGTTCAAAACAATCTGCAGCTCATTAGTTGTTAGCCTCTTCAACAACTCTGCCGTTTTTGCTTTTTGTTGTAAAACAGACTGAAATCGAAATGTTCAAAAATCACCAACAGAATGTTTACAAATGTTAAAGAAGGTGCTTGGTGATCATGTTAAGTCACGTACGCGAGTTTTTGATTGGCACAAACTGTTTTCTGAAGGTCGAGAAGAGGTCAAAGATGCTGAACGTCCCTGTCGATCTATCACAGTAAAAACTGAAAGAAACGTACAGAAAATTAATGCACTTGTGCGGCAATACCGACTTCTGAGTATTCGGATGGTCGCTACGAAGAAGTCCTAATCAGGTTGAGAGTAAAAGTAAGGATGAAATGACCGGATTTGTGGAAGAACGACTCATGGATTCTGCAGGACAACGCGCCAACTCACAATGTCTAATCTTTAAAGCATTTTTTAGTGGATAAGCGCATTCCTTTTCATTTTCGACCACCGTATTCGCCATATTTCGCATCATATGACTTCTATCTCTTACCAAAAGTAAAAAGTGCAATGAAGGGAACGCATTTTCAGTTTGTTTTACAAGAAAAAGCAAAAACGGCAGAGTTGTTGAAGAGGCTGACAACTAATGAGCTGCAGCATTGTTTTGAACAATGGAAGACACTTATGCAGCGGTGTATAGATAGAGGAGGAAGATATGTTGAAGGGGATAAAAGTAACATATAAGCTTATTTGAAATAAATATAATTTTTTTTCACCAGTCTCGTTACTTAATTGCCACACCTCGTAATACTTGGAGTGTATAAATTCTATAGATCATATACAGGGCTGCACAAAAGATCTCAAGTACACATACTCATATAGCCGGTAATTGCTGAAGGTTGCATTTTCAACAGTGCTATGTGTTTCCTAACTGAACTAAATTTTAATATACTATGTAGTATATATACAAATCTATAGATCATATACAGGCTGCACAAGTAAATTTGGATATGTTTCCGACTATTGATGGTAATTCCTGAAATTTGATTTTCAAATGTGTTTTACGTTTTCCAAATTGTTTACTTAGATATTTCTTTCACTTGTTTAAACAGTGAAGTTTTGTTATAGTATTCCGAATGTGTTGGAAAGTGTTTTATAAACCATGCTTCATGCATGATTTTTCGTTCTTGTTTAGTTTACGCTGCGGGTAAACACTAACGTTAAATGAAGTACCAATGTATGACCCCTTTGTGGGGGAGGTAGGAGAGGAGTGAGCAACAGCAACAGTACTCGTGCTCGCTCAAGCGTGTCGTTGCTGAATATGAAAAAAAAAAAAGAAGAAAAAAATGCTTAATAAAGACTCAGGAAGATCACAGGTGTCACGTCCCTCTGTCTAAATCAAGAAAATTTTCATAAAACAAATTTGACCAACAACGTTTGATTTTATATTGTAGCGAAATGTAGAATATGCTGGCTCTATGACAACGTTATGAAAAATGTACACTCTAAAACAAGACAAATGTTTCTTAACATTAGACACCGCGATGACGGGTCGTTTTGACCCATTCCAAATTAATAAGTGTCAATTAGAACCAGAAATTTCTTTATAAAATAAGTTGAATATATGCCACACAAAAATAAGTTAAATAAATACATTAAATAGTTATAAATAAAAATTCTGATGTAAAATATTTTTTATAAAACTTCAGTAAAATTTCCCGCGGTTCTAGTGTTAATCCACACGAAAATATAATATAACCACAAATGAAAATATAAAGGGACCTCTTCCGAGTTACTCCTGATTACAAAAAGAATCTCAATAAAATTAGAAATCTCAAAATTTAGCATACTTTTGAGATTAAAAAAAATATATATAAAAACAAAGTTTTTTTTTACTGCTGCTGATTTTAAGAAACGTTTCCGAGTAGTTTTTAAGGTGTATTAATGAATTTCTCAACCTGGAATATAGGTTTTTCGGATGCTCTTCTCAAGTAAAATATTTCATGTTCAACAAACGTGTTTTACAGACAGACACAAACGTGATATATTAACGACATTAACATTAAAATTAATATTATTTTGGTACTCCTGCATGTATAAATTCAGTTACGCAGTTGGAAATGTTTAAGTGAGAATTGATAGCATCGTAAAAAACTGATATTCTGTTTTGAGAAAACTGACTAATACATTATAAAAACTACGTGGAAAAGTTTCTGAAAATCAGTGGCAACAAAGTAATCTATGTTTTTATAAATGCTTCTTTAAATCTCAAAAATATATTGGTTTCCGAGGTTTATAAAGATAAAGACCATTTTTTGGAATCGTTGGTAACTCGGAAAAGGTTATTGACTATTTTCATACGTGGTTATACAAAGTGTCCGAAAAGTCTTTCACTGAATACAAAATTTATTCATATCCGTTACATGTAAGATAGACATGTGAAACTGGTGCCAAAATTTTGGAAAACTAACGACTTTTTTTTTTGTGTGTTGCAGGTTTCCATAACATTGCTAGTGTTGCAGTGTCAGTGTCATAGAAACCAGAAATGTTCACAAATCAGGATCTTTTTTCTATGGTGTTATGTCAAGGACAACGTCTACAGAAATCCTGTATCAGATCCTGCAACTCTGTGACACCGGATAACCGCAATCATTACATTGATCACTACGTTGATATTGGCTAATGTATGGACAGAAATTGACTATCGACTAGATATGCTACGTACTACCAAAGGCGCTCACGTGGGGACTTATTGATGTATGTTTCCTGTTGCCTATTAAACTTGGTAGTTTTTCAACATTTTGGCACCAGTTTCCCATCATGTTTATCTTATATCTTGACGATATGAATAAATTTTGTAATCAGGGAAATACTTTTCGGAAACACTGTATTATATTTTCGTAGATTTGTCTTTTTTACAGTGCACCTTTATTTTTATGTTTACATTGATAAGAAGTAAACCGTATATTTTCCATGTCAAATGCTTAACTGTTTTACGCGAATTAGATTTTTCGGGACTTATTATTTTATTGTCGATTTGCTAATGGATTTCCAATAGCATGGACTATTTTTCATGCGATCTGATTTAGACTTTAGTTACTGCTTTCACTTAGAAATACAATAACAATGGATATTTAATGTCGGGTCTAAAATTTATTTCAACATTAAGTTGAAACAAATTTTATGTGAAAAAATATTTTTTTTAAAAATTTTTCTTAAAAAGTAGTACCGGCACCGGTGCACTCCTGCACTTTACCTCATTGTGAAGTAAATCGTCTTACATGGTCTGTGTTTTTATCTTCCCAAAACTGCTTGAAAAGACATCCTCATTTGGTATTACCATTGATATGTTTTATAATTGATTTTCCTGCCTCATTAAGAACGAGGTAGATATTTTGGGACATTAAGTTCTCTCATTCGAAAATCCATTCTTAGCATTATATTTATGCGAAAGGATAATTTTTTTTCCCATGAATAGTAATAAAATAAAAATAGATTTCGTGTAGATCCTTGTAATAATATTTGAGAGTATGTCTTTTTCAAAAATTCGACCTTGCAAAGAAAGAAGGCATTCTAAAAAAAAAAAAAAAAAAAAAAAAAAAGTCAGCTCAAATATGTTCTTAAATGTTAATGACTTTAAATTTAACTAGGATTTGAAGTGTGCTACCAAAATTTAACTTTGGGTTAAAGTGTGACTCAAAAAGAGATTCTCCCCTTTCATCAATTTTAAAAAGTATTTTTTCTCGCCCAACCTAACTATAAATAACTATTCTCATATTGACTTCTTAAAAGTTGAATTGCCTACCTGGTGTGAATCATGGTTCTAAACCAAGTATTTCAACCTTTTTTTTTTTTTTTTTTGGAATTTTAGCCCTTTGATTTCAAATTAAATCCCGAAAAATGTTGTCTCATTAGAGTCCGACCCCGTCCGCGCCCGATACCAAAAGTACGCAAAAAAAAAAAAAAAAAAAAAAAAAAAAAAAAAGTTAATAACTTTTTAAAATTGTTTGAAGAATAATTTTCACATTTGGAAATCTCTTATTACATAGAATTATTTGGTAAGAACCGGTCTGTTATCTGTATTAATCCAAAGTACACCCTCACGATAACGTTTCGTGATTTTCATGTCCTTGAAAATCTGTTTTAAATATTATATATTTATATATTTTAATGTATACTTAACCACTGGCAGACGTCTGCAAAAGTCAGAATTATTGTTATGTTTTAAAATACCATTGTATAACTCAGACACAATTAATCGTATGTTTAATATAGAGAATTGTGTGAGTGTTTTCTTACCAAAATGGGCAGACATCTTTTAAGGTTGCAATTTATAAGTTTATTATTTAAAATATTTTGATTGGTTCACACAGGCTTTTATAACATTACAATAGAGATCCTTCTCCACAAAAATCTAACAGGAAACCTTCTAATTGTATGAAACAGTATAATCAACATACTTTCTAAGTATAAATAGACGATATTGTAAATATTATCATGATACATTCAAAGATGTGAATTCGCTATTACCTATTTCGTTGGCGAAGCCGGTGCACTGACAGACATTGATTGTTTTAATTCAGAAAATTCCTATGACATAAATCAGTGGCGTAGCGTAAGAAGGGGAGGGGGGGGGGTCGATCACTTTACTACCAGTATAATTATATACTACATTTGGCCTTATTTAATCTTTGAACGCTGTGAATTAAATAAGGCCAAATGTAGTATATAAAAATATTGGTAGTAAAGTGATCGCCCTCCCCCCCTCTGGCGTAAATCGTAAATCATATTTCTTTTCTGGTACTTTGTTTTTCCGAATTTTTCATCACTCGGTTCATCACTCGGTCATAAGAATGTTTCACCTTCTTATAAAGTACCACGTACAAAGATCGAAATAACTTTACTTTACACATAGCACTTGACCGTATTTAAAAACAATCAAAAATCAGCTTGAACGAAGGAAGAATAAAATTTGTTGCTTTATACGAACTGCAACTTATTGTTTAAAAAGAACCTTAAAAAACATCCAAAACAACATTTTAAATTTATGTTTTTACATATTACTTTCGTGCAAATAGGATTGTTTGTTGATTATGGGATACACAGGGGCTGGCAGGGTTGGGCGCGGGCCGCCACTCCACTAAATCTTTGAAAAAAAAGTAAGATAAAAAAAAAAGTGCTAAGAGAATGTAAATACTAAAAGCTCTTTGTGATACGATTGAACTGATCATTGCATAATTGCAATTTCTCTATCAAAGTTGATGTATCAAAGATGATGTATCAAAGTTTTGTTTAAGTTTTTTTTTTCATTATAATTTCATTACAAGTGCACACCGTATTTGTTAGTTTCACACTTTCCATAACACTGTTTACGATAATCATTGAATCTTTCAGTTTTTTTAAGCTAATGATTTTTAAAAATGAAAAACTTAGATTCAAGGACTTTTTAATTCACCACTTCACCTATCTGTGTGCTACGTCAATGTCTATGTTATCCATTGCACAATTTTAAATTTAAATTTTGACTCAAAGAATGATGAAAAGCGATGAAAAGCGAAATTTGTTAGTTCAAAATTTTGGGGCGTCGGGTTATCTATCAACCATTCGTGTGATTGGATTGGGTAGTGTTTGGACATAGACTGCAGAATCAGGGCCCGATTTAGACTATCTGGGGCCCCGGGGCAAGCATCATTCTGGGGCCCCCCCTTCTATCTATCCATGGAAATTGTTCAGGAATTATGCTGAAGTGACTGGTATTAAACTTCATACCTACTGTATGTATACATAAATTTCGAACCAAGTACTATTTATCTCTGTATACAGGGTATCACAAGAAAGATGGTCACAACTTTAACAGATGACAGAACACTATTTTTTTTTTTTTTTTTGTATAGGAATATAACGACTCGTGTGAGCTTTAGAAGTGTAAATACAGGACTTTCAGTCACTTTTGGTTATTTGTTATAATATAATATAAAATTTTATTCTTCGTATTGCATCAGCATGCATTTATGGGATTCCATAATATGGAAAGACAGGTGCATGCATACACTTATACTACTAATAGCAAGAAAATTCAACACTTGTTGTGTTGTTACTTCATTCCTGACGCAGTAAAGTACTTTTGTATAAAATGTTACAACATTAGTTTTCTGATGATGTAAATTGTTCCTTTTTGGAGAGGGAGAGAACATGGGGCGCAAGAAGTAGAAGGTGAAAGTGGAGGGCTACATTCTCTTTCTAAATCTGGAAAATGTTAGAATTATGGTCACTTTTGGCTAATTTTAACCATTTTGCACCCTTTTAACAAAAATCCTGTCTAACCCCAGAGGCCCCTCCCCTTTCCAATGGGGGGGGGGGGGCGTGGGTAGCTACCTCGCATTCCCCTGCATAAGTCAGGCCCTGTGTAGAATAAATACAATACTGTAAATTCTTAACCATTTTCCACCTCTAAAGTATAAACTTAATAGTGTCGCCATCTCTTAAGCGATTTTACATTTAAAAAATATAAGCAATAAAATCTTTATTCTAATTTTCTTTTAATGAATCAATGATTTTCTTTTTGAATTTAAAAGTACATATATTTTATTCGCATAGTATATTATTGTATTTTAATACATTATAAATTCAATTGTAAAAAATAAGTATTATATAAAAGTTTATTCATGTATATAAACAACTGTTTCAGCTAGACCAACTGGATATATTTTGAGTTTTAGTGTCGCCATCTATCCCAGATTTTAGAAAAAAATGTTTTAAAAGTAACCGGAAACATTTTAAAGAGTTTTTTCGCCGTTTTATTAAAATCTCATTCGTTATCAGCATTGAATTGGGCCAATTATTATCCCCCCCTATAATTTCTAAGATGGTGTATTAATATTTTCTTCCTTTTTTATCTAATTGGGGAAAGAAAAATTCTAAGATTTTTAAAATCGTAATATTTTTCCAAAGTTCGAACATACATTTAAGGCGGATATATATTTTTCTTTTTGTCATAAGAAGAAAAAAAAAATGCAGAGAAGACAGTAATGTATAACATAAAAGCGTCTAGAGATATAACTTTAAATTATGCATTTTAATCGTGCCTCTCAATATAATCTAATAATGATCTTCTCAATAAGGAGCCTGAAAGAGAAATATCTCAATTATTTTACAGTCACTGTCTTTTCTTCAGCTGTTGTTGAAAGAGTTTTTTCCACCTTCGAATTAGTTTAGCCAACAGTTATAAGGAAGGCCTCCATAAACACATAGCACTCAGAAAAAAAATTGAAAACAATTGCTGAAAATGCTCCTCATGTCGATATACATAAAAAAAAAAAAAAAAAAAAAAAAAAAAAAAAAAAAAAAAGGTAGATTCTTATTATAACCTGAGAAAAAAAATGATAAAAATTTCCTTAATAGGGGAAATATCGCTTTGTTGGCGACGCATTAATGCAATTTAAGAAATTTCTAAATAAAGACTGTTTCCTATGTTTAATGATAATGGTAAATTATTTAACAGAACAGAGTAATATAATAATAATAAAATATTGTACTAAAGAAATATTTTTAATAAACTATATTTAAAATAATATTTCATTTCAGTGTAAAATAATAGGGAAATGAAAATTTCAAAATATAAAAGAAAAAGAGAAAGATTTCGAAAAAAAAAAAAAAATCTGTAATTATGTTTATTTATTACAAATAGAATGTTTTTATATGAATGCAAAAATGTATAACACAGATTAAAGTCTGTAAGAAAGCTATCGAATTATTTAGACAATTTCCACCAACCAACCTTTCAAGAACTTCCTCAGATACGCGTATACGCGTTAATGTTCCTGAAACATTCATGTCGTTTTAATTATTCATATATAGAATTAATTTGATTTATTCTTCTGTAAATTCACCAGTCCCAGTTTTTTCTTATATATTCTCTGAATAACATGCCGACGATATTTCATACAATTTATTCCGATATGCACAGCTATGATCTATCGTGAGAAAAAAAAAAAATAACATCTTATTAATTCAGATCATAAGTTAAGTATTTGAATTTCATCTTAACTTGCTTTTATTATTTGAACGTACATAAACTGTATTAGTAGTTATATTTTTATTCCAAGAAATTACAAAATTTACTCGTTTAAAAAGCAGTGTCGAAATCATTATATTCACATGGTTTTCATAAATTTTGGCTTTTAAACTGCGCTAACATAACGTTTGCCAAATTGTATGGGATTTTGGCTTTGGCGATAAAACTAAAAGTTTCTAATTTTGTTCTGAGAAATTTATCGAGATTCCACTGCTAAATTTAATTGATCTTTTTTTAAATATATATATACATAGATTCTTCAATGTATTTTTTCATAATTTTTTGAGTATGCGCTTTAAGGAGACCTTCCTTGTAAGAAATAAACTGAGAAGAGTATATAAGCTTGTGTTTTTGTTTAAAAGACTAAATAAGAATGAAAAATAACTTTTGAATCTGTAGTTCTAATTTCTCCATTGATATTGGTACTGGAATTTTTAATTAATTTTTTTTTTCTTCAGAAATTCATCAAAATATTTTAGAGTGAACTGATTTGACAAATAGAATTGTACATTTGATAATGAAGAAGAACTTTTTCTGCCACAGAGTAACTTAAAATACTTGTTAAAGATTTCTATTTTTTTTTTCTTTTACATTAAGAATTTCTTCTTTGATTTCAATTGACAGGGTTTTATTTACTGTTGAAATTCACAAAAGCTTTGTTAATAATGGATAAAAAAAATCATGACTTCATGTATTTAATAAATATTTTACCATCTCTAAATATTAATAATTTAAGAAAACCTTTAATATTAATCATAATAAATTTAACCATAACTTTTAAAATATCATTTGCGAACTTGTAAATATTGTCGAAATACTGTTATGTAAATAAAAATCGATTAAAAAAAATAAATTCGATTAGTTTTGATTAAAAGAAAAATACACGATTTTTGCCAACCCTGATGATGAAGCAAATTATTCACACCAGAGAAAAAAGTACTTCGCTGTAAAAAATTTCAAATGTTTCTTAATCTACGGAAATATAATATAACCACGAACGCTAATATAAAATAATATCTTCCGATTTATTCACGATTTCGAAAAGCCCGCTTTATCTTATAAACCGCAGAAACCAATATATTTTCGAGATTTAAAGAAGCATTTGTAAAAACAAAGTTTCTTTTGGTGCCACAGATTTTCGGAAACGTTTACGAGTAGTTTTTATCAATATATTTAAACTAAAAAGCGCTTTCTGTAAGATTCCACATTCTTTTTTCCACACGAAATTAATCTTTTTGCGCATGCTTCAACTTTTTTTGAAGGCTTCTCCCCTCAGAAACGGGAAACTTGTTTATTCCTGACCCTCCCGGCTAACTATTGCCCGGAAGCGAAATCGAGAAGCGAAAAGGAATGACGAAGGAAGCGATCTTCATTCTTCCTCGTGCTTTGTTTCAGAGCGGGCTAAACGAACCGGATGCAAGGAAATTAAGGGGATTGAAAAGGGATGGAAACGTTGTTTCGAGTTTTGCAGCGATTTTTAAAGACCGAATCCGAAGGCAGTGGAGTGCCCAATCCTAAATTCGTTTGGAATAAACCGGCCAGTGTAGCGGGCGAAGCTCCGCTAGTAGTGTATTAATCAATTTTCTCAAACCTGAATATCGGTTTTTAGGAAGCTATCAATTCTCAATTACGCATTTTCAGATGAATAACTGAATTTATACACCAAAGAGTAATAAAATAATATGAATTTTAATGTGAATGTTAATGCTGTTAATTTATCATGTTTGTCTGTAAAACATGTTTGTTGATGTTGAATATGGAAATGTTTACTTGAGAATTAATATCATGCGAAAAACTTATGTTTTGGGTTGTGAAAACTGATTGATACACTATAAAAACTACTCGATCCGAAAATTAGTAGCAGCAAAAGACGTTTTGTTTTTATAAATGCTTCTTTAAATCTCGAAAATATATTGGTTTCTGAGCTTTGTAAAGATTAAGAACGCTTTCCAGAAACGTGGGTAACTCGGAAGAAGTTATTGTTAATTTTCGTTCATGCTTTATATTATATTTTCCTAGTAGGGGATATTATTCACAACAGATAAGAAAGAAATGGTAGAAATGGTTAAGACTTTTTCTTTCATTTTACACAAAGAATAAAATTGGATACAAGTTTTATGTCCACTTAACGATCAAATATAATAAAGCAACTTTCTGATTAAAAAAAGAAATGGAAATAATTCGAAGTAATATTTTTATTCACGGTAAAAAAAAAAAAAAAAATATTCATAACAACTTGAAGGAAAGTACTCACCGATTACTCATTTTTACTTGGAGAGTCGAAAGAATAAAAATGCTATGAGCACTTATCGAGAAAAATATATATAGTAAACATCGACTGATTTTCCGATCAAGAAAAGACGGAACAGTTTCTAAAGAGTATTTCCAACTTTGGTAAACACTAGAATTCGATTTACGATCCAGATGTCTCATTCCATTGTTTTTTTCTCTCGGAGTTTCAATGAGAACTGCGTGCACGACTTTGGTCCTTACAACATTGGGGTTAAATGTGGATATTTTATTGTTTTCTTCTTGCGAAGAACTTTCACATATTAACCTAAAGTTCAACCTCGTTAAAAGGACATTTTCTGTTTGTTTCGAGTTTTGCTATAGCTATAATAAATATATTGTTTCTCAATAAAGTATTTATTTTATTTCAACAAATGAATAACTCTGCAATGCATTTTAGAATAGAACAGTAGAGAAAATGTTTGAGTCATCTTGGAATGTTTTTGATACTCCACGCTTTTTTTTTTTTCAATTGCTTAATAGCGGAGGTGAAAAAGTTGTGCTATTATTTATTTATTTATATTTTTTCTTAATAGCAGTAACTGAAAAAACAAATCTTAAACCAATTGTTTGTAGCTTTTATTTAACACTTTAGTGATTTTAAATTTCTGTATATAAGAGTGTGTGTGTTTGTAAAAATGCGTTTACTTAATCTTTTAAGTTTTTGAATGCGCAGACAACCATTCCCTTCACCCCCTTAAAAAAAAAAGAGAAAGTTACATAGAAAGTTAATCTTTAAATTATCGAAGAAAAAAATCGGGAATAGCCATTTGACTGGAAATTATCTCTTTTTTTAATTTATGTAAAAAAAGCTTGAGAGGTCGTCTTCATAATGAAATTGTACCAAACTATGAAATTTTTAATATGAACTCAATTTTGACATCATATTTGGCTTTTTTGGTAAATTTTAACTTTGTATACTAAACAAGAAGTGATTAGTTGATGCAGTTTAGGAGTTATACAGATTTAAAGTTTGGAATTCTTAATGTTAAATCTGTTTATAATGGTTACAAAATAAACTGCAACGAGAGTAGTTTTTTTCAGAATAACTCGAAAACTACTTGGTGAAAAGGTCTGTAGTTTTTGAATTCGCATGTTTGAAGTTGCTAAAAATCGATTTCTGTTAAAAAAATTCATATTTGCTTTTGCGAAAATCAATTAAAAAAATTTTTGTCAAAAAAATTCAATTGTAACCTGTGAATATTTTAACAGAAATCGATTTTTAGAAGCTTCAAATATGCATATCGAAAAATTGTATCTCACCAGAAAATAATACTTTCAATCGGATATTTATACTATATATATACATACATATATATATTTGTGAAGATATAAATTAAGTTTTGTCACGTAGATTTAATATTATAGTATCCTTTAATTTTGACCCTTTCTAAACGTATGACGATTTATGGAAAAATGCATAATCTATATTCTTTTTCGGGCCGTTCGTTTTGTTGGAATGAATTCCAGTAAAATGTCAAAGTAAGTGTTACCATTTAAAACATGAAAAGTGATACAGTTTCTAATATGTTGACGACCTCTTATGCAACAATAACCCAAATACAATTATAAAGAATTTTATACGAAATAAAATGGTACTTTTCATTTATTACTCCATTTTTTAGAACTGAAGTTATAGCCATCATTCGTATTTTATTTTTTTATGCACTGTACATGGTGTTCATAATCAAAGTTTCTATTTAAAACTTGTGTAAAATTAAAGAAACTAAACAAAAGTTTTCAAACTTTGCTTAAAGGGAAAGGGTAAGTAAAAGGGATGTATTCACTTGCCAGTGCTGTAGTCATAAAAATACCAGAGAGTATACACTATAGGCAGTGGGTATACGCTATAGGCAGTGGGTGTGCTTTAGGCAGTCTTTATGCACTATGCAGAGGATATGCACAATAATGTATACGCTATAGGCTTTGTTTGAGAACCAGAAGGTATACGGAGCTTTTAAATAAAATCCAATGGCGTATACCATCGTATGCACTTCACTACCACCCCTATCACTTGCATAAGGAACTTTGTTTATCAGTAAAATATTGAAACTATTGACAATTTAAATTTTGTATCAAATTGCACATCTTCAAAAATTAAAACAAATTTAAAAGTTATGGTAAAAGCATTCACAATGGATCGTGCATGCAAGAAATTTTAATTCTATAATGTCATTAACGCCTTATTATAAAATTTACAACAAAAACAATCAAATCTGATACAAATACATTTTACATTTCATTCATGATTTTTTCATGTTTGTTAGGAATTTGTTTTCTTCCTAAAACATTTTCGTCTTTTGTATTTTTCTGTTCAATGTTTTTCTCTTCTCTGTTTATTTCACTTTCGAATAAATTTTCCAAAACTCATTTTTGGAAATTTATCACTTTTTTCTGTTTTGTCCAAGGGTGAACTAAGAAAAAAATCTATTAAAATTTTAGCAAATAGTCATAAAAATATCAGTGTCCTTCATACATTGTTAAGAATGTAATACCGTTTTATAAAAGAATTTTTTACATTTTTATGTAGTAAATATTTAAAAAATCTTCTTGTATGCAAAGAGACAAACATTCTTGTACATATATGTTAATAAAATTTCATATGTTCACAGAAAGATGGCACGATCCTTTTTATCTTGACAATGTAAAACTTTCTCACGTTCTAAGATTTTTTAAAAGATAGTTTTTAGTTAAGTGAAGTACTGAAATGGTACTTTATTAAAAATCTAATTAGAAATAACTCAGTGTTGATGGATGATATATATTTTTTAAAAGTCAATCATTTATTTAAAAAACATCAAAAAGCACTTTAACACAATGTGCTATTAAACAGAATCACCCGGATCGGTTTGATTTGGTCCGGAGTACTATATAGCCATATATCTTTGTATAGAAGGGCTAAACGGGTCACATAATCGATTGAAAACAATTTATACTTTTTAAACCCTAACTAAAGCATCCAAAATTATTTAATCTTATAGACGGTTTAAGTTGGAAGCAAATAAGTATTTTTTTTTCTTGAAAGTATTGGAATCGTGAAAAATTTCAGATCCCGGTTTTTGACGGTTTTTATTTTAGAAGGTACTGAACACGATTTGACTTTTTGTAGAAAATGTTTGTCCGTGAGTCTGTGTGTCTGTCTGTCTGTATGCGACATACATTTTGTGGGCGCTCTAAGCTCACTAAGTACTACGTAGAATAGGATGAAATTTCATATGAAGTTTTATCCTTATGGGAACTGGTGCTGATTAGTTTTTGGGCAAAATCCCCCAAGGGGTGCCACAAATCGATGATCTGTTTGATTTATGAGATGATTATATCTACATTTTTTGTGCGCAGAATTCAACGAAACATCAAATTTAGAATCCTCATGATAGGAATAAATTTTCATTCAATTTTGATTGTAGTCATCTAACAAGAAGGTCTCCATAAGCGCATACTCAGAAAATTTTGAAAAAATTACAGAATATTCTTTTCATGAGGATATATACGTTTATAAAAAAATTGCTGCGGAACCTCGATATAACATCCTTAAAAAATTATGAAAATTTCTTGTTTTTGGTGATTTATCGCTTGCTTAAGTAAGTTTAACTCAAATAAATGCACTTTTATAACTACTGTTTTTCCATATATATATGTGTATATTTATTTACATATAGATATAAAGAAAATTAACGATCGTATTTTACGATTTAGAACAAAATTTAAATTGATTAAAAATGCCGCAAACTAAAAATTAATGTCCGATTCTGAGTACTGTCAATTTGACTTCGATATTGTTAGAAGAAAAGTATTGTTGCCATGAAAACAATGACGTATTGAATATCGAAATGTATTAATGAGAGCGTTCTTTATCGGGCAGTTTCTGTTAGAATACACTTAAAACTTATCTTATCCTGTTAGCAAAACCGTGTAAATCAACAATACGCAACTTGCATATATATTATAATAAGCTTATAGAAAAAAATAATAAACTATTAAATCGTTTAAATTTAAATTCATAAAGTATTCTACGCATTTAAACACTCATTTAACTAAAAAATTTTAAATACATTCAAATCGCTTGTATTTGGTGAAGAAAAAGTGCTGCTCACCAAATCGCATCTTTTTGCGCCAAATACTCGATTTTTTTTTTTTTTTTTTTTTTTTTTTTTTTTTTTTTAAATATATATTTTTTACTGAGATTCCGCAGCTAAATTTGACTGATCCTTTATTACGTACATGAGTAGTTTCATTATAATTTTTTTCAAAATATTCTGAGTATACGCTTTAAAGAGACCTTCCTTGTAAGAGGATGGAGGGAGGCGTGGAATTCGATGATTTGTACGAAATATGCGATGCTTATATCATCAGTTTAAGTGCACAGATTTCAACGAAACTTCACTCTGAGCATGTCTTCACTGTTTACAATTCCATAACAACATTACGCATTTATGTATGCATATATAAACCTATTGGCCAAATCGATGTAATTTTCTTGTACTATTTAAATCATTTAATTTATTTGATTTATGTAGAAGAAAGTTTTGTGATGGCCACACCATACTAGTTCTATGAGTTAGATTTATTCTGTCACAGAATGTTAGTTGTCTTTTTGTGAAGTGTCGATATATCGGAGTTTGAAAGGAGAAACTGGGGGAAAAATGCACACCTTTACCATGCAAAGAAATGTGTTCACAGATAAAATTTTCATCCTCTTATAATACAAAAGAACGTCCAAACTATAGCAGCCAAAGACATGAAATTAAAGAAGTAGACGATGAAAAATGATATTATTAGCTGGAACTGAAAAATTTGTAGAACAGTTCGATATAATGAGAAGAGAGCATATAACTATAGTTTCGAGAGCAATTAATTATTATCGACACTTTTCATCAGGTGATTAGGAGCAGAGTGCAATTTGTTCTGATACTGAGTCCCTCTCTAACGAATAAAATTACTTAAAATCGGCAGCATTATGGTATAATCATTTACGAATGTAATTCACGATATGAGATTTTTACGTAGAATTAAAATAGGCAATTAAAATCAGCCATTTAATAAAACTAAAAACAACGCATTAATATCACATAATAAAATAATCACAGTAAACGTTTCAAGCTTTATACAAGCTCTTTATTAGTACAAATATCAATCGAAAACCAAAGCTATTGTTAGCAGTCGTCTACTGTAATTATTTTATTATGTGATATTAATAGTTTTCTTTTTTAGGGTTTCGTTCATCTCACGAAACCCTATTCGTTCCTCTACATTGTCTGTCCTTCACAGAGCCGGTTCTCAGAAACTATATAACTTACAGACTTGAAAATTTGTGTACTTATAGCTGACTGCCTACTATGAAGCTCAAAATCAAAATTTGAAAAAATCGTACTGTTTTAATATATAGAGATAAAAAAAAATCTAACAGCCTTTTGCTGTTAAATTTAAACATTTTTCGTTATAGCAGTTGCTAACAATCAAAAATCCACAATAAAATTCTTTCTACAATAAATTAATTTTCTATTGAAAGATTTCCCCGAGAAAAATGAAAATGAAATAAAAAGTTTCACCAATTGAAAAAAAGATTAATATGACGTCATATTGGTAATAAAACGGAAATTTTCAAACATTGCTCAGTAATACAAGGAGCATGAGTATGTGTAAGTGCAGAAAGCAGGTTAATATGACGTCATTAGGGAATTAAAAAAATTAATATAACGTCATATTGAAAGTTTAACGGACTTTTTTCAAATGTTTAAGAATAATACAAAGAGAGTATTAATATGAGTAATGGATGATATTCCAAATCCTAGTTTGAGGCTAAAAAGGTCACGTGGCACCGGTAATTTACCCAAAGAACTTCTAACTGATAAGAAGGGAAGCTACCATTGCTTTATCCCATGAACTGTTTCGTTGGCTGGCGGGGATTTACATTACGTTCCCTTCTTTACCCAAGAAGTTATTCGCCTGGACCACGTGATCATGACGTAGATGGAATATCCTCCATAGAGAAATCAAGTAGATCTAACGTCAGTAAGTGATTATAACGTCATATGAGTTTGAGGAACGTATTGAATCATGATAAAAACTAGATTATGGAAATATTGGCATATTTTAGCATTTTGAAGGCATATTTGAAAACTTTGTTGTTTTAACATTTCTATACAACATGTTTAATATTGAAATTGATTTTTTTAAAAATTAAATATCGCATTTAATTCACATGAAAGATATTATGACAGAGTATAATAGCGGGCATCGCCCACTATCGGACCGGTTCAGAATTTCGATAAAATGAGAAAAATAGACTTTTAAATTTTTACTTTATAAAAAACATGATCTTTTTTTTTTTGGAAAAAGAAATTTATTTGGATTTATTAAAGAAAGGATAAAGTGTTTTCAAAGGAATATTAAACGAAACCCTTTGTGCGACCTTCGATCACACTTAACCACTTGTTTTATAGTTTTATTAAATGTCTGATTTTAAATGTCTTTTTAATTTAAAAATTCTGATTCCGACGAAATATGTTTACTTAATTTAAATGAAAAAGGCAATGTTTTAATTTTATTATTAAACTCATATATTTAACTCAATGTTTCACAATGTTTTTTTTAAATATATTTGGAAATATAAGAAAATAAGAAAAAAATGTATTTTATATCTCAGTCAGGTTAAAACACATAAAATAATTTATAGTAATATTATTTAATTTAAAAATACTTACTCCTCAAGATTCTTTACTTCAATTGCCCGCCCTTTTGAAAAGCAATAAGAAAAAATAAGTTTATAGAAATTGTATCAGAAAAAGCATATAACAGAATAGAATGTGAAATTCATTACTTTTAAATTTTTAGTTTTCCTAGTGAAATATAATGAAATGTTATAAAACATGGCTGTCAAACTTTACCGCTTGTTGTGGCTGAATTGAATTACTAAATGCCATTTTGAGCTGCATATGAAACAATGGTTATAATCTTTGTACGTAACAAGTTGGAAATTGTACGTCAAACGTAACAAACGAGGTGCGTTCGTACTGTAGCTAGTTATATAAATATTCAGATCTTGATGATTTTTAATTCTGTGAAATGAATTATATCGTCTGCAGATTAATTTCTGTAATAAAATAAGTTTCTCGGTCGCTTGACGATTAAACCTCGGAACCTCCTATAACAAAAAAGCACCTATTTTTTTTTTTTTTTTCAAATTTCTTGATAAATATTTTTATTAATATTTTCTAAAGTTTTGATTCGATTTTGATAAAATTTGAAATGTCTCGACAAAATTCTGCAAAGATAATATATCTGAAATTTAAAAAAAATCGGTTGGCTAGTTTTTGCGTTGTTATATGCGGACGGACGGACAGACAGACGGACGGACAGACGGACGGACCAGACGACGATAATAGGTGCTACGTATTTATATAATTACGAACGCACCTAAAAAGTGTTATTTTTAAATATATGTGTGTTCTACATATTTTCTTAGATTGATTGCCTGATTTTGAACTTTTTTTTGTAGACATTATACAAAGTGTCATACCTGGATTAATGTAAGGATTTAGAAACTTAGAACTCTCTGGTATTAAACTAGATTCCACAATTTAAAATTAAACCATTTTCTGATTTTTAAATTAAAATTTTTAATTGAAAAAAAAAATATGAGTCTACACTGTAAAAAATGACCAATGTTTCTTATTTTATGAAAATATACTATAACCACGAACGAAAATTTGATATAATCTTCAGAGTTATCCGAAATTCTGAAAAGCGTGTTCCATTGTCTTTTGAATCCCCAGAAACCAATATATTTCCAAAATTTAAAGAATTATTTATAAAAGCAAAGTATTTGCTGCCCGTATTTTTCAGAAACGTTTCCGAATAGTTTTTATAGTGTATTGATCAATTTCCTCAGCCTGGAATACCTGTTTTTCGAATGTCATGTCCGTAGATAGCTCAGTTAATCTCGTTGGACTGTATTTCGTTAAGAAAACTAAGATGATCATTTCGTACTCAATAAAAAGTGGAGTTAAAACTTAACTAATTACATTTATTTACAAGGAGAACAAAATTGACTGGCAGCGGTTGGTACACTGCGCTTACGTCTCAAGCAAAACATCTCTACTGGCGGGAATGGGAATCCGCTCCGCGCATCATCCCGTCTTGAGCGCTCGGCAGCGCCCCCTGGATAACAAAATGTTCTACGGAGGAAACACACCCCCGGGGATTGAAATGCAATTTCAATATACATTCACATATAAATTTGCAAAAATTATCATATAAGAAAAAATTATAAGATATAACAACTTACATATACAATAATAATACAATCATAAATGCACTATAATTCTACATTACATACATAAATAATATATACCTTATAAATTGCTTAAAGAAAGAAAAGAAATCTGTTACTGAACTGGTAATATACAGACATCTCTGACATTTCTCTTATAAATTCGCCCATCTGGTAACCGTAAGTTTACGGTTCGTATTATATTGTCCCTTCCCTTAAAAATTTCAACTATCCTTCCAACCTGCCATTTGGTGGAAGGTAAATTTTCCTGCTTTATTAGTACTAAAGTTCCTTTCTGTACATCCTTCTTTTTAAATTTTCATTTCCCCCTCTGCTGCAAATTATTTAAATAATCGCGCTTCCAAGCCTTCCAAGTTTGCTGACTAAATTTGGTGATTCTCTGCCATTTTGCTAATCTATTTTCATTAATGTTATCTAATGGGGGTTCGGAGATCGAAGTGATCGGCCTACCGATTAAAAAATGAGAGGGTGTCAAGGTTTCAAAATTTTCGAAATCTGGGGACAGCGGGGTAAGGGGACGAGAGTTCAAAACTCCCTCAATTTCTGCTAGTATAGTAAGAAACTCTTCTAAGGTTAATTTTTGATCACCTATTACCCGTTTTAAATGAAACTTGAATGATTTTACAGCCGCCTCCCAGAGGCCACCAAAATTCGGGGATTTGGGGGGAATAAATTCCCATTTGACACCTTCATGGGTTAAAAAATTACACAATTCCTCATCTGGGAAACTAATCAGTTTATGCAATTTTTTCAACTCTATGACAGCTCCGATGAACGTTTTTGCATTATCCGATAGGATTTTTGCACATTTTCCCCTTCTGCCAAAGAAACGTTTTAGACTAGCTATAAAAGCCTGAGTTGTGAGATCTGAAACAAAGTCCAGGTGTATTGCCTTGGTGCATAAACACACATACACTACGACATAAATTTTATTCAATACGCCCTTCCTTTGATTTTTAAATTTAATAGAAAATGGGCCACAGTAATCCAGACCTGTCACCGAAAATACAAAATTTGGTGTCACACGTTCTCCCGGCAGATCAGCCATTAATTGGGAGCTGACAACAGGTTTATTCTTGAAGCATGTCACACATTTGTGAACAATGCTTCGGCAATTATTCCTGCCATTAAGTGGCCAAAATTTTTGTCTTACATGGAAAAGCAACGCTTGTGGGCGTAAATGAAAGTATTTGAGATGGAAGTAATTTAAAATAATATCCGTTAACTTATGATTTGCAGGCAACACAATTGGAAACTTTGAGTTAAGCGGCAAATCTGCATGCGCTAAACGGCCGCCAACTCTAATTAATCCATCCTCTCCTACAAATACGTTTAAGGAAGATAATCTACTTTTATTGTGAACAGGCTTACCTTTTTCGAGACATTTTAATTCTTCCCTAAATTCCCCCTTTGTGCTGACCGAATTAGAAACGATTCGGCCTCTCTAACCTCGTCGAGGGATAGTGGTCCACTTCTTCTCTTCAATTTAGTACGACAGTTGAAGGTGAATCTAAAAATAAAACTCATTATACGAATTAATTTTACAAAATTATTAGTACATGCAAAAATATGATTAATTAACGGTTTATCGTGAGAAATAGTTAATGTAACAAAGTCATCCTTAATAATGTTCACAGAGTCTCTTTTTAGTTCGTTTATATGTATGTCCTTGTTAGGAATCACTAAAGTCTGGTCGTTGTTACACAGATCTAAGTCTTTCAAAAACTCTGGTCCAGTCCACCATTTGGAACTCTGAACGAGAAGGTCACACTTGACACCTCTTGTTAGCAAATCTGCAGGATTCTCGGACCCTGCACAGTGAAACCACCTGGATGGGTCAGTCAGAGCTTGGATTTCCTTCACACGGTTCGACACAAATGACTTCCACCTGTTTGCAGAGCCTTTGATCCAGTACAAAACAGTCTGCGAATCTGTCCACAAATACATAGATGATGGTCCCTTGCGGTCTAGTACCGTTTTTACTTCACAAGTTAAGCGTGCAGCAAGTAATGCTGCTAGAAGTTCAAGTCTAGGAAGTGACACTTTTTTCAATGGTGCCACTCTGGATTTTGATGTAATCAAATTTAAGGAAGATTCACTTAGTGAATCAATCTGTAGATACACGGAAGCACCGTATGCTTTTGGGCTGGCATCGGCAAAGGTATGCAAAGTTAGGGTGTAATTGGAGTCATCGGGAAACTGAAAAATGTTCCTTTGAATTTTTAGATTTCTCAACTGGGGAAGTTCGGAACACCATTGTTTCCACGTCTTTGTAATATCGGAGGGCAGTTCTTCATCCCATGTTAAATTCCTACTCCACAGTTCTTATATAAACATTTAATTCGTATTGTATACGGAGAAATTAGACCCAGAGGGTCAAATATTCTACCTGCAACTTGTAATACAAAACGTTTTGTATTTTTTGCGTTACGCAAAAATTCGAGCAAATTATCAATATCTATCAAAAGTATATCTTGCTTGGGTTGCCACGATATCCCCAAAACTTTATGTATTGTACTATCCTCAAAAGGTTGTGGCATTGTACTAAATCCACGATTATCCCATATTTCCATTAACATTTGGTTATTCGAAATCCACTTCCGTAAATTCATGCTAGCTTCCTTCATTATTTTATGAGATTGTTCCGAAATGTTCACCGCATCTTCGACTGTGTCTGTCCCGGTTATTAAGTCGTCCACATAAATACAAATGTGGAGTACTTCTGTCGTTATTGGATATTCCGTTTCAAATTTGTTAAGATGATGATTAATTGTAGCAGATAGCAAAAATGGGCTTGAGTTCAAGCCAAATGTTAGGCGTAAAAATCTGTAGACGATAACATTAAATGCGTCATTGTCGACAGGATTCTTATCTATAAACAAGAATCTCAGCATATCCCTGTCCTTTTCGTTTATGGCAATTTGTAGAAAAGCCTTCTCTATATCTGCTAGAAAGGCAATTTTGTTTATTCTGAAAAAAATCAATAAGTGAAAAATATTAGGGTTTAAATTAGTTCCTGCGTCAAGACAGCCGTTCAAAGACAATTGTCCTGCTTCATGGGAACTTGCGTCAAAAACTATTCGACATTTAGTATAAACACTATCTTCTCTAAATACTGTATGGTGCGGTAAGTAAAAAACTGGTTTAGCTGAAGGGTTTTCTAAATTAGGTACACTGTCAATTATGTTCATCTCTAAATACTCATTCAAAATATTGCAATATTGTTCGTATAACTTTGTATCACGTTTCATTCTTTTTATAAGACCTGAGAGTCGCGCTTCGGCGGTTTTATAATTATTTTCTAAATGGTTCCAATCCCTTGTCCAAGGGAGACTGATTTCATATCTGTTATTTTCAAAACGCACAGTTTCATGAAATGTTTCTAAAATTTTCTCTTTTTTAACACTGTTTGGGTCATCTTTAATTCCCAAAGTCTCTAAGTCCCAAAAGGTTTTCAAATCTAATTCATCTTGATTTTCGATTAAATGACACGTAAATTTACTTTCATTTCTATCTTGTATTGTTCCACCCGCGATCCATCCTAAATGAGAATTTTGTAAAATTATAGAAGTTTTAGGAATTTTTATTTGACCAGCTAATAACAATTCGTAATATACATCTGCTCCTAATAACACTTGAATTCGCTGAGGTTAAAAAAATCTTGGGTTCGCGTAGGTTAAATTCTGTGGTAAGTGCAGATTAGAAATGTCTACGGCGCTTGAAGGGGTTAAATCAGTGATTTTAGGAACCAAAAACATGTTGGATAATTTTTTAAAACTTCTATCCTTGTTGGAAATTTCTACATTTATTCTGCTTTTAATTTTACAGACAGAATCATTTAATCCAGTAATTAATGACTTGACCTTATATTTTTGCAACCCTAACATATCTGCTACAGAAAACGTGGCCAATGAGACATTACTCGCAGTATCTAGAATCGCAATACAAGGAAAAAAGGAATCATTACTTCCCCTTAAATAAATCACAGCTGTCGAAATCAACCCATTATAACTGGTGCTAGACAGATTTTGATCATAATTGTTTTGACAGCTCAAGGTAAACGCATTTGCGGTAGATTCTACTGAATTAGAATTTACGTTATCTTCCGTTTTCAACTGCGGTTCATTTGCAATACAATTAACTTTCCTATTTTCATAAGTAGGTTTCGAAAAATTAGCTCCATGAAGAGAACTATGATGGTTGGAGTAACAAATCCTACACTTATTATTTAATTTGTTACATCGATTAACAGCGTGGGATAACGATAAACAGTTATAACATAACTTCAACTTCCTTACTTGGTTCAATTTCTCTTGAACCGACAAATCTAAGTACCTTTGACATCGAAATATCATATGAGGTTGTTTACATAATGCGCAATTAAATTTGTCATTCTGTAATACTAAACTTTTTTGTTTCTGAGTAATTTCATACCTAGGTTTCGTAACGGTGTTACTTTTTTGTAGGTTTTCGAGAGCTTGAGCCCTTTTCAGTAAAAAATCAATAAAAATATTCCATTCAGGCAAGTCGTTACAGTCAAGACTCATTTCAAATGCCTTTCTTGACTCATCATCGATTCTTTGTAACACAAAATACATTAAAATTGATTCTGATAAGTTATTATTTTCTAGTCCTAATTGTTTCAGAGTCCTCAAATGACTCAATAAATTATCTACCAGATTGCGTATTTCTTTCGCATTTTCAATTTTTATTTTGTTGTTACTCAATAACTCAGAAATATGAGAATTTACAATTAACCGTTTGTTTTCAAATCGTTTTTTTAAAGCTTCGAATAAGGAAGCATAAGAATCATCAATGTTTTGCAATTGTTTCACAGGGCCTGTTAAAGCCGATTGTAAGTAATATAATTTTTGAGCATCATTTAATTCATCATTGCTATCAATCAAGGTGGTGAATTGTAGTTTAAAATTAAACCACTCTGTGTAGCGTCCCGAAAATTGGGGTAAATTAATTGACGACAATTTAATTTTTGACTCATTAGCATTAATTCTATCATTATTATTTTGACATTCAACATTAGAAACACTAGGCTTTATTAAATCAAGAGGACTTACTTCGAGAATTTCTAACTGTTCTTCTATCTCCGTCAAGGACTTTTCAAATTCCGGTAAATCATCATCAGAAATTACCGAATACGACTCATTTCGTAATTCATCTGTCTTCTATTTTAATGTCTGAAGAGCATTGAACTTTAGTTCCAATTCTTTCTGGCCAAGTTTTGATTTTATAGCATTAGATATTCGTGTAACTTGGCTGCGTATGTTTCCGCGTTTCCGATTGAGGATCACAGTACCTTTAATAGTAGCCATTATATCTATAACTACATACAAAAATCCAAGGGCGATGATTATTCAGAGTGTTCTAAATGAGCGCTGGGGCTCGGAGGACCAAAACATGTTCCGTAGATAGCTCAGTTAATCTCGTTGGACTGTATTTCGTTAAGAAAACTAAGATGATCATTTCGTACTCAATAAAAAGTGGAGTTAAAACTTAACTAATTACATTTATTTACAAGGAGAACAAAATTGACTGGCAGCGGTTGGTACACTGCGCTTACGTCTCAAGCAAAACATCTCTACTGGCGGGAATGGGAATCCGCTCCGCGCATCATCCCGTCTTGAGCGCTCGGCAGCGCCCCCTGGATAACAAAATGTTCTACGGAGGAAACAGTCATCAATTCTCAAGTAAACGTTTTCAGCTGCATAAGTTAATTTATACCTGAAAGAGTAAAGAAATAATCTTAATTTTAATGTTAATGTTAACGCTGCTAATTTTGCATGTTTGTTTGTGAAACATATTTGTTGAACATGAAAATATTTACTTGAGAATTGATAGCATCGAAAAAAACTATATTCCGGGCTTAGAAAACTGATTAATACACTTTAAAAGCTATTCGCAAACGTTTCGAAAATTACGGGGAACAAGAGAAATTTTGTTTTTATGAATGATGCTTTAAATCTCGAAATGCCATAAATGTCTGAGGTTTCCAAAGATAAAGAAACACTTTTCAGAATCGTGGTTAAGAAGGATGAGTTTATATTATAAATTTATTCGTGATTATATTATATTTTCGTAGGTTACGAAACATTTGTGATTTTTTATAGTGTAGGTCATCTGGTCTACGAAGTGTCCTTCACGTTTCAAGACAATATTTGTGCCCCTCCCCTCATCTTAGGGATAATTAGTCTTCTTTTCGGAAAAGATGCCAGGAGTACATGTAATTAAGCATAAAATATCACTTGGATCTGAAACTACGTTTTGTTGAATTACAATTTTTATTTTCTACGTTTATATTATAATGATTACAATCATTTCTTTAAAGTTTAATAGAATCTGACATTTTAATATTATAAGCACTTCATGCTATTTTCAAAAATTAGTATAATAAAAACAAGCTAACATATGAATGTGTTACTCTTAAAAAATATTTTTTTCTTCATAAACCAATTTAAAAGTCGAACATTATATTTATTTTAAAGTCTACACTCTAAAAACGACATTTTCAAAACTGAGCAAAAAATACTCAAATCGGAGTATGTCGCATAGTCAAAATGGCTCCGAATCAAAATTAATCAAGTTTGAAACATGTATATACTCATTTCTGAAAACATTCACACACTCAAGAATAAAACATCCTAAAAAAAGAAACTCATATTTGACTATGTCCATGTTTCAAAAATGAGTATGAACTGATTCTAATTATTTTTGAGTATGTCCGTGTTTCAAAAATAAATATGAACTGACCTCTATGTGCTCAGTTTTGAGTATGTCCATGTTCCAATATTCTTAGTATTTCTGGTATTTCAGAATTGAAAGCATTAGGTCGTCCTATTTGAAACAAAAAGTTTCATAACAAAATGAAAACATCGATTTACTCAGATTAGAAAGTATCATTTTTCTCAGTGTATATATCAGAATTTTACAACTTTCTTTATGTCACGATGCCACAAACCTAAACCCACAGAAAACTTCTGCAGCACACTAGATTGCAATAATGAAAAAAGTAGAAAATAAACATCATGAATTATGCTGAGATTTGTTATGACTTTAATATTATTTATCGTTTAGCAGTTCTCACAAATATAATTTTGAGAATGACATTAAAAAAAAAAAAAAATATGAGAATTAACAGATTACAGAATATCTAAGACTGAAATGTTCGTTATTGAACTTTTCATTAATACCATCTAATTTCTATTACTCTAAATATCTGTAAATTTGGGACGGGAAGTTGTACGGAAAAGTATTTTAGGAATTATAAAGGATTAAATTTTGGAACTCTTAATGTTATAAATTATTTTTTATTTGTTGCAAAACAGATTACAATGCGGGAATGTTTTAGGCAAAATTTACCGAAAAAACAAAATATGCTATCAAAATTAGGTGTTCTTTTTGAAAATTTCAGAGCTTGATACAGTTTCAGTATGCAGATAACCTCCTAAGCTGATTTGTTTTTCAACATAAATTAAACGAAAGCACAACATTAAGTCAAATGGCTATTTTCATTTTTTCTGGGCCAATTTAGTGATTAAAATGTATGGAGAGTTCGCTCTTTTTATTTTATTTTCTGGCCAAATGTACATGCACACGATCTTAAAATAAAACAATTATCATCTAATTTAAAAAGATTTTCATAGATCTAGTTAGGTGGATTATCTTCTTTTAAATTTGTAAATAATAGATCAAAAGTGTGAAAATTTTGTTTAAAAATTCGCATTTCCTTTTTACATGCTTTCAGTAGTTCAACTACTGCATTTTCTATTTGAATGCTTATCCTTTTAGAGTAATAATTTTCCTCCAAAAAATTAGCTATCTGAAAATATGAGAACATTTTCATTCTTCTCCACATATTCTTTATTAAAAATATTCAACCAATGTAATAAACTGGCAAGAAATGTAACTTAATTAAATTAAAAATTATCTCAAAGTAAATCGTATTATTTAAAATGTTTCCTGTAAATTTAAAAATATTTTTTCTAAACCGTAAAATCTCGATAGAAAATTTTACTGAAATTTTTCGCAGCACAGTTAAGATCTTCTTATGGCATACCACTGTGCCGCCTATGCCAATGCCACAAATGCTTACATTGGTTGAAAAACCCTGCTGCATATAAATTCTATAAAAGCCAGATTGTTAAAAAAAATTGCATAGTCAAGGGATAAAAATGCAAATGATTATATATTTCAACGATACTATATTATATACAATTATACATAAAAGATTTGAAATGCGTAACAAAAATAAATAAATAAATAAATAAATAAATAAAGAATTTTGATACGACTTTTAAAAAAAATTATTCAGTTAGAAAGTTAAAGTAACAACTGAATTTCAACTTTTCCTGACATGTTTTATACTGCTTAAGGGGAGGTTCTACTTATTTGGCTTAAAATTCACGTGATTTTTACGATTTATTTTTCAGTTACAAAGAAAAGAGATATCAGCTTTGGATTATATTTATTAACTTTTCAGTTACGTATTTAAATTTTTGTGTATAAAAAACATTAATAATACGCCTTGTGCGACGAGAGTACCTGCAGGTGCGCACCATAAACTTCCAATCGGGCGAACGTTTTTCTCTGTGGTCACAAGCATCTGAAGGTCGCCAAATTATGAAAGGACATTAAACTGTCTGGAGGTTATACCGACATTTGGCTAAAAAATTGTTTTTATACAAAAGAGCGCTCATTTGAACAAAGAAGATTATTTTTTCGCCTTTCTTTTTTTCTTTCTTTTTTTTCTTTTTTTTTTTACATTTTGCGAATTTGAAAAAATAATTAATCAATGAAAATTATACTTTTCGGTGGCATAAGTTCCAGAAAAAACGATTACTTTAAAAAAATACCCACTGTCTTAAAACTGACTTACAAGTTGACTTAAAATTAGCAGCGATTGCTTATGATGGAAATAATTAAACTAGAGTCTTCATGTGTTAAGAACGGGAGGGGGGGGGGGGGGTGTTAAGTGGTAAAATCTAACTAAAATAGAATCAAGAACGATAGCTCCCCATATGACTTAAATAAAATAAATAAATAAAAAGACCTCACTTCTTATTAGATTTTTTTTCACAGTAGAAATATGTGAAAATAAATATACAATTTTGTATAGAAATATTAAAATAATAGAATTTCTACTTACCATACATAGTTCCACTGATTGGAATATTTTTTGGTGGTTTACCTAAATAGCAAAAATAGTAACATGTGATAAAAATAAAATCCAGTTTCTAACTTAAACTAATATCTTATACATAATCTGTGTCAACTTAATAGCTTTAAAACAAATAAAAATAAAAGACTGTATTGATATTTGACATTTTTCAATTAATTATAGTTTCACAAAAAAATGGCAAAAATCAACTGCCATACTGCCATTTTTTTATATCCAAGGGTTGTTAAAATTAATAAATACTTTTTAAGTTTTAAACTGTACACCTCTTAATTCTTCTATTGATTAAATTAGTACATAGTTATACTAATAATTATGATAATAATTATGAACGAAAGTCCTGTAAAACTAAATGTATACAACTAGCGATAGAATTAAAAATAAAATTCACTGGTTTCTATAAACCAGTGAGCATTTGAATCATTTGGTCCGAAAGCAACATTATCATAACTGTTTTTATTTTATTTTTTTTATTTTAGATAAAGTATTTTTTCACAAATTTCGTAAATTTTTTTTTCCAGATCTAAGCGACCATGTATTCATTAAAGGAAAATTAAATAGGTTCCAATATAAGTATACAAAGAAAATATTTCTGAAGAATCAAGTGTATCTTTCATGTCCCGTGTATAATACGCGCATCTTGATTTTTAATATATCATTCGGCGAAATAATTTCTGATGAAAAATAGGAAAATAACATTTCGAACAGAGATGTTCTTCCATTAAAATTTAACAATAAGTGAAAAATTTTTCGATGTTAAAATTGTCTTCCACGTGGCTCGGATAAAATTACACTCATTGTCATAAAAATTGGCGCACCAAGAAAGAGTTGTCCGAATGGAACGAAATTTTATATATATGAGTATAACGTTGATATCAGTAAGTGATTATAAAATTAAAGCAAAAAGATAATTACATTATAAGAAAAATTGCAAATGAATGGCTATTCAGTATCCTGTTAGGCCACCTATAGCTTACAGGATGCGATACGGGTGGGCATTGATGCATACAGGTTCCTGCATCATTTCAGTCTACAGTTTCTGTAATCGCGACTCAAGTTCAGCCAAATTCGTAGGTTGCCCAATTTTCCGTCCCAAGTGATCCCAGACATGCTGAATTGGTGACAAATCTGGGGATCGAGCAGGCCAGGGTCAGGTGGTAATATGACGTAGGCATTCCTGTGTCACCCTTGCTGTGTGTGGCAAAGCATTATCCTGTTGAAAAAGCCCTGCTATGCGTGGCAACACATGTGGCTCAGAGATGTCCCGAACGTATCGCTGGGCAGTCAAAGTGTCGTCGATCAATATTAGAGGTGACCGAGTGTCGTATGTGATGGCACCCCACACTATTACAACAGTGTGGGAGCGGTGTGCAGCTGTAAACAAAAGACAGGATTAAGGCGTTTACCACGGGGCCTCCACACACTTACACGGTTGTCATCACTACCCTAATTGAATCTTGATTCGTCGCTGAAGACAACATGGTTCCATTCGGTTGCGGTCCAATCTCGTCGAGCGCGACACCACCCCAAATGGAGGCTACGCTGTGCGGGTGTCATTGGTAGCACACGTAATGCGCGCCGCGATACCAAATGTCCTTCAGAAAGGCACTTTGCAACGGTACAGACCGATATAGGGGCCTGTAGTGAAGGTGCTAGCTGTGTTTGGATAGCGGATAGTGATGAAGTTGGCGCTACACGTGCGTGAATGATGTGATAATCTTCCCTGCTATTTGTCTGGCGAGGGCGTTCTGAGCCTGGACAACGTTAATGCGATCTCTCTGTTATCCACTGGTCTCAACATCTCCTTACAATGGAGTCAGAGCGGCCTAGGCGGCTGGCTACTCGCCTAGCTGGCAACCCAGTTTCCATCATCCTGGTGATTCTTCTCCTCTCGAACTCTGACAGCTGATCGTATTGTCTTCGATGACGGTGTAGCGGCATCCTTGATGAAAAAGTATCCCTCTGCAACAGAGTAAATACAGGCAAAATGCTTCTGCATATTGTTTTTATACACCAGATAGATCAATGTTCAACGCCCTCTGGTGGCATTACGTAGTGCTCAATCACGTTGTATTGATAATCATTTACATATCTGCCAGAAACGTACACATTCGCAAAGTTTCGTTACGATCCGACTATTACTCTTTGGTGCGCCAATTTTTATGACAATGAGTTTATAAAAGAAAAAAAAGAATACCCATCAAAAGAGACAGGACTGGAGTTCTATATATACTCATCCCCCCCCCCCCCCCCCAAAAAAAAAAAAAAAAAAAAAAAAAAAAAAAAAAAAAAAAAAAAAAAAAACATTACAAACTTTGCGGTTTTGCTAGTTTCAAATAAATAAAGAGTAAAAAAATATTTATGAAAAATTGATCTTGTGTCCCGTATCACTTTAAGTAAAAAACTGTATATATCCATCCACTTATAGACTGATAAAACAGACTTTTTAAACTCTGCAGTCATGCCTTTGAAATGGGTTTCTTTAAAATTTCAAAGCAGTATTTTGGTGCGGATAATTTTTTTAAAAAATACGCTAAGCGTTTGATAGTTTATTTTATTGTATTTTTAAATTTAATTATATGGTAAGTGATCATACAGAAATATGTATATAAAAGCAGGTAACATAAAATCATACGCTCTATATTGTATGAATACAGCACATGCAGTTTTAAAATAAACAAAACATTACCATAAAATGTAAGCCTAATTCTATAACACTTATATTAAGGAATGGCACTTTTTTAATGATAGCTAACCCGCCCGGCGTTGCACGGGCCAAAAATATTAATAATCTGTTCTATACGAAACTTCCAAACCCCGTCGTAATCGGGTCCATAGAACCAGATATACTCCTATAATTCCACTTTCCACCGCCAGAGGGCGCAGTCTGTTCTGGAAGAGGCCTTTTCAGAACACTTGACCCAACTAAATTCCCTTGTAGAATTGAAATTTAACTACGGGTAAACATTACCAAAATAGCGAAAATCGCGAAAGTGAGTTAGGTAATCGATCGGTTTCTAAAGGGTTAATGTAGATATTTTTTAAAACCCAACCGTGCATTTTGAAGAAAATGAACGTGTCTATGATCTGGAGTCTACTGTTTGTCCGTACTTGCATTTCCCGAGTCGATGCCGATTTTTAAATCTGGACCAAAAAAAGGAAATTCGCGTGAGTGAGTTTTGGAAAGGATTTTTTTTCGGAGGGTTAAAATTAATTTTTTTCAAAACGGATACCAGATTTTAAAAAACAAAGGGATATAGATTAGGCATGGTATTTTTAGTTTTTCGTATCTTGTTTATAAACGCCAATTCGGATTTTTAAAGATAGGAGAAATAGTTAAAAAGCGAAAGTGACTTACGGTTAAAAACGTTTTCGAAAGGGTTAACGTGATTTATTTTTTAAACTAAAGGTTTCTGCCTAAACCCGATAGAACGTAGATGCTTTAGGTGTGTTTGCTTTTTGTTTGGTTATTTTAGAAAGCCGATGCCAGATTTAATATATAGCAGAAAATTGGAATTCGCAAAAGAGAGTCCTGCGCACGAATTTTTTTTGAAGGGTTGATATTCGTATTTTTCAAAAACAAATACAGATGTCGAAAAAGGAATAAATGTAGATATTGTCTGGTATTTTTAGTTTTCCGTACCTGTCTCTGAATCGCCGATGCAAATTTTTAAAAATTGCCAAAATCGCAAAAATTGTAAAACGGCATACAAAAAATATACTTTTTCGAAGGGTTAATTTTTGCATTTTTTAAAACCAAAGGTGGCTTTGAAAAGGACAAAGACAGTTCTTTAATTTGGTGACCTTCATTTTTCCGTATCTTTTGTATTCCGGTAGATGCAAAGCTCAGAAAACGGGAGAAAATAAAAAACACGAATTCGATGCTTTTTGATTATTTTTTTTGAAAGAGTTAACTGTAAAAATTTTTCAAACCAACCAGATCGTTCGAGACGTAAAAGTACGTTCTTTCAGAATATGTAAACGGTTTTTCCGTATTTTTAGCCGTTTGTCCATGGCGAATTTAGAAATACTTAAAAAAAAAAAACCGGAATGTCTTCTGCTTTCTTTCTTCTGTTCCGGAAGATACGGAAATTGGTTTCTGCACATGCGCCAGCTAGATTCAGAATAATGACTTTTTTATTTGTGATCTTTGATCAGTTTTAAATTGATAACTACTTTAATTTTCAAAATATTAAAATTCTGACGTAATGGTGCACCAGGAGAGGGTTTGGACTACCTAAATCTAAATTTGCAGCCTTCTAGGTGGGCTAGATTTTCCTAGCCATCGCCAACAGACACACAGAGCGAAACTTTCTTTTATTAGTATAGATTTATTAATAATTGATTACATAAAAGTTAAAAATTAGGCCTAAGGAATAGACTCTCGATTATCCGGCCTAATGTGGCGTAAGTGTAGGCTGGATAATAAAAAAGCCCAATAATCTGGAGTTCTATATATACTCATCCCTCCCTTCCCCCCCAACCCCCCCCCCATTAAAAACGTACTTTTATAATAAAAGCCAGCTCTTTTTCATATTTTCTGACCTCTTAATACAAGACGGTACATTATAAATATTTGTTATATATTATACTGTGCATTTAAAAAAGTATTATCAGAAAATAAAGTTCAAGAATAAAAATATTGTATTTTAAGATAAATTTTAATTTGCCTAAATTAACTGTAGGTAACATACAACTGTAAACTCTGTATTGTACGAATACAGGACATATAAACAAAACATTAACATAAAATCTAAGCCTAATTCTTTAACACTTATTTTAAGGAATGGCACTTATTTTAATATTTATTGATAATTCATTACGTATAAGTAAAAAATTAGGCCTAAGGAGTAGGCTCTCGATTATCCGGCCTAATGTGGCGGAAGGGTAGGCTGGATAATAAAAAAGCCTAATAGTCCGGAGTTCTATATATATACTCATCCCCCCTCTCCATACCATTAAAAACGTATTTGTTATACCAAAGCCCACTCTTTTTCATATTTTCTGGCCTCTTAGTACAAGGCGGTACTTTATAAATATTTGTTATATATTAAACTGTAAATTTAAAAAAAGTATTACAAGAAAAGGAAGTTCAAGAATAAAAATGTTATAATTTAAGATAAATTTTAATTTGCCTAACTTAAATGCAGGTAACATAAATTCGTACATTCTATATTGTATGTATACAGCGTGTATAAACAAAACATTAACATAAAGTGTAAGCCTAATTTTTGAACACTTATTTTAAGGAATGACACTTATTTTAATATTGATAATTTATTGCATAAAAATTAAAAATTAGGCCTAAGGAAAAACAATCAAAACTTACAGGAAACTCGCGCGTTTCATGTCCTAACAATATTCATGGCAAAGTATTTTCTCAATTTAGTGCAGTTGATCTTTTTTAACCAGGCCGGATAGTACAGAGGATCGGCGTGTCAGGAATCTAAGGTATTAGATACGAGAATATATCAAAAAGGCAGTTAGTGCTACCTCGTGAGTTATTGCAATGAAAGGTGTTTCGTTCGGCAAGGATACACAATTGTAGAGTAGCTGGATCGTTAATTCCAATTATTTTTCACCTAAGCGCTTCGGAAAGAAAATGACTTACTTGCGCTGCTCCTGCGTACATGTACCGTGAGTTGGTTCGTAATGGGGCGCCAGGTGAATTTTATACTCTAAATTGGAGTTTGGAGGATCTGCAAGCTGTAGTGACAAAATACCCTAAAATGCGGGCAAAAATTAGAAAACAAAACTTGCATTTTCGCCATGTACAACTTTGTACAGTTACAGATTAATGTCCATTGAATATGTTTAGCTCATTTCTTATGGAGTTGGGAAAATGCTTAACAATTTGTTTTAGATCATACGTTGTGTGAAGTTGAATATTTAGAAAATTAACTATCTTCAGTGTTAAGTCATACGATAAAAATGTATATTTTTCGAGATTTTCTTTAGTGCTTCAAGATGGACTGTTTCCTTACGGTCGGACCAAAATTATTCCTAGGTCTTTTAGCAATGAAAGAGTTTTTACGTTGAATGAGGAGTTAGCGCGTTGAAACAACCCGGAACCTGGAGGACCAAGGTACCTCCTTAGTCTGGACAATCAACCTGAACATGTCCAGCTTGCATGCCCTACCAGGAGCAACTGCACTCGCCGTCATATCCCGTTAAATTTAAATGGTACGTGCATGTTTGCAAAATGAATGATGCGCCTAAGAAAAGTCCTTATAGCCTGGATACAGACAGGTAGACGAAATATAAATTGTAAAAATACGATAGAACAGTGATTGAATTAAGTGATAGTAATTCACTATACAGGAAATAATCGAAAATAATTCTCAAATATACTTTACTTGTCGAGTAAACCTACTACTTAGTACATTCCTAAGGATGAAAAGGAAATTGGATTCTGATTCAGAAAAGCTATATCACTAGATTTTCTTTTGTGTGGCAAAAATTAGAAAATAAAACTTGCATTTTCGCCATGGACAACTTTGCACAACTACAGATTTGTCCATTGAATATGTAACTGAAAATATAACTTGAATATGTTTATTGAATATGTAGAAGGAGCAAGTTCACATTTAAAAATACATTTCTCTCAAAATATTTTTGAAATTTCACCGTATTTCATAGAGATAATGACTACATCAAAAATTGTAATATTAACTCTACAAAAGGGATCATTTTAACTGCTTTTTTTTTTTTTTTTAAATGCATTTTTATTATTTCACTTACTAAAATATACAAAACTACATGAATTTTGTACTGAGATTCATAAAATGTCATTCACATGTACCTAGTGAAATCTATGTTCCATAAATCATTGATCAATAGCAATTCAGAAACAAAATTCTCTAGTCTGACTATTCGCTTATATTCGAAAAAAATTATTCACCACTGTATGCTGTGTTAAAATAAAGCGCTTAAATAGCAAAAACATTTACCGTAAAATTGTCGTCATTTACAGCGAGTTTTTAATATCTAGCCCGGAAATTTTCAAATGAAATGAACAATATGAAAATAGACGCACAGATTTGAATGATAGTAAAAATTGACATTCAATCACTACCAATCCTGAAAATGTAGCCGTAATCGAGTTGTAGATTCATTACAATCAATGAATAAAAATCAAGAAAATACTAATATGCTTGACAGAGGTGAAAATAGCTGCATTGAACTGGTTACGTAACGCTGGAGGTGATTTATGTTTTATTGTAATGGGTAAACTTATTGTGCTTTGTAACAAATGTTTTAGTTATTTAGGATACTATGCCAAAAATGCATTATAAGTTTTTCAATAAAAACTGCATAAAATGCATATACATTGTCGGATTCCACTTCTCTGTCCACACAACTTCGAAATATAATCCGGTCTTTTGATATGCTGCCACTACCGATATGAATACGTGATATCGGACACGATACTTGATGTGTATTCAAGGAAAACCTAACTCTTTCAATTAAACTTAAAGTAACAATTTATTAACAATATTTACACTTAAACTCGGATGTAAATTATCCGGTTTAATATTAAATCAAAATAATTACAGAAAGTTATCCTCTGTGTACCGTTAGACTACGTTCATTCACTCAGCACCGAGATTTCTATTAATCTCACACACGCTATATCTCTTCCTTTCAAGAGATCTCGTTCCACATACGTGCCCAGAGCTGCTCTCTGAACAAACAACCTACACGCTCCAGTCCTGCGTTTGAACTAACTTCCTCTCTGGTCATTCTCCAGAGCACCTTTCTGTCTACGGGGCTCCTGGTCTGTTTCCAAGGGTCTGTCTTCCTAAATAATGGGTGCAATCTCTTTCTTATCTATGGAAGACCACATCACAAAGGACATACTTCTTCCATTGTATTCAACTTGCTACCCTTCAGATTAAGATTCCAGTACTGAAAAGCCTCACAGTACACAAAAGATACACACACAATAAGATAATAATAAGATAATAATCATCATAGTTCCATAACAATAGTTTTTAAGCCTATAGGTGCCAGGGACCTGACATACATATTGTATTTTTTTTACTAAAGTTAATTTATTTTTTGCTTCACCTTCTTAAAACAAATACACTCAATAATAAACTAATCGCACACTTTGGCACTTACATTAGTAAATTACACAGAAAACAAAAGTAAACCGATTGAAAAACACATAAAAGTTTAAGAATTCTTATGTTGTAAATGTACTAAAAAAATTTTTATAACATGCTTGCTACACCAAATCCCACAGCAATGAAGAAAATGCATAAGATAACGAAGATTTTTATTCTTGCCAGCAAATCCACTGTAAATGAAAAATTTCAAGTAATTGCTTTTTATCAGATTATGCTTTAGTCTTTAAAATATTTTTAACTGTATATAACATACTACTGTCCATTCTATTGAATTACATATTCATACTTGTTAACCTTCCAGCTTTCTTTTTCAAAATTTTGCCATTTTGACTTAAGTTAAATAAACACTTTGCTTTAAATCTGAAAATTTATTTAATAAAATGTTGCTAGTTTCTATATGGTAATTATTGGATTTCATTTGACACACTTTTACAGAAGAATGCTGGAAAGCTGCCAAGTATGCATGTACAGGGTGTTTCACTACCAGACCGACAAACTTGCAGGAGGTGTAGAGGGCACAGAGACGACTCGGAATCATATAGGAATGCAGGGTCGAAAATGCCGTAGTTGCGAGCTATGGTTCAAAGAAGCAGAGAAAAAGAACAGAAACAGCAACACATTAATGGGACAGAAAACATTTTATTGAAAGGTTGTACTACAGAAGGTGTTCGAAATTACTACCAGAAGTCGTCTTCTTCTTCTGGGGTCAAATAAAGAGTTTGGTGTACGAGATACCCGTTCCTTCAGTTGAAGACCTCGTCGATCGAATATCTGTAGCTGCCGGCAGGATACGCGATACGCCAGGAATCTTCCAGAACGTAAATGAATCCATGCAGCGTCGCTGTCACGCCTGCATGACGACTTCTGGCTTTAATTTCAAACATCTTCTGTACTACAACCTTTCAATAAAATGTTTTCTGTCCCATTAATGTGTTTCTGTTTCAGTTCTCTTTCTCTGCTTCTTTGAACCATAGCTCTTAACTACGGCCTTTTCGACCCTGCATTGCTATGTGATTCCGAGTTGTCTCTGTGCCCCCTACACCTCCTGCAAGTTTGTCGGTCTGGTAGTGAAATATCCTGTAATTAATCATGTAAAACATTTATAAATGAAGTGATTATTAAAGTTTTTTTAAGTAAATATTTTGTTTTTCAATCCACAACATTATCATTTCGACATGAAAATTTTTTTCAAAGGAAGAAATTCGAATATTTTTATTCCGAACAACTAAAGCATGTGCAATATGTAGTGTTAACTGTTCTTCGCAACAAATTATTCTAATATAGGCACAGCAAAGTGTTACATTTCTGCATTCCTTTTCAGCAATTTTTTTGCTAAAAAATATTGATGGAAATATTTTCACCTATCTTTTGTCACAACTAGAAGGACTCGAAGGAGATTATCAGCAGTGTTGCTGAAAAATAAGTTAATGGACGATTTTTGTAAATGCATTTCAAGTTCTTGAAACAAATGTGAGCCACTGGGGTGGGGGTCACAAAGTTCGTATAAGTTTTAAACAATCATGAACAACAACAACAACAAAAAAAAGACACAGAATTTCGGTTTGCACTAAAAGCGATGTTAGGATGGGAGGTCTTTTTAAACAGCAAAAATAGTAGGAGTTCAAAATGCCACCGATAGGGAGATCTAACACGAATGTATTTTTCAGAAATGAAGATGATTATAAAAGAGATGATAACTTGGTGGATCCTTTATTTGACTAAATTATCAATTTGGAGTGTAGATCAAGTTACTGCATACCAGATATATTTTCTTCTTTACATGTTTTAGTTGTTTCTCGAAAAACATATGTTGCCTCTTCTCCGTTTACGAAATTCATAAGCAACATTCGTTCAATATATTTTTATTATTTATTTATTTATTTATTTTTATCGCTGTTAAACTGATTAAAGAAGAGCTTGTATTTGTTAAATTTGTTTCAACACGTATTCGCTCAGTAATGTGTTCTATATACCAAATTGATGATTATATCGAATAAAGAACCCGCCGAGTATTCAGTATAATATCCTTATCTGCATATTTCCGGATGATGCACTCGCAATAGAGCTCTCCATTGGAGACTTTTTTAAAACTACAAACTTTTTTGCTGTTGCCAAAAAAAAAAAAATCGTTTTTTGGCATATTTGTTAGTGCAAACCGCACTTCCATATCATTATTTGCTTTTTTTTAAAATATAATTTTTAAAAGTTTATTCATGCTTTCTGGCCACATTTTGTTTGAGAACACCGGCATTCTTGGATTAAACTTTCTTAAAAGATTTTAGGGTTCAGGGAAATATCGAACCCTCAATTATTTCTCTAATTAAGCATAGATAGATTTATATTTGTATGAGTGAAAGGGGGGGGGGGGTCTGTATATCCGTATACAGAATGTTTCACATGAATTGCGATAGAGATTGCCACAATTCTTAGGAAGAAGAAAATTTCATTGCCTATAAAGTAGTGGTTCTCACACATTTATGCATTGTGTATTCCCTGTAGAATTACTTCTACTGGAGAAATCCTTCATTTTGTTTCTAATAATTCCGTGAATAAAGAAGGGGAAACAAACATGCAAAACAACCTTTATGTTACATTCAAAATAAGCGTTACAACGGATGCGCTTGTTTATTCTTGAATATTTCTTGAAGAGTAATAGTAAATCATCTCTAGATGTCGAAGATGACTTACTACTCTTCTTATTTGTTTTTAAGCTATGTTTTTAAAACAGTCAATGATATAAAATCATTTTCTTATAAATAAGTACTTGTGAATGGAAACAAATGCTAAACTGAATTATTTTGAGGCATTGAATATTCTGTCTCCTCTAAATTTTAATTAATAAGTATATATGAATTTCCTAATATATATTTATCGTATGGTATTTCGTACAAAATAAATCTAAAGTACTTCATGTATGCATTTAGCTGTATTTATGCTGCATCAAGTGATGAAATCTACTATATATATAAAACACAAACGGAAATTTCGTTCCGTTCCTTTATAACTCGAGTTCCACTGAATGGATTTGTATGAAACTTACACTGTTCGATAGATAATTTTTCAGGGAAGGTTTTAGTATATAACACAATGTTCTAAGTATATTAGTTATAGAATTATGATAGAAAGTTCTGTTATTTTGGCCGAAAAGGTTACCATTGCTAATTTTTTGGCGATCATTACTGTTGTAAAAGAAATGGAAAGGCTATACATGTCGAAAAATAAAAGAAAAACTGTTACTAATTTTATTAAAAAAAATAAAGAAAGAGAAAGAAAAAAAAAGAGTTTTGATGAGAGAATATTATAAAATGAAAATATTTAATTTAAACATAATTGGGAATGTTCATAATATCATAATGCTTAAAAAATTATTCAAGGGGCAAGATTTCTATAATGAAACAATATTTGGCGATGTATCTTTTATTTTTGACGATTTTGATTTTACTTTTGACACCAAACATTTTGATTTTCAGCCAAAGGGTGTATTTTTTTGTTGCAGAAAGAATTGAAATGGCTATTACATCTAGAAAAAAAACCGAAAAAACTGTTACTAATTTTATTTTAAAAAAAAGAAAGAAAAACAGTTTTGATGAGAGATTTCAAGCCAAAAGGTGTTTTTTTTTTAAGTGTACGACTGCATTTTTGCAGTATTGTGCCAGTGATATATATATACATGTATATATATACACATATATTTACACAAATACATGTATATATGATACATTCCTGTCGAAAATTGGCACATTATAGACGATCGCTATTGCTGTCGACTTGAACGTTCTTTCCACCAGACAATCGGAACATCTGAGTCCGAAACCACTAAAATTACCTGATAATCATATCGAGGTAGCCGCAGTCGAGATCGTTGAAATGTAGTCATGACACCCGGACAGGGCATCACTTCGAGTCGCTCACCATGAAGACAAATCTCGAAGTATATCACATCGGAAATCGAGTGTATTTGCAGTCGTAAAAATTGAGCAGAGGCAGTGAAATCCAGAAGAAATTTCCCAAAAACATTAAAAAGAAGACTTAATAACTTAATAGATGAGCAGTGGCTTTATTGTGATCACATAGATGAAAGCAACTCCACCAACTTTCGCTTCATTAAAACTGAACACATTTGAAGATATTGAAGAATTAGCAGAACTTGAAGAACATCCTACCGATGCATTAGTGTAGACTCCCCAGTGACGGCAATTAGATGACAACCACTAATTCGTGTAAAAATCTCTCTCCGAAGCCAGTGTAACCGTATAAATACTTCAAAATTTGGCCCAAAGGTACAAAACGCGCGAACAAGCTGGTCCACTCGCATCCATGTTCGGAGGGCGCTAGGGGGATAAAGAAGGCGGAGCTTTCTCGCTAATGGATGAAAAAATGAGGCCACGAAGACGTGTCTCTGACGTATGATTAAAACTCTTTAACAGAAGCGGTAAATTAAAAAGGTAAAAAGGCCTTTGGGCGCGAAAACCGCTTGGAATCATGGGATGCCGAATGAATTAAATAGAAATAAAAATGGTATTATAAAAGTTCCAAAGAATAAAAATTAAATGTCTCAAAAGAAGAAATTAGGCAGGTGCGTTTAGAGGCAGTGTTGCAATTTAAGAGAATAAGGTTTTAATAAATACGTGTAGCTTCTAACAGATTAAGATTTTTAGAATGATAAATAAAAGAATATTTTGATTAAGTTATGGAATAAAATACAAAATAGATTTAAGAGATATTTTAAAAAGAGAGGGAAAAAAGAATTGAAGAATTTGGAATAATTTAACTAAAGAAATAGGGCGAAATTTTTTTATTATTACATATACATACATATATTTACACAAATACATGCATATACAATCATATATATACACTTATATGTATGAATATATATATATATATATATATATATATATATATATATATATATATATATATATATATATATATATATATATATATATATATATATATATATATATATATATATATATATATACTAGCTGTTACCCGTGACTTCGTTCACGCAACATTAAAAGAAGAATAAAAAATACATTAATTAAGCAAAGTATTTTACTCCGGATAATTAAAAACGTTAATAATTAGCTAACTATTTATCACATTTCATAGGAGACAATAGGTTATTTTTTGTCATAGGGACCTTGACATAACTCAGTCTTAAAAAAGTGAAATTTTGTGCCAAATAATCACGAAAATGAAATTGCAACTAATGCAAAAAGGAGGGCCAAATAAAATCGTGGAAATAGACGAATTGGGTAAAAACAAATGTCAATTTTATCTTATAGACAATTTTACTTTTAACACCTTTGTGAAACGTTTTAACAGCCATGCTTCAAAAAAAAAAAACATTAATTGGAAATAGTATATGATTTTTCTTTAAATTCAATTCTGCCTCCTTGGTTTAATGCATAGCTGAAACAAATCTTGTTTTCTAAATGACAGTATGTTGACAGGCAATTTTTGTTCTCCAGAATAAATTGATTCATGAAGTTTGAATATGTGAAAATATGTTTTAATTTTTCGGATAATTTACTGAAATCAAGATTTTGTTTTCACCATCTATTCAAAGTGAAAATAAATTATGTGTTTCAGTTTTAATGAGAAAATGGTGTAAAAAATATACTGATCTGTTTTATGTCTCCTTTATTATACACAAATATGGAGTAATTTACTTTCCGTTTTTAGAGAAACTTCGTTAAAATTTACAAACAAAAAAAAATCTTGGCATTTAATTTAATTTTTTAATTTCTGAGAGTTTGTGTGACATCCTCGGATCAATGATAACCGGTATTAAGTAAATCGCATTGCGTTCGATAGTCTAGGAGTAGTTGCGAAATACAAACACACGGTCAGATTTTAATATAATAGATTCGTGTTCATTTTCCTTTTCTTAAAATTATGATGTGATTTTTAACAGAAAACTCTCATCTGTATATAACGGATACTCATGCTTAATAATCAGTATAGATTAAAAAAAAAAACATTTAAATTTTTCGTTATAAATATGGCGTGAAATTCATCTACTTTTTATACTTACTGATCCTTGTATTATTAATGTAAGGAATTGATTCACACTCATTTTAAAACATATTGGAAAATTCCCGTTTTATTTCAAATATGACGTCTCTTTTTCTCCAGAGAAATCCCATTTTAATGACATAATTCTTGTTAATTTTCTTTTCCAGGCAATTAATTTCAATACTGGCATAGGGGAAATTATGTTACTTTAACGAAATAATATTAAATCTTATGTTTTATCAACAAAAATGGAACTATTAACATTCGTCATTTTTTTTTAGGTAATCGAGTTATTTCTTTTAGTTTTAAGAATGAAAAATCACTATTTCTCGCTATCCATGACATCATTTACGAGATGGATAATTTTGCGGAGCATATTATTGACATTTGCTAACCATTTTCTTTTGAAACTTCTTTTTACATTTTTAAAATTTAAATAAAAAATGCGGTATAGCTATATTAGCCATGCGCAGACGGTAAAACGCCAAGTATTTTACCATACAAAAGAAAAAAAAAGTGAAGAAAAAACCCAAGATCATTTTATTTCACCAATCAAAGCCTATCCGCTTTATTTGCGATGTATGACGTCATATTCGCCTGTTTCCTATGGTTACGCATATTGATACCTTGTATTATTATCAGAAACTAAAAAAAGTACGTTTTATTTCTAATAATGTTACTTAATCTTCTTTTTAATTCTTTAATTTTTTTATTTCATTTTCATTTTTCACGTGAAAATTTTTCAATTGAAACTAAATTGTTGAGTAAAAATTATTATTCCGGGTTTTAAATTGGTTTTGGCAACGATAAAGTATTAGCAACGGTAAAGTAAATTTAACCATTTTAAAATATTATACGAAAAAATGTCCATTTATTCTCTATGAAAATAACGAAATTTTGAATTATTAAGAAAAATATTTGAATAAAATAAACAAAAACCAGCCTATGTTCATTTGAGGGTTATAATCTATCTATATGCAAAAATACGGGATCATTAAAGGCTCCATTTTGACGCTGGCTTCAGCCTAACATTTGCACACAATCAGATTTATAATATTATTAGGATATACATATATCACTGGCGCCCGGCTAACCGAAAAGTACCTTTTTTTATTCAAATGCAAACTATATTAATGACAATATACTTCTATTTACTTTTACACACATGAAATTTTGTTCCGGCTGCTTATAACTCGAATTCTGCTGAATGGATTTTCGTAGAACTTAAACTGTAAGATAATTTTTCAGGGAAGGTTTTATTCTCAACATATCGTTTTACGTAGCTCAGTTATAGAATTATTCTGGGAAGTTCTATAATCAGATCAATCCGATTATGAAATATTAGCCTTTTTAAAAGATTTTGCCGAATGGATTTCGATGGAACCTACACTGTTTGATAATTTTCTAGGGAAAGTTTTATTATATATTAACATATCATTCTACGTTGCTTACTTCTAGAATTATAGGGGGAAATTCGAAAATCGGGTGACCATTTTTTTAAAAATCAAATATTAGCTTTTTCAATATTTGATTCCGATTATGAAAGATTAGCCTTCTGAAAAAGTTCTACTTGTCGGATTTTGATGAGAATTGTATTGTTAGTTAGATGCTATTTCAGGAATGGTTTTAAAGTACTACATATTGTTCTACGTTGCTTAGTCAAACAGTTATGTGTGAAGGTTATATAGTCCGGTGAACACGATTCCGAAAGTTTAGCCTTTTTGAAAGTTTTTACTGGGCGTATATTTTGCGACTTGCATTGTTAAGTAGATAATTTGTAAGGATGGTTTTAGTATATTTCATATCGTTCTGTTTTAGAATTATGTGGAAAAGTTCTATAATCAGATGAAGCCGATTATCAAAGAATAGCCTTTATAAAAACTTCTACTGAATGGATTTTGTTAGTTAATTTGTTTGCATTGTTAGTTCGACAATTTTTAGTGATGGTTTTAGTATATTGCATATAGTTTTATCATTCTTTAGCAAGCCTTAACTGTAAATGATCAAATAAAAGAGTTGGTCCTTAACAGCTAAAATTTTGACTGCACATTAGAAAATATAATAGCACAATGACGTTATTTTTCAGTATAATGTGGAAGGATATTCCAGGCAAATATACAGATTGCTTTCAAATACAAGGTCAAATTAAACGATATATTTCGTTTGATTCAAGGCTCATTTGTAGAAACCGACCAGCGCAGCGGGCGTAACTTGCTAGTAATATAATAAAATCAAACGCGCTAGCCGCTACTTTTATGCCACGTGATTCCCACTATGACGTCACATGAGTATTCTGCATAAGAAAATCGTTTTAATATATAATGTAATTTTCCCCACTAAATGTTTTTCGCATGTAATAATTTAATAAGTTTAAAATTTTCTTTCATTTTTAATATTCATGTGTAAATAAATTTTTCAATTGAAAGTGTTTGTAAATGTTATTATTTGTTTTGTTTTTTAAATTGATAACAATAGGTAAAAATAGGAAATTTCAAAATATGAATTTAATCTCTGTTAAGATAATGAAAATTTGAATAAAAAATTAAAGGAAAAAAAACCCCTCAAAGAATTAGACAAATATAAAAAATCATTGGATACTGCACACCACAACCTAGTCCCGTATATGCTTTCAAAATATGGTTAAATTGCTGTGCATAGCTTTTGAGACTGTAAAACTTGACCTAACTGAACTACCTTGATCGATTTCAACATTAAATAGTATTTAAAATAATTGTTCGTCGTTCTTCGACGGGTTTATCATACTTTTTCTATAAAACTACCCGTTTTCATGTTTTTATATGCCATAGATTTTTTAAATTATAATCCGAGAAAGTCAAAAGGTTACAATAAATTCAAATACGGCAGCAACGGCAAGAGCCTACTTTTTTTAGAATATAGAAACATAATTTGCTGTATTAAACTTATTATTGTTAAGGTTTCCCTTTTTCGTTTAAAAATGTACGAATGTCTTTTGCACGTCACTCATGCACTACATTCAAGAGAACTGCGATCCAGCCAGCATGATTTTGCAGTATGACAGCTTTTACCGCAACGAAGGCATAAATTGCTTATTTACAACGTTCCGTAAATAATTTTGTACCATAAACTTTATCGCCGATTAAAACGAACTTTTTTAAGAAGTCGTTTTAGAGTTACATCCGGAACGTTAATATTACGAAACCTTTTCAATTTCATTTGCACTAGATTAGCTTGTACTGATCATACCGTTGTATTTTTCGAAAATTCAGGTTATCGATTCTTACTTTTTTAAAGATATTCCCAAAAGTATTAACGTCTGATTGTAATTTTTTTCATAAATGGAAACATCTGTCACGTAATCAACCAAACTCAAAGGTTTCCTTAACTTTATTTCATTTATTTTATTTATATCTTTTTGATGTTGTTGGCAACAATAGTTTTTATGTTTGTATAATTGTTTTGTGTTCCAAAGATGTAGGAAGTGAAATAAAACTATGAAAAGTAAAGCCAAAGGATTTTTTAATATAGGTCTCTATAGAATAAGATAAATAGTATTTTTTAACGAAACGTGTAAACGTTATAGTTTTTAATTGGAATAGAGACATTTTATTTTATGTTTATTATAGTTTTGCATTTTCACTGAATTCTCAATCAAGTAAAGAACTTGAATGCCGGTGTGCATATTAGTTAATTGACATTTATTGGCGTCCGCGAAACAGGACTTGTATTGAGAATAAGATGGCTTTAGCAAGTTTAAGTGATAATGTTAAATTAAGAGGAACCGTTAGAAGTGGTTTTACAAAACAACTGAATTCCATAAAAGAAGAAATGAAAGGAGATACACCGGATAAGAAGAAATTACAAATTTCGTTCTCGATGTTAGAGGATAAACACAAGCAATTGGTCGAGCTTAACTATAAAATTCTTCTTATGAAAATCGAAACGAACGCAGACGATTTAGATGAAGAATCTGAAGTGGCTGATGGTTATGTGCGACAATTTCTTGAAACACAGGTTAGTGTTTATGAATTAATTAATGTACCTTCTAATGATATAGATAACAGTTCCAGTATTAGTGAAGCTAATATTAAAAGAAAGTTTAAACTTCCGAAACTTGAACTTTATAAATTTGATGGAGAAATAAAAAACTGGTTGCAATTTTGGTGCCAGTTCGAAAAAATACATGAAGACTCAGATATTGTTCCCTCTGATAAATTTCAGTACCTTATTCAGGCTACAGTAAAAGGATCCAGGGCCAGAGAAATCGTAGAGTCGCTCCCGCCAACGGGAGATAATTACGCCAAGGTAATTGATAGTTTGAAAACTAGATTTGGTAGAGAAGATCTGTTAGTAGAAGTATATATCCGAGAGTTATTAAAATTAGTTTTGAAGAATTCGTCTTCACGAAATAACTCTAATTCCATGTGTACACTCTATGATAGTTTAGAATCGCATATTAGAGCTCTGGAAACTCTTAATGTCACTACAGAAAAGTGTGCCGCTATGTTATACCCTTTAGTAGAATCATGCATGCCAGAAGAATTTTTAAGAGCATGGCAAAGAAGTTCTAAGTTTATAGATGGGGCAGAACCTAAAAACATGTTAGATAATTTAATGGAATTCTTAAAATCTGAGGTAGAGTCGGAAGAAAGAATTAATTTAGCCTTATCTGGTTTTGAACTGAAACCTAAGATTAAAAAACAGGGTGTTTCAGTAGAAGAAAAAATATCTACCGCTGCTGGTTTATTATCCACCAGCCCGACGATCGTTAAAATTTGTGTGTTTTGTAACGGACAGCACGAAAGTTTTAACTGCTTTAACGCGCAGAAAATGAATTTGATTAATAAACAAAAAATTTTAAAACAAAAGGGTTGTTGCTTTAAATGTTTTAAAAGGGGGCACTGCATAAATAAGTGCAATGCATTCATAAGGTGTCTAGTTTGTAACAAAGAACATGCCACTCTGATGTGTCCAGAAATATGCGCAAATAAAATTGTTTCGAAAGGTCCTATTGATAAAAGGAATAAAAAAGACGAGAAATCAGAACCATCTTCACAGAAAACACCTGAGCAGAAAGCTGTTAATTTATCTAGTTTATCTCAATCTCTAAAGGTAATTTTGCAAACTTTGATAGTAAAATTAAAAGGACCTCATTCGTGTTTACATGTACGAGCATTGATCGATACAGGCTCAGAGAAGTCTTATATTTTAAAACGCACTGCTGAAAATATGAATTACGAACCATTGAGAGAAGAACTAGTTACCCATTCTTTGTTTGGGGGCAAGAAAACTAGTAGAATTAAGCACATGTGTTACAAAATACATTTAGAAAGTTTAGATGGGAAATTTCTATGTAATTTTGATGTTCTAGATGAGCCTGTTATATGTGAAAATATTCCTTCGGTACCGAAAGGTCCTTGGATAGATGAACTAAAAGTTATGAAAATTTCAATAAGTGATACAAAAGAAGATCCACGACCAATTGAAGTTTTAATCGGTGCCGATGTTGCCGGAAGATTATTAACTGGGCGCAAAAGAAATTTATCCTGCAATTTAGTTGCAATTGAAACATATTTAGGCTGGACACTGATGGGTAAAGTTCCGTTGAATGACGTTCATGAGATGTCTGGTGCAATGGTTTTAACATCTTTATTTGTGAAAGAATTTACTATCACAGACCTATGGAGTCTTGATGCAATCGGCATAACGGATCCTGTAATTCAGAAGTCCAAAGAAGAGAAGGAACTTTAATCAAAAATGAGTTTCATGGATTCAATTACTGTGAATAACGAAGGGCGTTATGAAGTCTCTCTCCCATGGACTGAAGAACATCTCCCTATTTCTAGCAATGAAAAGTTAGCATTAAAAAGATTAGAAACCATGACTGGAAGACTTGACTCCGATAATTTGTTTACATCTTATAACGAAGTTTTTAATCAGTGGTTGACTTTGGGCATAATTGAAGAAGTTTCTGTGGATTCAAAGGTAGACTCTGTGCATTACTTACCTCATAGACCAGTGGTGAAAGAGAACAGCACAACGAAAGTTCGTCCAGTTTTTGACGCATCTGCGAGAGAAAAGTCATCTCCGTCGTTGAATCAATGTCTCGAATGTGGACCGAACTTAATGAAGCTCATCCCTGATATTCTTTTTAGATTCCGCGAACGAAAATATGGTGTCATAGCGGATATAGAAAAAGCTTTTTTACAAATAAGCATCAGACAGGAATGCAGAGATTTATTGAGATTTTTTTGGTGGAGTGGTGACGATGAAAGAAAATTGAAAATATTTCGTCATGCACGATTAGTTTTCGGTTTAAAGTGTAGTCCTTTCATTTTGGCAGCCATTATTGAATTTCATTTAATGAAATGCACCGAAAATCCTTGTTATGATAAAGAGATGTTAACGAAACTTCTTCACAGTTTTTATGTTGACAATGTTGTAACGAGTTTTTCTAATCAGGACGGATTGCTAAAATTTATACAGGAAGCTAGAAATGTAATGGAGGAAGGTAAATTCAATTTAAGAGGTTGGCAATATTCTGAAGATAATATCGAGCCTACAATTTCACCTGTACTAGGTTTATTATGGGACCGACAAGAAGATACTTTAGCTCTAAATTTGGGCTGGCTAGAGAATTTTGAGCTAGGAAAAATTACAAAACGAACCATTCTCTCCATTGCACATAAAGTGTTTGACCCAATTGGATTAGCATGTCCAGTTTTCTTGTTGCCGAAGCTTTTGTTGCAGAAAATGTGGAAAAATGGAATGGCTTGGGACGAAGAGGTTAATGATAATGTGAGAAAAGAATTCTCCAGCTGGTTTAGAGATCTTAGCTGTCTGAAACGAATATGTCTAAGAAGGTGGCTTCGCGTTGATGAACACAGTGAAAACCTTAGTATACATACCTTTTGCGATGCGAGTCAGCACGCTTACGCCGCCGCAACATTCGTCAGAATAAATACTGCTGACGGAGTCGAAGTACATCTGTTAGCTGCAAAATCCCGAGTAGCTCCCGTCAAAATGATTACAATACCACGTCTTGAATTGATAGCTGCTACGGTGGGAGCTAGGCTGTGTAAATCAGTGATGGAAGGGCTTCAGTGGAAAAATGTAAAATTGCACTTCTGGACAGATTCATCTACTGTGTTGAGTTGGATTCAAAGAGAAGAATTGTGGACTGTTTTTGTAAGTAATAGAGTAAAAGAGATTAGAAAAACAACAGATCCAAACTCATGGAAACACGTACCAGGAACTAAAAACCCCGCTGATATTCCATCCAGAGGATGTTCTGTGAAACATCTATTGAAAATAAAATGGTGGGAGGGTCCAAGTTGGCTTAAAGCACCTGAAGATAAATGGCCTTCATCTAACATAGTCACTGATGAAAACGCCATTGCTCAAGAAAAGAGAAAGTCAAAGATTCCTGTTGATGAAGAATTAGTCAAATGTTTAACGAATCAGACAACATTTTGTGAGTGGTGCAATTCCCCTAAACATGAGAAGAATAGTCTTTGTAAGTACCATGGACTTGGTTGGTATTTTAGGTTTTTCTCAAATTATGATAGAATTATTCGTCTGGTGGCTTGGATTCACAGATTTATTCATAATTGTAAGGTAACCAAAATCTCGAGGTTGAATGGGGAATTATCCCTTGAAGAAATAAATGCAGCTGAGAAAATAATTGTGAAACTTATTCAGGAAGAATCTTTCACTCCAGAAAACAAAAGTAAATTAGAAACGTTAGATGTTTATAAAGACGAACACGGTCTCCTCAGATTGAAGACCAAGATTGTGTACAGAAAAGATGCTGAAGATTTTCGACGTCCAATGATTCTACCTTCGGATCATCCTGTTGTCAGAAGACTTATCATGACAGAGCATCTAAAAAATTCTCATGCTGGATCGCAAATGTTACTAAATATTTTGAGAGAACACTATTGGATCTTAAATGCAAGAAAAACAATCAGATCAGTGATATCGAAATGCGTTGTTTGTATACGACACAAGCGAAAATCTCTAAACGCTCCAGTTGCTTCACTTCCAGAAAATCGAATTAAGGATGCAGCAGTTTTTGAAATTATAGGCTTCGACTTGGCTGGGCCTTTGTACCTTAAAGGAGGCTCGAAAGCATGGATTTGTTTGTACACATGTGCGATATACCGAGCTGTACATCTTGAACTTTTGTCATCTTTGTCGACAGAAGTATTTCTACAGAGTTTTCGGAGATTTATAGCAAGAAGAGGAAGACCCTCCACTGTTTATTGTGATAACGGTTCTAATTTCGTTGGAGCCTCAAATGCACTTAAAGAGGTTGACTGGGATAAAGTCGTTCAGTATAGTACTACCAGGAAAATAGAGTGGTTTTTCAACCCACCGACAGCCTCATGGTGGGGAGGGTTTTGGGAAAGATTAGTTGGTGTTATGAAATCTATTCTTAGAAGAGTCTTAGGAAAGTCTAATGTATCTTATGAGAAAATGACAACCATTCTATGCGATACAGAATCAATAATTAATTCCCGACCTCTTACTTATATTTCTGAAAGCAATGGTGATCTTGTCCCGCTGTATCCTGCTTTGTTCATGCAAGATGTAAAGCAAATGGGTACACCAGATTTTGATGTTGTGGATGAAAACAAATTGAATAGGAAACTGAAATACAGACAAAAACTAATAACTGATCTGCGAAACAGAATATTTGGGACTGTTAATCCAACGTCCTCAATATAAAAAATGTAAAGAACAAATTCAAGTTGGTGACGTCGTGTTAATTGGCAGCGATAATACCAAACGTATCAACTGGCCTTTAGGACGTGTCATAGAACTTATTCCAGGAAAAGATGGTGTCACCAGATTAGTCCGTCTACGAACCTCAACATCAGAAGTTTTACGACCGATTCAGAGAATTTATCCCCTAGAAGTATCTTCAAAATGGCCTGAGGAACGAAAGGAACTCTATTCATTTCCGACTATTCAGACTATGTCTAAAGATGAACCTGAAAAGCGTACACGATGTGGGAGGGTAATTAAAGTGCCTCAAAAGCTAGACTTGTAAGAACTTTTCGTGACCAGTTGAGTTGTCTTTCACCAACTAAAGGTAGGAGGATGTCACGTAATCAACCAAACTCAAAGGTTTCCTTAACTTTATTTCATTTATTTTATTTATATCTTTTTGATGTTGTTGGCAACAATAGTTTTTATGTTTGTATAATTGTTTTGTGTTCCAAAGATGTAGGAAGTGAAATAAAACTATGAAAAGTAAAGCCAAAGGATTTTTTAATATAGGTCTCTATAGAATAAGATAAATAGTATTTTTTAACGAAACGTGTAAACGTTATAGTTTTTAATTGGAATAGAGACATTTTATTTTATGTTTATTATAGTTTTGCATTTTCACTGAATTCTCAATCAAGTAAAGAACTTGAATGCCGGTGTGCATATTAGTTACTTATATTTCTATAACATCATCATTTCTATAACATATTTCTGACATCATAAATGCTACGAATAAATTGAGAATATACCAATAATAAAAACTTTACAAACACAAGGTATAATAAATTCACAGTTCACTATATCACGTCAATATGCAGTAATTCAATCTTGAATTGTTTGATTTTTACCCTGGTATATTGAAATAAATTTATAGTGCAGCACGATAACATTTTTCTTGGGACAAAAATGTTCTTCGAGAGCCTGCACTAATCCTGCATAAGTCAATTCTGGCGATATTTTATGAGATACTAGTGCAGATAACATATTGCAGTTTGTCGCTCTTACAGTTTTAAAAAGCATTTGTGCACAATATTGTTTATTGGAAAAGATTGTTTTCATTAGTAAATATTTTTCAAAACGTTGAAAATAATTGTAAGCGATTATTTCTTAGATTCACATTCAACAGGTTATAATAAAAGTGGATTTACCTGAATAATTACAGCATTTTAATTCCGTTTTGAAGCATCTGAAGATTAAACAGCCATAATTTTTTCAAAAAACTGCTGTTGGTAAATTGAAAACGCCGTATAAATTGCTTGAATTTTTTAACATGCATCTTATGTCAATTCAGAGCAGTGTGATTTGTAAAGAAATATATCAATTAAAAACTATTAACCTCGTCACCAAAAACTGTTGCAATTGGATTTGGAATACAACTGGTAACATTTGAAAGTTAATTTACGAACACTATTTTATTCACATGTCGACATAACATAAAATTTACGTGTAGACTAAAATAAAAACATCGTACTAATTTGAAATCTGATATTTGAATGTAAAAGAGCATTTGTTTTTTTTTACACCGTTAATAGATGCAACATATTAACTTACCGTTACCAAATACAATACAGACTCAGACACTTCACAAAATAACTAATAATCTGAAAAAAACTTACAAGTTCATAAACAAACAACACCACACATTTATATACGCATGTAAATTTATTTTTTCACTTTTTCTTAGAATGCATTTTGTTAGGTACACATTTAATGTCATTTTTATTCAATATGGACTATCAATCATCACTTTTAATTTAAAGAAAACTTATTTAATAAATTAAACAAAATGTTAAAGGAAAAGAAATAATTTACCTGTTAATAACTGCTTAGCACACTAAAGTTTTCTACCCAACTCCACTGAAAATAAAACGGCGAGTCACTTTATGTATTGTGTCTTCTGAAACAAAGATTTGTTTCTTTAAAAGACAGTTTTGACAAACGCTATTTATATTTATTCTGATTTGAAGTCTTGAAACAGTATAATATAATCAGAAACATATTTCAAAATAAGTCCCTGAAATCACATGCTTTAAAGAAAATTCAGGAAAATTTAGAAATAAAGTTTTCATTTGTACAAACACTTTGCGATCTGATTCGTGAAACGCCCTCCTTTAATTTTTATAGACATGTCATTTTTACCTTGCTTAGTTCGCCCTTTATTCATTCATCTTTTGAAATTTCACATTTTTTTTCTTTTTTTGTTGTTGAATCTAATACTAAAAATAAAATACACTGATAAAACACCTGTTATACACATCACTAATGGTTCTGAACATCTGCCATGGTGTAAGTTTCCATTGTTTCAACTATTTTTTCTTTATTTACGTGAATTTTGCGACAAGACGTGATTTTATCGATTTCTTGAAATTTTGCCATCTTCTTTTAGGTAGATTTCGTAAGAAATACTACCTATTACATTGTCACCTAAGTTGGAATTTTTGAAAAATTTTTGCAGATCTAAGCCGATCATGACTCCCAGAACCCAAAACCACCCCCAGTTCAAAATTTTATCTATCTATCTATGTCGCTTTGTTATGGACACGATAACTGGAAAAATTCTGCATAAATCTCTTCCAAACTGATACATAAAATCAAGGGGCATAAAATCTCGGTCAAGTTCGTTAATGGGCAAACTCAAACCAAGGGGGGGGGGGATGGGAGGCTTTTTGGGAAAACAGAGACAACCCCATAATATCTTAATTATGATACGTATCGAATCCGTTTAAAGTTATTATTACTTCTAGGAAAAGGGCCGAAAATTTATGTATGACAGATTTTTTGATATCATTAAAAATGGCCCCAAGGGGGGGGGGGAGGGAGTTTTAGAAGAAAAAAAATCATAACTTCGTTCATTCGCAAGATATCAAATCCGCTTAAATTTATTATTAATCCTCTTAATATTATCTAAAACTTTTATATTGACAAGTTTCTTATAAGACCAACCCTTATAGAAGTAAAAAAAAAAAAAAAAAAACATCCCTGCCGTCTCCGCCTGCAAACAGGTTAGGTTTCGAAGTGGGCGGTTCCCATCTGTCATATCATGGCAAAAAGGTCATTTCTTCCGCAATTCCTAACAAACAGGCGCCCCACGGTCTGCATCTTCGAAATCTACCTGTGCCTGTAGGCCGAGCCGTCAGGGATTTTTTTTTTTTTTTTACTTTCTTCTATCTGTTATAGAAGAAAACATTGTGATTGTTTTTTTTTCTTTTGAGTAAACTGTTGAGTTTTTTTTTTGAAATATATTTAATTATGTTTGAAGAATGTTTCGTAATTTTTTCATTAAAAAAAATCAAATTCTTCTTTGGTATCCATGAAATCGAGGGTAATGAAAATGTAGTGCCAGCTGGCTACTTGCACCGAGCATTCCTGAAACATTACAAAAGAAAAAAACAACTTAATGAAATTAATCTTTATTGTATTGCCCATGGCGTAGTGTAGGAGTATTTCGAAATTTAAATATTTGTGATAATGGCAGTATTAAAAAGAAATCAATTTGGTTCAATAAAAAAAATTTAAATGGTTGTAAAAACTCGAAAAATGAAAGAAAAAATACGTGACGGCTCGGCCTACAGGCACCGGTAGATTTCGAAGACGCAGACCGTGGGGGGGGGGGGGTATTTATTGGAAATTGCAGAAGAAATGATCTTTTTGCCATGATGCGGCAGTTCGGACCGCCCAATTCGAAATCTAAATGTGTCTTTAGGCGGAGCCGGCAGGTATTTTTTGTTTTTAAATTTGTTCTGCTGTAAGGTTTGACCTGTAAAAATCTTGTCAATATAAAAGTTGTAGATAATATTAAGATGATTTATAATAAATTTAAGCGGATTTCATATCTTGTGAATTGACAAAGTTATTATTTTTTTCTTGTAAAAACCCTATATTTTCCTCCCCTTGAGGTGATTTTTAATAATATCAAAAATCTGTTATACATAAATTTTCTGCCCTTTTCTTAGAAGTAATAATAACTTTAAACGAATTCGATGCGTATCATAATAAAGAAGTTATGGGTTTTTTTCTGTTTTCACAAAAAGCCCCCCCCCATTTCCCACCCTGGTTCGATTTTGCCCATTAACGAACTTGACCGAGATTTTATGCCCCTTGATTTTATTATCAGTCTGGAAGAGATTTGTGCTGAATTACTGAAGTTATCGTGTCCATAAAAAAGTTATATATATATATGTAAAGTTTTCTTTCAACTGGGGGTGGTTTTGGATTCTAGGAGTCAGGATCGTCGTCGATCTGAAAAAAATATCCAGAAAATCCAACTTAGGGGAGAATGTAATAGGTAGTATTTCTTACGAAATCTGCCTAAAATTGCAACGGAACGCCATAGGGAATTCATTTCTGAACGTTTGTATTAAAATTTTCAGGGAACAGATTTATCAGTTCTCGAGCAACCCAATTGGCCAAGTACAAAAGTACCGTTTTGAGAAAAAAGCGTTTAAAATTTAAAGTTTGGTTTAGCGGAATTCGTTACAGTGGCGTATTTGTTGCTGTAACTTTTGTACTAATTCAAAATTCAAACAATCGCTTGTGATCGAATGTGCGCTTAAAGAGATTATAAGCTATCAGAAAAAACAGAAAAGAACTTTTTGATTTTTTTAAAAGTTTAAAATTTTTGTCTCACCTTTAACCCATGTGCATCATTTTAAAAAGTGGAAAATTGATGCTGATCACGAAAAATGACTTTTATTGTATCAAAATGGAAGTAGTTTAAAACGTTAAAAAACTAAAAACCAAGTGGCATAAAAAAAAAAAAAATCATAATTTCTTTAGCTCAAAAAATTCATACTTTTAAATTAATTATTTTATGTTTACTCAACCAATCATCATTTTGCTACTTAAAAAAAAAAAAAAAAAAAAAAAAAAAAAAAAAAAAAAAATACTTTTCTGTTGCGACACATAAAATTCTCTTTTTTAGACAGGAAGCTGATGTTTTAGAAAATCGACGCTGCTATATTACAACAGATAAATGTTGGATAAGCATTAAAATAATTAATTTAAAAGTTTGGGCTTTAAACAATTTAAGTACAAAGCTGATTTATGTGTAACAGTGTCAGCTGTAAAGTTTACTGCCTAGACATGATTTCTGGTTAATTGTGCGCATATATGCATTTCTGATGATACAGACCAGAAAAATTCCACGAATATATGCACTAATGAAACAAATAGGTTAAGGTTCGAATGGAAATCATTCGGATTTCCATTCAAATAAAGTTTAAAGGTTAAATGATTTCGGAGGGACACTAATCCGTCTGCATTCAAATTAAGTTTAAAGGTTAAATGAATTCGGAGGGACACTAATCCGTCTGCATTCAAATAAAGTTTAAAGGTTAAATGAATTCGGAGGGACACTAATCCGTCTGCATTCAAATAAAGTTTAAAGGTTAAATGATTTCGGAGGGACACTAATCCGCCTGCATTCAAATAAAGTTTAAAGGTTTAATGATTTCGGAGGGACACTAATCCGTCTGCATGCAAAATAGAGTTTAAAAATCAGGATATGTATTACTGAAACAAAACCGTTCTCCAATGAAATGAGATATTAAAATTCCACCGTGAAATTGATTTTTACAAAAACTTGTAAATCACTTCAGTTGAGAAATTTTGCTTGAGATTTATCTGTAATAAATAATAATAATAAATAAAGTATAAAACTTAATAAAGTATAAAGTATAATAAATATTTAATAAAGTATAAAGTATAAAGTATAAAATAAAGTATAAATATAAAAATAAATAAAGTATAAAATCTTATCTTATAAAACTATTAATCTTATCTTATAAAACTATTAATCTTATCTTATAAAACTATTGCCAGTGAGTGTAAAATAGTACATCTGTCTTTCTTTTAAGCCTATAATTTATTTTCTATTTTTTTTTTTTTTTTACAAAAGATATTTCTGTACATACACTGTAAAAAATTACAGCTGATGTGCTGAAATGTTTACTTATTATTTGAAATCTTTATGAAAATTTAATATAACCTCATACTAACACACGATTCCGGATTTTCCTTCTTTTTCTTCGACCGACCGTTGTTGGAAAACTCATAGCAACTAAGACACCCAATATGAAACGTAAAAAAATTAACAGAAGTGTTTCTAAAATAAAATAGAAACTTTGTTTTGAGTAAATGTCTTTAAAGATATTTCTTTAAAATGAGAGAAATATTTCTATTTATAAAATAAGAGAAAGATTGTTATGTCTGTTGTATATAGAGAATGTTTGCATGTATTTATGCATGCATTTACTCATGTAAGTACATAAAATGGATGGATAGATGTAAAGTGACTCTAAGTATGTAAAATGCATGTATATAAGTACATAAGTATGTGAGTTTTTATCTCAGACCTTTGCAATTAAATAACGCAAATATTATCATTCGAAAATAGTGGTAGTCAAATGTAAGGACTTCCATTCACCTTGCATTTGGTGAATATATAATAAGAGGAGAGAAAGTATTAACGTTCTGGAATTCTTGCTGAACAATTTTAAAATGTAATGTTGATATTTATCTGATTTGTTAAGTTTTATGAACAGTTCGTTATAATAAAGATGTTTATATGAAAACTCACAATAAGCATTTTTTTTGTTTTCGACACTTTCCGACATAGTTGAAAAGTGTTTATGAATTTGGTTTGTCCAGCCGTCTGTCCTGTCTGTCTGTGCTCTAACTCGCGTAAATGTATTCGGATCGCCATGTAATTGAGGTTCACCATAACATGTTAGGTATTGAAAATGAAGTGTGTACCATTTATGGTTAGTTTACATGGACACTCAAAAGTATTCCGTCACATTACGGTCAATGGGGTAAATATTTATTCGCTGCATTTTAATGTCGTTACACAATTTCAAATAAAATTGATATCCATTATTGAGTTGGATGACAACGTGTTATCTATAGAGTATCAGATAAGTAGCAATTATAGTGCGTTTATAAGGACACTCAAAAGTAATCCGTTGTATTACAATCAATACGGAAAAATAGTTTTTAGTGCATTTTAATAATGTTACACTGTTTCAAACATAATGAAATTGATATTCCTCACTAAAGTGGACGGCAATATGTTTTCTATGGAGTAATTTTTCTATGGAGTAAGAATTATAGTTCGTTTACAGTGATGCACAAAAGAATTCCATTATATTTAGATCTATGAGGAAAATCGTTGGCCGTGTATTTTAATGATGTTAAACTATTTGAAACATAATGAAACTGATATACATTACTCAGGTGCACTACAACATGTTTTCTATTGATTATTAAGTACGTAGAAATTATCGTTTATTTACAGATACACTCAAAAGAATTCGTTTACAGGACTCTGACTATGAACTATAATTGCTGATGTGCGTTTTCTGCTGTGATATGCATTTTAAAATTAACTTATTTATTGTGCATTACGAGGTGTGTAGATCATATACAGGGCTGCATGAAAGAATTGCACACATTACTGGTTATGGGCAGACATTGCTAAAAAATAATTTTCACCGTTTTTTGTTTTAATGTTTATCTAGATATCTCATTTCATTGTATGGACAAAAATGATATTTTTTTTAACGATATTCCGATAGTATTGGAAAATGTTTCATTGTCTATGCCGTGATACATGACTTTACATTCTTGTTTAAGGAATGCAACGTTTTTGAGAATTTAACATGCCGCTGAGATTGATTTACATAATCTGTGATCATTCGGTTACAGACAGATACATATTAGTATTTTTTTTAAAGTTAAAATTTTTGGAAATTGCGTACAGAAAAGTGGCCCTTATTTTTCAAAACTGTTCCCGTTAAAGTCTAAACCTATTGGTTTTCTGAGATTGCTGATTAGTTTTACTTTTGACGAATATTGGATTTGCGTAAATATTTCTGCTCTGCCCGGAAACGTTTCGGAAATATATACAGTTGAAAGATTTACTGTAATCCAACTTTTATTTTTAATTTACCAATCAGACCAGATTTAAAAATGAGTGAAATTGCTTTGAAAAATTATCAAAAGATTACAATTACTACACTGCAAAAAAAAAGTGTTGATTTTACAGTATAATACTGGCATGCGCGGAAGCGTATTACTGCTTATTTTATTGTTTATTACTGTTAATTTTACGATATAATACTAGCAGCTGGGGTGCTAGTATTATACTGTAAAATCAACACTTTTTTTGTAGTGAAATTATTTAGTTTTGTGAAGATGTACATCTCCGCGGTAAATAAAAAGTTGTTTTAAAATTATATGGAAGCATTGACACTAAAATATGTTGCAAGAAATTTTAATTCCATAATGATTTGTTACAAATTTTTCAACTCAAATTAATATGTAGCTAATACAAAATTTAATATAAAGTTGTTCTTTATATCTTTTATTTTCTTTTTTTTTTCACGTTAGCTGGATTTATATTTTCTTCCCATAACCTTTTCGACTTCTGGATTTTTTCATTCGTTTTCCTTTCTTTTCTGTTGCTATTTCACTTTTTTTCCAAAATACTTTCGAATAATCTTTTTCAAAATATCATTAGTACTTTCTTCTGCTTTGTTCAGAGGCGTACTATATATAAAAAAAGAAGACAACAATGAAAACAGTTCTAACAAATAGTCTATAAATGACAGCTTATAAGAATACGATTCTGTCTCAAAATATGTGTTAGTGTATTTTGTAATAAGACAAATTTTATAATATTCTTGTATAAGAAGACAATAATGAAAATAGTTCTAACAAATAGTCTACAAATGAGAGCTTATAAGAATACGATTCTGTCTCAAAATATGTGTTATTGTATTTTGTTATAAGACAAATTTTATAATATCCTTGTATAAGAAGACAATAATGAAAATAGTTCTAACAAATAGCTACAAATGACAGCTTATAAGAATACGATTCTGCCACAAAATATGTGTTATTGCATTTTGTTATAAGACAAATTTTATAATATCCTTGTATAGCAATTGAACATAATAACATTCTATAAAAATTCACACATGCCCAAAAATAGCTATTATTTTGAAATATAAATTGGTATAGTGTTTTTTAGTTTTTTCTTCGCGGAAATATTATACATGACAATGAAATCCTTTCCTTGAAACCCCTTTTCTATGAATTACACACAGGCCAGGAATGGATTTTTTTCTTCAGAATGAAGGTTGTTACTTATCAATATATTTATGGTCATTTTGGGGGAAATACTCAAGACAATTTTATCATGTTCAGTCTTGACACATGTGAATTTTTTTATCTAGTTGATAAATTAAAAAGCAATATATTCATAAAGATATCGCAATTTGGAATTGATAAGATATAAATTTATTGACCAAGACACGAGACACCAATCAAAATGATAGCAGACAAGTGCTGGTTGTTAAAACAGACCTTGCAGTGCACAAGACACAAAGTTCTTCAAAAAGGGGAAGTATGGATACATCTTTCTTCTACGTTTAATAAAACATTATTTTCTTTCTCGACATTGTGACAGCTATCAAAGTGGTAACAAGCTAGTAGTAAATTGCAATATACAATTTATTTTAAAGATTTTCTGAATAAAGTATTCTGAAAGTGTGTTCAATAAAATATTCTGAAATGGCAGTTCTTCAGTAATATTTTTCGGTTTCTTCATCTTAAATCTGTGGGGAAAAATAATGTGACACAAGAAAAGGCTTTCATTTTTACACTAAGCGAGTCTGAAAATATTAGAAACAACGAAAAGGGTGCAGAAAAAATTATAAAGTGTTATTTTGCAGACATATGTTTATGTCTAAAAATATAAAAAAATATAAATAGAAGTAAAGTAAAAAAAAAAAATCACTTAAGAAGATTGAATTAAGTTTAAAGTTATACAATAACCACTGAAGCGAAACTATAAATGAATTTTTATTGGATAGGTAGAGCTAAACGTACACTGCAAAAAAAAAAAAAAAAAAAAAAAAAAAAAAAAAAAAAAGTTGATTTTACAGTAGAATACTAACATCCCAGCTGCCATTATTATACCGTAAAATTAACAGTAATAAACAGTAAAATAAGCAGTAATACAGTACCGCGCATAAGCTGTAGTTGCTGCTTATTTTACTGTTTATTTCTGTTAAGTATACGGTATAATACAGGCAGCTGGGATGCCAGCATTATACTGTAAAATCAACAATTTTCTTTTTTTTTCCAGTTTACGCTTGGATCTACTATTATATACATCTATATTATATAACTCTATATTATATACATATAATTGGCCATTAATCTGCTATTTAAGTGCATATAATTGAATAAATTGACATTGATTTTGCACATTTAATACGATGGCCCTTTTCTCTGAAATAAAAAAAATTGTTTTAGATATTTTCTAAATACAGAAGCTATTTAAAGGTCATTATTTGATCAACACTATAACATTTTATACACTGGCGGTACCTTAAAATACCATTGAAATTATAATGAAATTAATTTAACACATCGATTAGCAGTAATACACATTTAGATAAGATATACATACTTTAACATGTTACTCAAAAGCATTATTTGTTGTACAAAAGAAAAAAAAATTAAATGGATAATTAATTATTCTTTAAATAATATATGTTCAGATTTCTTGATGTTAAAAGACATGGAGTGGTAAGTTTAAGTTCCGAAAATTTTCTATATTTGTATGCAGGATCATTACATTTGCATTTTGTCTAATTCCATAAAACACTATAAACAATATGTTAAAGAAATGATTTGAGTAAAATTCTAAATATTCTACAAAACCTCTATACATATAGAGTAGTTCATTAATTTTAATAGATGACGTCTTTGTAAATTTTGTTTAACGATTGCACAAATTTTCAAAAGTATTTAAAAAAAAGTTTTGAAGCCAATTTTTTTAATAACTCACAATTTGGGACATAAAGGGGTAACAAATAATTTTGATTCCTTGTTTTTATGTAAAATATAGAGAACTTTTGGAATTTGTAAACATAAAAATAAACTAAGTATAAATGCATTTTTAAAATGAATGATGTATTTACTTCTAATAAACTATTCTATGATTTTATGCTAGGCTGTGATACTTGAAATACTGAAATATATTTGATGTTTATTGAATAAACCCTTTATTCATATTATGAGACACCAAAGAAAATTCAACAAATTAAATTTTTATATCTCACTCATGATCTTATATTTGAAATATTGTTTGACGAAGAAACTGTTCGACTTAAAACAGCAGATGATAACTTAAAGTATACTAACAGGATAACCAGAGCTTTACGAATTTGATAAAATCTTATAGCTGGGAAAAATTTATAATCGCCAGTAAAAAGACTGTATCCTCCCTATGAATTAATTGAGAAAAAATAACGACAATCACAATTTAGAATTATTAGTTACATAATTTAGAAAGATAATATAAACTAAGTTTTCTAATGAAACTTATCAAAATTATATATCTCTAAAAAATAGGTATACTGTAAAGGCTGAATTAACTGGCATGTTCTTGAAATGCTGATTGCCGAATGATTCAAATATCCGGATAGTTGTGTGCTACAAAATCTATATCTGAGGAGGGGGGCATTGATGAAATAGGGAAGCAGGAAAACATTTTTTTGCCTATTTTCCTGTCGAAGTTAGAATTTATTTAGCATTGTATTCATTTTTAGATGCCACAGAGGATATATTGATACTATTTTTTGCTGTTTTACTGAAACCTCCCCCTTCTTCCAACATTCTAATCACATGACTTCCTAGCTGGCTAGAGCGGAAATGAATGGTGTTTTCTGTGCATGAGATGGAAAGTGTCTTTTAAACTTTGTTTTTCCATTAAAAGTACGAGAGAAGAGGGAGAAATGCGTTTGTGCTAATTTCTTAGGTGAAATTTTGTACAAGTAAATAAATCAATAAAATGCCAGATTAAATAATTTGGTGGCCAGATAAAACAACTTGGTCGCCAGTGGCGACCTGGCAACCGCATTTATCAATCCCTGAGGATAACATTGCTTAGATCAAAATCCACCATTATAATGAATGGAGCATAAGAAATATACTTAATTTGATTAAGAAAAAAACTTTACCCTTGATTAATTGCGATTTTTTAAGTCTTTATTTGCCGTTCAATTATTTATATTATAATAAGGAATTTTCCTCTTTTCTGATGTTAACAATAGATATTTCAAAATAAAATTTTCAATATTACTAAATATTGTATAAAATGTCTCTGGCAAATTGTGTTGGTGAGATAAACATTTTTTAAAAGTTCCCATGTTCGTCAGAGCTTTTGATCGTAGAATGCAATTTTCAGTGATAAGTTATTTTTACATTGCAGTTTGAGTTGGTAACTATTTTATTCAATTTCGATTATAGCTACAGATAGCACATTTCTTCATGAATACAATAGGAAATATGCGGGAGAAAAAATAGATTGTCCAAATTACGGAAGCAATGTGTTTGCTACCCAGTTAAAATAGGTAAAACGCTTTATAACAACTTTCAATAAAAAATTTAAAAAATACTTACTTTTCAACTACCTTTTCATCTGCTGATCGCCCTTTAAAAATAATAACAAAAATAAGTTTGCAAAAATATTTTTAAAGGAATAAGTATAATTTTTTTATTTAAGTTCTGAAAAGAGTAATTTGCCCCCTAAAACATTTTATTTTTGTGTCATCTGGTTGTTTATGAATTTATCTTATGGATTTATTTAAAGTATGATAATTCATCTTTTGTTCTTCTGTGACCGCACCGCACATAAAATATTTTACACTAATCTTTATACGGGAAAAAGTTATTGTTAGAATATATATTCCACATTATATCTTATATTTAAAATGTCCGATATATACTGCATTTTGCAAAAATAATCCAAGGTATTTAACTTGAATCATTCTAAGTTATAATCAACTTATAATCAACTCCTCCCGTCTCTACAAATGTGCATTTTTCTCCTAAAAAAATATGGATTTTCCTGTATGAATATCGAGATTATTTTTTAAAGTCTTTGCGCTTTTCGACTTTTTTTTATTTTGTGAAAAAGATTGAAATTGAAATAGTTAGCAACATTTGACTTTATTCACATATCTATGATTTTAATAACAAGATGCATGTAAATTGTGATATCAATGTTTCAAATATTGTATTTTTATGTCAAATTCACCTCATTAATGTTAAATGCACCCTCTTAAAATAAATTAACTTAGAAAAAAGTTAAATTAAGTTAATTACATTTTTCGTAATGGGTTAAATAAATTACTATCTTTCTAAATTTGCTATTAGTAGCGCATCTGTATTTCCTTTTTCGCGGTCATTATATTTCAATTTTTCAAATAAAACTCAATCCGTTCTCACATCTTCTGTAAAAAGTAAAGCTCAAATTTAATATGCTTTGTCATGCCGGTGACGCCAGGTTTATGGCAACCCTTTTTTTTTCTCTCGTCTACTGCAGAGTAGGTGAGACGAGCAGTTGTTGGCGGGAGGCCAGAGTGACAGGTTGTATGGTGCTATGGGCACGGTATGAAAATAAAATATAGTTGGTAAAAAAACGAATAATAATATTGTAACTGCGGCTACTGGTATTCCTTATATATTTATGTGTGTCCATGTCTGTGTGATGTTTCATCGTGTTCAATAAACTGGTTTATTGCAAATTAGTTGCATTCATCTGAGCCTATAGAAATATAAAGAGCAAAAATGGTATGTGACAAAATATCGAGCTTTAAATTATAAAAAGGAGTGAACGACACGAAGGAAAGAAGGTTTATTATTAAAGCTGTATCACACGCTCTCGTACTTCGAATCAGAGCTTGGATTTATGATTGAAGTAAATTGTATGCTTCTCTATGTTTATTCCTGAAGTAATAAGAAAGAACTTGAGTGAATCATGTTTGAGAAATATTTTATGTTTGGAAACGATGTGTTAATTTTAATAGTATGAACTTTATTTGAAACGAGATAGTATAGATATTTATAGAGTATGTTTATAGTATTAATAAATAAGTGGTAAGACTAAAAACAAAAATGTTTAATATTAAAGGGTTAAAGAAAGAAGACTTAGTTGTTGTTGCCACGGAATTGGGCCTAAAAGTAGAGAGTGAGCACAGGATAATTGATTTAAAAGCATTAATTGAGCAAAGCGATCAGTTTTCAAAAGATAGCGAATTTATAAAAGAATTTTTAAATACAACGGTGTCAGACCGCATAGAAAGAGAGAAGCGTGATGCAGAAGTCGCGAAAGTCGACAAAGAAAAGTCTAAGACAGAACAAGAAACGTTATTAGAAATTGAAAGAACTAAGCTAGAATTAGTTAAAGCTCAGATAGAAATGGCTAAAATCCAGAGCGAGTATAAAAATTCTGATACAGGGGTGGATGGACCTAAGCCTAATTCGTTAGAAGCACTAATCAAAAGCGTCAAAACTTTGACTATTACAGTCCCCAGCAGGCCCGAATCATGGAATTTATTTTTTACTTCGCTAGAGAAAGCATTCGAAATTAAAAATGTCGTACAGGAATTAAAGGTGGAGATTTTGTTTAATTTGGTAGGAGAACGGGCGGCGCACTTGTTAGTGTACGCAAACACGGAAGAAATGAAAGATTACCAAAAGGTTAAGGCGTTAATCTTAAAAGAATTTCAACCCACACCAGAGGCCTGCCTCGAAAACTTTCTTTTTGCAAAACGATCGAGAAATGAGAATCATATGCAATTCGCTAGTAGACTTAGAGCCAATTGGGATTTCTATTGTGAATTGAGAAAAGTAAATGATTTTGACACGCTTAATGAGTTAATTGTGTAAAAAACTAATCCATTCATTTCAATCACTTAATATTTTCCACTCAAAGTAAAATAAATAAATAAAGAAAATGATGAAGCACGCAGATAAAAACCCAACGATAATTTTTCTCTCATCTCTTAAAACAAGTGACCTAATTTATGACTCTTAAGTTTCAAGTTTATCAAGCAATAGAGATTTATTACCTCGTTATAATCGTTCTCTTCTAATAATGTGAAATATGTTTATAATTTGTTATTTGTGATTATGCCATTATAAACTTATTACAGAACTAAAACATTTAAAAGGACAATTATTCAACGTCAATTTGTTTCAAAGAAATGTTGCAACTTTACTCGTAACTTTCCAAACTTTGTGAAAATGAGTCAGTGTATTACTATCCTTCATTCTGTAAAGTCACAGGAAAAAATGTTTCCTGATGCTATAATTAATATAATTCTAAATGTAAACCTTTTAAAATTTTAAGTAATGTAAAATATAATTTTTAAAATCAATCCAAACGTGAACTTATTTATTCAATGTGAATTGTGCATTAATATAATTTTTTTTTTACAAGTCTTATTTCAGCAGTGGTACCTACACGATTATTCAAGAAGTGTTTATAATAAATTCTCAAATAGTTGAAATATATAAACCAGTGGATATTTCATAAATTGGATAAACCTTAGAAAAGGTAAGCAATTCCTTTTCTTTCTGCATGTTGAAGACCAGAGTTAATTTTAATTTGAAGAATTTAATATTCTGATGTTACGCGCTTACCTCGTTGGCCTCGCCCCTTCAACAGTGATCATGAGCCTGATGAATATATGAACTCAGAATTTATTCTTAAGGATTAATAATTGACTCTAATTAATAAAAATAATACTCAGCTCTTATGCTAGATTAAAAATTCAAGAAAGCATAATTGAATTTAATAAACTATTTAAACTTTAAAAACTGTATAAACAAGTTCTCCGAGATGGCGACAATAAAGGAAATGCAAATAGTAGATAAATTAAACAATAATAATTATTCTATATGGAAGTTTAAAATTAATATGTTGTTAATTAAGGAAGATTTGTACGAACTCGTAACTCAGGAACCCCCTACACCAATTAACGAAGATTGGAGAAAAAAGGATGCAAAAGCTCGCGCTTTAATAAACCTGAGTATAGACGATACGCAAATAGTTCATGTAAAACATTTAGAAACAGCAAAACAGACATGGGATAGTTTAAAAAATATTCATGAGAGAGCCAATTTGTCCAGTAAATTGTACTTGTTACGAAAATTGTATAGTGCAAAACTTCCCGAAAATGGGAACATGCACAAACACATTACTAATATACTGGAAATAAAAGATAAGCTCTCCGCAATAGGAGAGAACATAACCGACTCGCATTTATCTGCACTTCTATTGTGCTCGTTACCTGCGAGTTATAATACTCTAATAACAGCTCTCGAAGCCCGAAATGAAATTGAATTAACTCCCGAATTCATCAAGAGCAAACTTACTGATGAATTTAATAAACGGGTAGAAAATAGTGAGCAAGTTGAAAACTCACAAAAGGTGTTTAAAACACAAAAGAAATACACTCAAGATTATAAAGGGCAAAACAAATATTGTACCTACTGTAAACAATCAAATCACACTTACAAACAATGCTGGCATCTCAAGAACAGAAACACACAGACCACTACACCTAAAACACAATACAAATACAAAAAGTACACATCGTTGTGTTTTGAAAATACAAAAGGTGATAGTAAAAATAAAATGAATGAATCAAAAACAGATGAACAGGTACAAATAAATAAAAGTGAACATAAAGATGCAGCATTCATAATTGTCAATCCCGCTAATAAAACCTGGTTAATTGACTCAGGAGCGTCTTCGCATATAGCGAACGATAGGGATATATTTACAAAATTCAACGATACTGAAAAAACTACAGTAACAATTGCTAATGGGAATACATTAAATTCTTACGGAACCGGCGAAACACAAATAATGACAAAGACATCTGATGGATGTATAAATAGAATTACACTTAAAAATGTGTTATTTGTTCCACAATTGGAATCAAATTTAATTTCCGTAAGTAAAGCCACAGAACATGGCTACAAAGTATTTTTCGAAAATGAAAAATGCATACTATCGTGCAATGGAAAAATATACTTAGAAGCATTAAAGAAACATAACTTATATCAAGTTGAAACACTAGAAGAAAGTTCTCAAAATAAAATAAACATTGCACATGATTGCAGAAATAAAGATTGCCTCGAAATTTGGCATAAACGCCTTGGCCACAGAAATAATGAAAGTATAAAAGAATTAGTCAAAAATGACTTGGCCAGTGGGATAAAAATAAATAACTGTAATCATAAAACAAACTGTGAAACCTGTATAAAAACAAAGTCAACAAATGCACCGTACTCTAAATCTATCGAAAATAAAACAACAAAAGTATTAGATTTAGTACATACTGATTTATGTGGGCCTTTTAAAACACCCACAATAGGAGGAAAAAATTACTTCCTTACATTCATAGATGACAGTTCTAGATTCACAGTTATTTACTTATTAAAAAGTAAAGATGAAGTTTATGAAAAAATAAAAGACTATGTACAAATGGTCAAAACCAGACAAGGAAAATATCCGACGGCGATTAGATCGGATAACGGTGGGGAATACATAGGAAATAAAACAGAAGCCTTTCTAAGGGAACATGGTATAAAACATGAATACACAGTTCCATTTTGTCCCAGCCAGAATGGCATTGCTGAGAGAAAAAACAGAAGTTTAATTGAAATGACACGAAGCCTATTATCCGAAGCAAATTTACCTCATAGGTTCTGGGGTGAAGCGATAAATACTGCTAATCACCTCCAAAATAGGCTCCCCACTAAATTGACAAATAAAACGCCATATGAAATTTGGTTCAAAAGAAAACCAAATCTCTATTATTTACGTGTATTTGGCTGTAAAGTATACACTTACATAAACAAACACAAAAGATCTAAACTAGATGACACAGCAGAAAAGGGTATCTTCATGGGCTATGATAATAATACAAAGGGATACCGCGTTTTCACTAAAAATGGTGAAATAATAATCTCCAGATCTGTAAAATTTCTGGAAGAAAAACTGAACAATTTAAACGAGAAAATTAATGATCACGAACAATTAATTGAAGATAAAAAATACATTGAAATAGAAATAGGTGACACACCCTGTACACCTGACGCGCCCAAACAATCAGAAACACATCAACCTCGTAGATCTGAAAGACAAAACAGAGGAGTACCACCTCAAAGATATACTTCCGACAATTTTATTGCTTTAGCAAATGATTGCGATACAACAGAACCTGAAAACTGGAAACAGCTTATCAAAATAAACAATCCACTAGAAAAGAAAAACTGGCTTAAAGCCACTGAAAACGAAATACAATCGTTAATGAAAAATAATACATGGGATCTAGTCGATCCTCCTCTTAATAAAAGAATCATAGGAAGTAGATGGATTTTCAAACGAAAAATTGATAGTTCAGGAAATACACAAAAATATAAAGCACGTTTTGTTGCCAAAGGTTTCAGTCAAAAATATGGGGAAGATTACCAAGAAACATTTTCACCAGTAGCACAACATTGTACCATCAAAACACTTCTTTTAGCAGCAGCTTATAATAATTTGAATGTGCGACATGTAGATATTGACACCGCTTTTCTTCATGGGAACTTAAATGAAGAAATATATATAAATCAACCTGAAGGCTATGTAAACGAACAATTTCCTGAAAAAGTTTGCAAGCTCAAAAAGGCAATCTATGGCCTCAAACAGGCCGCCAGAGCTTGGCATATTAAAATCGCTGAAACACTAGACAACTTGAACTTTATCCAAAGTACAGCAGACACATGTCTTTTCACTAGAAAAGAAAAAGATCATACATCATACATAATAATATATGTTGATGATATACTCATCGCCAGCAAAGATGAAATAATAGAAGAAATCGTAAATTCTCTAAAACAAGAATACGAATTAAAGGATCTAGGCAATATTAGTAACTATTTAGGTACTCAAATTCAGAAATTACCTAACGGTTATTCTCTGGATCAAAAAATTAAGATTGAAAATTTAGCGAAAAAGTTCAATCTTGAAAACTCCAAACCGTGCAAAACTCCAATGGAACCAGGATATAACAAATTAAATGATGATGATAATTTAATGCCAAATAATATTAAATATCGCCAGGCACTTGGTTCATTGCTTTATATAACAACCATAACGAGACCTGACATTTCAGCAGCAGTAAACATTTTAAGCAGAAGAAATGAGAATCCTCGCGAAAAAGACTGGCAAGCCGTAAAAAGAATAATAAGATATCTATATCATACTAAAGAACTAAAATTAATAATTAACACTAATGAAGAACCAATATTAAAAGTATTCGCTGATGCCGATTGGGCAGGTGATACCAAAACCCGCAGATCAACATCGGGAATATTATATATGTTGGGCAACAACCCAATTCAGTGGACGACGAAAAGGCAAAGTTGCATTGCCTTATCTTCAGCAGAGACTGAATATGTGTCCGCAGCACATGCTAGCCAAGAAATAATTTGGTTATTGAAGTTACTTGACGATCTAGGCTTTCCACAGCAAAAACCAATCACTTTATATGAAGACAATCAAAGTACCATAAAAATGGTTGAATCAGAAAAATTCACGAAAAGATCAAAGCACATCGACGTCAAATTTAATGCCATTAAACAATATAGCGAAGAAGGCATAATTGAGTTAAGATATCTTCCAACAGAAAAAATGATAGCTGATGCACTTACCAAACCTTTACCCAAGCCTCGATTCATCGAACACAGAAATTCAATGAAAATATTAGTTAATCCCCATGAACGGATTAAGGGGGAAATTGTAAAAAACTAATCCATTCATTTCAATCACTTAATATTTTCCACTCAAAGTAAAATAAATAAATAAAGAAAATGATGAAGCACGCAGATAAAAACCCAACGATAATTTTTCTCTCATCTCTTAAAACAAGTGACCTAATTTATGACTCTTAAGTTTCAAGTTTATCAAGCAATAGAGATTTATTACCTCGTTATAATCGTTCTCTTCTAATAATGTGAAATATGTTTATAATTTGTTATTTGTGATTATGCCATTATAAACTTATTACAGAACTAAAACATTTAAAAGGACAATTATTCAACGTCAATTTGTTTCAAAGAAATGATGCAACTTTACTCGTAACTTTCCAAACTTTGTGAAAATGAGTCAGTGTATTACTATCCTTCATTCTGTAAAGTCACAGGAAAAAATGTTTCCTGATGCTATAATTAATATAATTCTAAATGTAAACCTTTTAAAATTTTAAGTAATGTAAAATATAATTTTTAAAATCAATCCAAACGTGAACTTATTTATTCAATGTGAATTGTGCATTAATATAATTTTTTTTTTACAAGTCTTATTTCAGCAGTGGTACCTACACGATTATTCAAGAAGTGTTTATAATAAATTCTCAAATAGTTGAAATATATAAACCAGTGGATATTTCATAAATTGGATAAACCTTAGAAAAGGTAAGCAATTCCTTTTCTTTCTGCATGTTGAAGACCAGAGTTAATTTTAATTTGAAGAATTTAATATTCTGATGTTACGCGCTTACCTCGTTGGCCTCGCCCCTTCAACAGTTTGTCAGCGACAGATTATTAAGTTCACTAGATTCGGAGACGCGAAGCTATGTGAGGATAAAACAATTAGATAATTGGTTAAAACCACGGCAAATCTCGGAAGTATGTGATAATTGGTTTTCATCAAAGGGCAGAACATTTTCGGAATTATATGATAAACCGGTAAAACCCCCCCCGCAATCATGACGAATCCGGAACTGGAAATTACAATAATGGAAAATATATACCACCCCATGTTAGAAATAATTTCACTTTTCGTAGTGATAGAAAATCAAACGCGTCAAAAGAATGTAGACTTTGTAAACAAACGACACAACCACTTCAATTTGAACATTTGTGGATAAAAGGGAAAGAAGTTAAATGTATTATTGATAGTGCGGCCGAAATACCTGTAATAAATTCTAATCAATTACTGGATTCATTTAGAAATAATGAAAATTCAAAAATTCAGTTAATATCGGCTTTTGGAGAAAAAATAATTGCTAATCTTATGACACTACCAGTAGCTTTAAAATCCGGAGAGTCAAATTGTTTATTTAACAACAGTGTAGACGTACTGTTTGCCGTTACGGATAAATTATATGGGACGTGTATTATAACACCGGCTGTTTATGAAATATTACAGTTAGCTAGTAACGAAGGGGGAAAGGAATGTTCTTCGGAAGATGATAGACAGAAGTGTTCTTTGGCGCCGGTAAATGATACGCAATCAGATGAAATTGAAAGGAAAAAGGGGGAAGGCAATCAAATGGAGGGGGATGATATAAATATTGAAAATTTATGCTGGCGAGGTGAAAATCAAAACGCGGAAAGAGAATTAACGATTAGTTGCATTGAAAGGAAAGATGATAACGGAGATTTGAATGCAGGTCAACGATCAGATGCAAGTATATACAGGGAGCAACAGAAGAGTTGCGAAACGTTACAGGGTGCTTTCAAAGATGCGGAAAAAGGTAAAAACGGGTTTGTTATAGTAGATAATTTGCTTTATCATAAAGAAAGAGTCACGGGGGATTGTGTTAGGCAATTAATTGTACCAAAGGTAAGGAGGGGGGAAATTTTAAAAATTGCTCATGAATCGATTTTCGCTAATTATCTCGGCATGAAAAAAACAAAAGAAAGAATTCGTTATTCATTTTATTGGCCGAATATGTCACGGGATGTAGAGGACTATTGTAAATCTTTTAAAGACTGTCAGTTAAGGAGTAGAGAAAGGGCTAGCTATCAGATACCCATTGTCCCAATTGAGAGGCCGAAACTTCCGTTCGACGTTGTAAATATTGACATAATTGGAAAAATTGAACCACCTTCAGCGCGTCGACATCAATATGTACTTACATTAGTGGATCAGCATTCGCGGTGGCTCGAGGCGGTCCCGTTAAGAACAATTACGGCTAAAGCTACGTGCGATGCATTATTAGAAATATTTATGCGAACAGGGATACCCCGCATAATAGCGAGTGACCAGGGCAGGAATTTTGTTTCAGGTTTAATACAGGAGTTTCATGCTAGGCTAAGAGCAGCTCCTAGATTTGCAACGCCAGGACATCCGCAAAGCTCGAGATTAGTGGAGCGATATAACCAGGTTCTGAAACGCATGTTACACCATATAATTTGGAGCGATTCCAAAAATTGGGATAAACACATTCCTAATTTATTATTTGCCTATAGAGAAATTCCGAATAGTACCATGGGAGTATCGCCATTCAAATTAATGTACGGAAAGGAGGCGAGGGGTCCATTAGCAGTATTGAAATCTACATGGTCAGGAGAAATACCACTACCCATAAACCTTGGAAAAAGCGCAACTGAATATCTCCAGGAGTTAAAAATTAATTTAGAAAGGGCGGCGGAGCAAGCGGCAATAGTAGCGGAAGTTAAACAAGGCTCATATGCGAAGTACGTTAATCGGAGAGCGATTTACAAGGAATTTAGACCAGGGGACCAGGTATATCTATTAATCCCGGATTCCACGAACAAACTTTATGCTAGGTGGACGGGACCAGCCGAAGTTGTAGCACGCTGTAAGCCTGATTCTTACAAAGTAAAATTAATAAACGGGAATGTTAGGAATATCCATGTAAATAAAATAAGAAAATTTATTCCTAGGGTACGGGCGGTGGGAGTAATCTTCGAAAATGAAGAAGAATTAGGAGAAGTCCATCCCACCCCCAGTGTGAAAGATAACTCAAATTTGTTTGACATAGATGAAGTAGACTTGAAGCATTTAGGAAATGTAGAAAGAAAACAGATGTTCGATTTATTATACAAATATAAAGATTTATTTTCAAAAAAGGTACAAATAGCTAAGGTAGGTGAGCACAAAATTAGATTAAACGGAGAAGAAATGAAAAAAACCATATGTTTATCGAATTCCAGAAGCGTTGAAGCCACAAGTAGACAAACAAATCGAAGAAATGCTAGAGTTAGGACAGATTGAAGAGAATGATGCGGAGGCGCCACACCCGGTAGTGTGCGTGATGAAGAAAGATGAATGCATGAAAGATGAAAGATGAAGAAAGATCTACGCACCTCCGACTGTGCGTAGATTTCAGAGCTTTAAATGCAGTTACTAAAACTGACGATTTTCCGATGGAAAACGCAACGGATCTTTTGTTCAATATTGGCAGGGCCAATGTAATAACTACAATCGACTTGCTAAAAGGATATTGGGCTATACCGCTGGAAGCAGAAAGCCAGGGTTTGGCATGTTTTAAGACTCACTGGGCTCAATATCGCTTCAAACGGATGGCCTTTGGGCTCCGGAATGCAGCTGCGACCTTTCAAAGAGAAATAAATAAAGCACTTTCAAAATACAGAAACTTTGCTAGAGCGTACATCGACGATATCGCTGTTTTTTCAGAAACATGGGTAGATCATATTACGCATCTTGACACGATATTCTCTAAACTTCGAGAAATACGGTTCTCGGTGAACCTGAAGAAGTGCGCCTTTGCGAAAAACCAGATTAAGTGTTTAGGACATGTCATCGGGTCCGGCAGCCATCGAACTGACCCAGATAAAGTGGAAGCCATCAGAAAATTAGCCGTCCCACAAACAAAAAAGCAACTTAAGAGTGTCCTTGGATTGTGCAATTACTACCGCGATTACCTGCCTAAGTATGCTGAAACAGCATACCCTCTGACAGAATTTACTAAAAAGAACAGTCCCGAGAAATTGTGCTGGTTGGAGGAACATGATAAAGCTTTCAACGAACTAAAGAGGGGTCTCGTAGAGGCACCTAGTCTTTATACACCAGTTATTGGACTTCCTTTTACCATTCAATGTGACGCATCTGCAATAGGCATCGGTGCATGTCTATCTCAACAGAAAGATGAGAGACTATATCCAGTCAGTTATGCCAGTCAAAAGCTCACCAAAACTCAACAGGCTTGGCCGACCATTGAACGGAAGGCCTATGCAGTTATTTGGAGTTTAAAGAAGTTCGAAACTTGGATTTTTGGTTCACCCGTGGAACTTATCACTGATCACAACCCACTGACTTTCGTTACCAAAAATGCTCCCCAGTCTTCCAAACTGCAGCGATGGGCTTTGGCCTTTCAGAAATATGACATTATTATTTCGCATTGTCCTGGTGCAAAGTTGACGAACGCTGATGCACTGTCGAGACTGGAGACAACAGATTAATAAATTGACTGTGAACTTTTCGTGAACAATTAATGACTTTTAAGAAAAACTTTCGATAGTTCACCTTGGTGTATGCTGCAGCTGAAATTGTATTGCATATTAATTTGCATTCTGTTCCTCATTTGTTATTTGTATTTAGTATTATATATTATGAAACATTAATTGTATTTTTATATTGCAGTAGCTAGCAGGAGTTTTCAGAATTTTTCCGGAAAAAGTATAAGTATTGTTGTTTTGTATTTCTTTATATGTATATTGAGTCTTCATGTTCATTAGTAGTTTAATAGTAAAGAAAGAAGTGGTGTGATGTCACCAATCTGGATTTCAGATTTTTAAAGTGGCATACCCCTTTTTCAATCTTAGGTGGGGGGTGTCATGCCGGTGACGTCAGGTTTATGGCAACCCTTTTTTTTTCTCTCGTCTACTGCAGAGTAGGAGACACGGGCAGTTGTTGGCGGGAGGTCAGAGTGACAGGTTGTATGGTGCTATGGGCACGGTATGAAAATAAAATATAGTTGGTAAAAAAACGAATAATAATATTGTAACTGTGGCTACTGGTATTCCTTATATATTTATGTGTGTCCATGTCTGTGGGATGTTTCATCGTGTTCAATAAACTGGTTTATTGCAAATTAGTTGCATCCATCTGAGCCTATAGAAATATAAAGAACAAAAATGGTATGTGACAAAATATCGAGCTTTAAATTATAAAAAGGAGTGAACGACACGAAGGAAAGAAGGTTTATTATTAAAGCTGTATCACATGCTTATACTTTTTTCTTAACCATGGATAAAATCATTTACTTGTCGGTTTGAACTTATGACAAAACTAGTCTTAACCCTTAAATGCCTAGTGTATCAAATTTGCAACAGTTTTTATTTAACTTTTAAAAAATAAATCAAGTTCTTCGCAATCACTATATTTATATTGAAATATTAATCCTGTAAAAATTACATAAATTAAATATGCTACTAAATCAAGTTAAAAATATGTCTTAAAATTTCTGGTGTCTAAACTTTAAAACCCTTAAATGCATGAATTTTTCTTTTAGAATTGTTCTTTTTTCTAAAACTTATATTAAGGATTAGACACCAGAAATTTTAAGATATATTTTAAACTTTATTTAGTAGTACACACACACACACACACACACACACACACACACATATATATATATATATGGGATTTTTACAGGATTAATATTTCGATATAAATATAGTGGTTGCGAAGAACTTGATTTATTTATTAAAAGTTAAATAAAAAGTGTTGCAAATTTGATGCACTAGGCATTTAAAGGGTTAATAATGTGTCCAATTATCAGCCTCTTTCTTTCAACGGCGCAAAATGTTTCATTTATTTTAATCCAAATTAAATTTTGCTTGCACTTTTCTATAAACAACTGATCGACAATCCACTCACAAAATATCTCGTCTTACATTTTAGTTGGCCGCCTTGTTGTCTAAAATTTGTATGGGAAAAGCTATAAACTATTCTCCTTCCGAAACAGAAAATATTGTTATGCGATTTGTTTTTTTTTGGGTTTAAGTTTTGTTGGGTTTATTTAGTTTAATGGGTTTCATTTGTACTCTTTGTAAAGGAAGCTTTGGCGGCTTAATTCAGTACATTTGGCAGATTCGGCAAAGCTCTTGTCTAGTTTGCATATTGATTGAAAAAATCACTTTCCACCCGTTATTAGCTGGATTACTAACTGTTTTCTCTTAACTCTCCGAGTTGTGATTGGTATAATCAACATATCATCATTATAATGGATATGTAACTATAAACTGCAATCTACTTTAATTCAAGACATGTGTTTTGTCCTTGTGCTTCTTGAAATGTTGACGAATATCAAATAAAAGAACTAATTTTAACTTTAAAAAACTTCTGAATTAATATTGAACTCTGGGTTAGACTTATTTTACGATCATGGATCAGACCAGTACACTGAAAAAAAAAAAAAAGTTGATTTTACAGTATAATACTAGCATCCCAGCTGCCAGTATTCTACCGTAAAATTAACAGTAATAAACTGTAAAATAAGCAGTAATACGCTACTGCGCATGCGCGGCAGCGTATTACTGCTTATTTGACTGACGTGATTAACTTCTAAACGGGAAGGAGAATTTCCATGTGAATAAAGACAATTTTTCATGTTTTAAGAAAATTTCTACGTTATTATTACCTGTACCAATGTTCACTTCCGTGAATAACTTGGTATCCAAAATGATAATTATTTTACAATGAACAAAGACGCAGTGTAAAATAGAATGAAAGCGCCAAATTCTGATTAGCGTAATATTTAAGGTAAGTGCCCCTATTATGGCCATGTTCCTGATATGGCCATCCCCCTATTATACGTTAGCTAAGCAAAAATTTCACTAAATGGCATGAGCATACAGTGAAGGAGCCTCCTAGTTTATCATGTGATCACTTGCCATTCAGCTAGGTTGTAGAATTTGATGCCAATTTCCTATTTTTGGTGTAATCGCTTCTTGTTTATATATGATAAGTCACATTTATTTATCAATGTTTTTAAAATAATTTTTTTGTGAATATCATCATACTCTGTTCAGTTTTTAATGCTCTGTTAATTGGTGCTGTCGTCGATGGTGTATATTTTACGAGTTGTTCAAAAGCAAACAATTTTCGTGAAAGCTGACCTGGTCCTGATATGGCCATCCAGGTGACCATATCAAGTGCACCATGGTAGCCTATGATAAAGACATTTTTATTTGTTCCAATCGCGATAAGTAATTTGTTAATTTTTTTTTTTTTTTTAAACTTTAAAAGGATTTTACATTTTTTCTAAATAAAAACTTAAATTGTAATGTCAATTTTGGTAAACAACTTCATTTTTGATGAAAAATCTTGTTTCAAATCCACTTTTGAATAACAAAAGTAATTATTGAGTATCATGTTAATTTATTTTATACCAAAACTATTTAATTTTGCAGAACAGCATTTTGAAATTGAAGAAAGTCATGATTTGTGGAACATGGAACAATGGTGGCTACATCATGTGCACATCTTCCTGATATGGCCACTAGGTAGACTTTTGGAATTCGTTTTTTTGGACTAGTAAAACTATTTTCATGGGAATGCAATATTTATTTATGAAAGTCCTTTAACCTGAAAACGTAAAAAAACTAGTCGTTGGGGGCCACCGTAATACTTACCCATCATGGATATGCATAATGTAAAATATGAAAGCAAAACATGTGTAAACTATTTATAAAATGCATTGCAATTCCAATAAAATCGTGGCTTGATGATGTCACAAACTTTAAAGGCTCGATTACTGAATTGCTTGAAAGAAACATCCTTATAACTCCAAAAATAATAATCCTATTAACTAGCGGTTTATTGCATCTGATTAAGCGTTAAATTTCCAATTAAAATATATCTTTGAAGTGAAATTTGGATGAAATACAGGGTCATGAAAAATCGAAGAGTGTGGAAATAGGATTCCAAATATCTCGGCAACTCATTATCCGATCGACTTCATGCTTTATGCAAAATTTATGTTTTTGTATTGTCCTTTATATGCCTTCCTTAAAATAAACAATTTCGAAAATTTTTATATACCTTTTATCAGAACGAATATTTCGAGAGTCCGAAAAAAATAGTTCCGGTTAATCGAGGTTATTGAAATGAAATAGGCTTCTTCCCATTATTACATACTGAGTACATACCAAATTGCAAGTCTCTATCTCATTTTTTTTCGGGAGATAGAGCGTTTACAGACACACAGACACACACACACAGACACGCAGACACACAGACGGACGGCAATTTTTTTTTTCTAAAAATATGTTTTTCGGAATCTCCAGTGTCTGAAACGTGTAAATCCGTCAAAAAAAAAATTTCGATTTTCAAAACGATTACAAGACTTATCCTATACTACGTATGATGGGTAAGTAAAAGCTCAAATTGATGATGTAGTCTTGCTATCTTTTTTCCGCGCGAGTTTTCCTCTTTTATCGGAACTTGCATTAATATGCCAAACTTGAAATCACTTTAATCGTTCCTTAAGTTTAGGTGAAATGATATAAATTTAGATATGTATTGCCGTACGTTTTTTTTATTATTAATATTAAAAGAAGTTGCCAAACCAATTTGAATTCTTCAGTTTTTTATAAGTCTTTATTTTATTGTATGCCAACCAACAAATTCAAGGATGTTCTCTGGAATCTTCAATAAGATCCTTTTATTTTTAATGGAATGCAGTGACCAAGAAAGAGTGTTTAATTTTTAAAAAAATCCTTCCTCTCCAATTATGAATCGAATAAAGATAGGATAACTGCAGTTTGCTCGTCTTCAATTCAGCCTTCAGTTCATTGTTTTCCTCATCTTTAAGAAAGAAGTTCATATTTTATTTACCTTTTTAATTTATCTTCAAATAAAGTTTATGACCAAAAGAATGCAAGCATTTTGTGCTGGGTTGTTGTTCCTGATTCGCAATGCAATATTACGGATTTACGATCACCCAACAATATGCCAATATTCAAAATATTAATATTATTTTATAGCTGAAAATGTTCTCCCACCACCAACAAAATAAACTAGGCGTTGGGGGCCACCGTAATACTTACCCATCATGGATATGCATAATGTAAAATATTTTTAAAAAAATGTGTAAACTACTTATAAAATGCATTGCAATTCGAATAAAATCGTGGCTGGATGACGCCATAAACTTTAAAGACTCGATTACTGAATTGCTTGAAAGAAACATCTTTATAACTCCAAAAATAATAATCCTATTAACTAGCGGTTTATTACATCTGATTAAGCGTCAAATTTCCAATGAAAATATACCTCTGAAGTGAAATTTGGATGAAATACAGGGTCATGAAAAATCGATGAGTGTGGGAAATAAGATTCAAAATATCTCGGCAACTCATTATCCAACCGACTTCATGCTTTATGCAAAATTTATGTTTTTTTATTGTCTTTTACAATCATTTCTTAAACTAAACAATTTCGAAAATTTTTATATACCTTTTATCAGAACGAATATTTTGAGAGTCCGAAAAAAATAGTTCCGGTTAATCGAGGTTATTGAAATGAAATAGGCTTCTTCTTCCTATTATTACATACTAAGTACATACCAAATTGCAAGTCTCTATCTCAAGTTTTTCGGGAGATAGAGCATTTACAGACACACACAGAGACACACAGACACACAGGTGGACGGCAAAATTTTTTTTCTAAAAATATGTTTTTCGGAATCTCCAGTGTCTGAAACGTGTAAATCTGTCAAAAAAAAATTTCGATTTTCAAAACGATTACAAGATTTACCCTATACTATGTATGATGGGTAAGTAAAAATAAATAAAACGGTTTTGATTTTTTCAAAATGGCGGCAGGGAAAATTCTAAAACCTTAGCATGGCCATATTAGGGGCACACACCTTACAAAGAAATAGCACACGAGTCAAAATTTGAAATTTTTAGAAAGTTCAATGCTATGAAACTTTTTTAATACTGTGCTGAAAGTTTTAAAGAGAGTATAAATGTGAGAATACAGTCAATATGTTGGAAGCGGACACATGAGATATTGATTGACGTAACAAGGTTAAAAAATGTTTGAATGTTTTAGTTTCTATTTTTTATCACATCAGAAAAATGTGCAAGCAAATATAAAAATAATTTATGCGGACCGAAAAGGAATTAATAAGTTATTTGGGAATTAAATAAAATGCTTACCGATAGTGCCTCCGCATAAACTATCTAAAGGTGAACAAGTAAAGGTTTTATCACCTAAATTAAAAGGAAAAAAAAAACATTCATTACGATTTTCTCGAGAGTTTAATGCTCGTCCCAGTATTAACATTAATTTAATTGCATTTTGAGTCATAAATATCAAAACTTTTAAAACAAAGAGCATGTAACGACATATACATTTTTAACTTTTCAGTTAGGTACAACTTAAAAAAAATGTTAGTGAAGAGAAGACACTTGATTTTCTGGCAGTCTGATCCCTAATCTCTAATTCAGTATCTATATGATTAATTTTATAGCAGCAACACTATTGTTTAAGGTATCCCACTACGTATAATTGGCCAATTTTGGGCGAACGTCAGAATTTATTTATTAAGATTGCAAACTTATTTATCCAAAACGGTTTTTGCTTTCATTTTATGGTCATTTGACGTGTAGTTAAGGCTGTTTTTGCTTCAGGTCTCAAAACAGAAATGCATATTTAAGTAGCCGGAAATAACTCTTTAAAAGGCTTCAAGAAAGAAACGATTTTATAATGTTAGGATTAAGGAGGGTGCAACATATAAATCTGAATAATTTTAAGAGTTTGAGATGAATAGTTCTATAAGAAATTCTCACAAATAAAATCTTTGACAGTGTCTTCAAAAATTGTTTATATATATAGATTAGGTGATAGGACTGATCATCTACAATTTATATGATGTTGTGAGTGTGATAAATTATGGGTTAAAAATGGTTGTTTCGAATTTGCGGAAGTTTTACAGCTATTTTTATAAATTAAAATACAGAAAATGTATGAAAAATATAGTGATAAAAGTCATAGTGAAAATTTAAATGGGTATATCTATGTAACTTTTCGTATTTCGACTTAGATTGTATAGTTCATTACCTTTTTAGATACTCAAAAGGAATATTTATTGAAACAAAATGAGTAAACTATCATTATTTTTGTCGTGAGGACATTTTTCAGAGGTAAGTATGAAATATTGTAATTTTCCCACTTAAAATTGTAAAAAGGAAAAGGAAATTACATCAAAATAACTTATTTAACAAATGAATCTTGTTTTTTATAGACTATTTTTTAAACACTATCAGTATCATACTCATTTCTGCTTTATTTAAAAAAAAAGTGTCAACGTAGTGGGATATTTATATTTAATACCTATCAGTAATGCCAGCTGCAATTTAACAGCTATAAAGGAAAAATATCAAGTGCATTCAGACATTTTTTGTTTAGAAGAAAATGCAAATGCTTCTTTTCGTAAATGTTACATTCACTTTTTAATTCGATTAATTTACAGTTTAGACAAATGAGCTATTAAGTAAACTAAATATAATTTATTGAATTTGATATTATTAAATTTATTTTTTATGTTTTATAAACTATCAGCTGAAGCTAAATTCAAATATCATGTTACAGGATTACGCAATCAATTGCTGCATATTTCTTGAAATTTTATCATCAGCAAATAAAAGACTAATGATCATATTTAATAGCAATATTTTTTCTTTTTATAAATTAAGTAATACGACAAATTTTCGACAGACAGATTCAGAAGAAAGGACATATGTTTGATTCCTTAAATCCTGTCTGTTTGCAGGGAATATGTTGCTCAAGTTCCTTTAAAATAATAAAAATATGAATGTGACTTATATGTTTAAACAGTTAATAACAGTTGATAAACTAAGATAAATTTAGTTTAACAATTGATAAAACGTTTAAAGGAATAAAACGTATTGCAATTCGTAGTTTGCAATCTTTTCGTAAAAAAGCTTGCTAAAGCAGAAAGCATTATTATGTGTCAAACTTTTTTAATACTTTATAATTGGGTAAATCATTTTTTTCATAAATATATTCATAAAAGAAGTGAACATATATATGTGACCATAACATGTAATAGAAATGTCCTTCTTGAAAAATGTTAACAGAATCGTAGATCTTGAGTTAAGCATTAACTAATTAACACAAAAGAAATAAAGTTGCAAAAAGCACATAAAATTTACAAAATCTATGTTAATTTATGTTTATGTTTTAAATGTTATTAAAAACATTTATTACTTACCCGAAGCGCTTCCAGCATTAAGAGTTACAGAAATGAAGAGAAAGGCAAAGATAACGAAAATTTTCATATTTGCTATTTTCCAGCTAGTCGTCAACTGCAATAAAATTTTTCAAGTAAGTATCTTTTACCGATATATATCTCTGTCTTAAGTGCCTACATTGATCAGAATACGACATTCGTCAGCTAATGTTAAACAAAAGAAAGCGTTCTTTAGAAATTTTTCGTTTGCATATCAATGTTTTTAAATGATTCTTTTTGTATATGATATTATGTCAATGGCTAACGTGACAATTTTGTACTTGATTCTGGTTGAAGTTTCAATTTGAGGACACTTTCAATTTTAAAACCTACAAACCAATTTTCTTTCCGAAATTGTTTAACATTAATTTGCGAACGTATGGTGACTACTGTAGGCTCTTAAGTGGGCGAGTACAAATACGAAATCAGTCAAAAACAATCAATGTTGATGTACCATTTTCTCAGAAACCATTAAATATATTTTAATATTTTTTCTGTTTTTGCTATTGTAATTAGCTATATTTTGATCGTTTTCTTTTTTTGGATGTTTATTTGCTGATTAGGAATTTCACTATTCTAAAAAGAACTAAATCTACTAAATCTACTAAATTTGCTGCTGCTATTTTGAATCGACCGTGTCCTTATTACTTTTTCAGCTTATATACGTCAGCAATTATTGCATATAAAAACATGAAAATTCGGAGTTTTATAGAGACATGTATGATAAACATACTGAAGCGAACAGTTTTTAAATCGAAGAATCCTTCTAAATGCTATTCGATTTTGAAATTGGCCAATATAGTTCAGTTACTTAAGTTTTGTAGGATTAAAAACTATACATAGCAACATAACCATCTTTTGTAGGCACATATTTCATTACAATGTGGAGTGCAATGTTCAATAAGGTTTTTTAAATTTGACTATTTGAGGGGGGTTTTAATTTTTGTATATCACATTCTATTATTTGAATGGAGAACTAATTCATATTTTTTAAATAGTGTTTTTTTATTTACTGTTGCAAAAAAAAATAAATAAAATAAAAATAAATAATAAAAAAAAACCTTCCGCAATAATTTATTACGCGTGAAAGGCAAACAATGGCAGCGAACATGGTTTTTTATTAAATTAAAAGCAATTTTAATGCTTAATTTGCTCCCTTAACTCATTTTCGGTCAAAGGTGCGTAAACGCACCATTTCAATAAATATTTTTTTATTAACACTGTGACGTATATTTTTCGCTAATTTTATTTTTCTGCTATTTTTAAGGGTTCTGGAGACATCTATAAAATATTAGTAATTCAATTTAAGTAATCACTTTCTGCTGAGAAATTTTCAAAATACGCTGGTTTTTTACTCGAAACGATTATTGACAAACTCGACTTTTTGAAAATGTATTATTATTCCACTTGAGATTAATCATATGTTTTTATAATAGAGTAAAGTTGCAAGTTCTGTAAATAAAATAAAAATAAAACAAATGCCATAAGAAAACTTAAAACTTTTTATTTAAATTTAATGGTAAATTAATAATAATAAATTAATAATGGTAACGTCAAATCAAATAAAATATTATTTTTCAAGCACGAAACTTTTTTGAAGTCTTAATGAATGTAATTTAAGCAAATTTCAATGCAAAATACCACATTTTATAAAATTTCTATGCTTGGCCTTAAATGGGTTAATCTATTTCTTAAAATTATATTTATCTTCAAATGGCAATGGATTTTCTGAATTTGCAGCCATTATTTCATCTTTTAAAATTACAGTAAATTAGCATGTTTTTAGAGACCGTATCTAAACAGGGGATGGCGGGCTTAGCTCATAGGGGTCAGCATGTCAGCATTGAACTGTAACCTATAATATTTAAAACAGAAAACGTCTTCTAGAAGCTTTAAATATTTGAATCCAAAATTACAGCTCATTACGCCAAGCAGTTATTTAGTTATGCTTTAAAAAATTACCCGCATAAGTAATCTGTTTTGTAACAATCACAAATGAATCTGACATTAGGAGTTCCAAAATTTAAACTTTTATAATTCCTAAACCACTTGACTGAATGATTTCTCGTTCGGTATCGTAAGATAAAATTTACTGACCCCCTTCCCCCCCCCCTCCAAAAAAATGTGATGTTAAAAGTAAGTGCTTGTTTTGAAAATTTCACATTTGATATGATTTCAGCTTGAAAACGGCTCTCCATTCATAAGCTTATTTTATTTCCATTCGAATGTCTATCTTCGTTTTTGGCTCACAGGCTATCAAAGGCTGAGAGCTAATGTACCCACAGGTTCCGTATGTATGTACATGTGTACGTAACGCGATAACTCTGGATAGAAATATCCGATTTGCTTCCAACTTTGTATATAGATTCATTCTGATAAGGCGCTTCCCTGATTAGTTTTGGGGGTTAATTGGTTATGTATAAAGGGGGGAACTGGGGGTAATCCCCCCTTGTTTAAACACACGATTAAATTTTTCAATTAATCCATTCGAAGCGGGGTATGATGGAGTTGAAAAACGAGTACATGCCCCTAACCGGTTCTCAAAAATTCTTTAGTCAATTCAGATTTAAAATTAGTGGCCTGGTCTGAACACATAACTTCAGGAATTCCGGTGCGCATAAAAATATCTAATAAAGCATCGCACGCCGTTTTCGCAGAGAGACTCCGTAATGGTACTACTTCCGGCCATTTAGAATTTTGATCAATTAAGGTAAGACAATATTTATGCTTCCTTCCTGACGGCGGAATAATTTCACCTATACAGTCGATATTTACAGTATGAAATGGATATGGTGCGCGGACAACAGGTGTAATCGGAATTTTATCTGTTTGTTTCTCAGGGCTTTTTAACTGACAGTTCTTACATGTTCTAGAATAATTTTCTACATCTCTTGAAATATTCGGCCAATAAAAAGATAATTTAATTCTTTCTTTAGTTTTTCGCATCCCTAAGTGGTTTCCAAAAATTGAATCATGAGCTAATTCTAACACTTTACTTCTATAACTTACCGGTAAAACGAGCTGATATATTTTATCACCGCAAATAGTTTCTTTATGATACAATAAATTATCCCGTATCAAAAAATTATTTTTTCCTAATCTAGCGTCCTTAAATGAATTCCTTAAAGTTGCGCAATCTTTTTGTTCTTTACAAAACTTATTAAACTCTGAAAATTCATCGTTTCGGTCATTTTGTTTATTCTCTGAAGAAATAAAACAAACATTTAATTCCTCTTTCGCCAGCGCGGGGTCTGAGCTATTTTTAGCTTCGTGACCTTCGAACTCCTGCAATTGACTATTACACAACTCTTCATTTTGAAGTTCAATCAAAGCATTATACTCGTCTGGAGTTATTAAGCAAGGCACATTTAAGTTTTCAGTGAAAGCAAAAAGCGTATTTAATGTCACATAAATTCCACTGTTAGGTAATTTATAATGGATGGGTATAGTAGCCAAACTTGCTTGTACTTTTTCTTTGAAAGCGGATTGTAACAAAATACTACCTTTAGCTTCGGTTTTCAGATTAGGAATTAATGACGTATTTAAAATACTAATTTGGGTACCGGAATCCAGAGTAGCTTCTATTTCTTTTCCTTCTACATAAATAATGATTATTTTTAAAGGAAAAAGAGTAACTTCGTTTAATTGATCATTCATGTGTAAATGCATGGAACTAACATTAGTAACTACTGCATTATTATTTTTATTTGGATTCAATTTATTTGTATCTTGTTGCATTTTCGGTTTTCTCTGACCCTGATCATCATTTTGAGTATAAGATTTATCATACTTATTTCTTCTGTTTGGGCAAAATTTTGCTAGGTGTAATGGGGAATTACAAATGTAACAATCACGCGATTTTGAGAAGTGTCTGTTCTCATGCGTAACTTGATTTTTTCTTAGTTGTGGGGGAACATATTTAGTATTTTCGTTATTCACTTCACGATAAATAGGTCGTTTCTCAAATTTTGTTTCCTCAAAAGACCTACCTTTTGCGGTAAAATAAATGTCACAGTCTTTCGATAACTGATCGGGCAAAAGCCAACTTTCCCCCTGCTTGACTGCAATGTGAGTTGCGAGCTCATTATCCAAAGTTTCAAAAATTTTATCAGATATTATTAAAATTAATAAGTGAGTCGAAATCTTTAACATTTCGAATTCTGCAATAATTTAACAAACAGGATCTTAATCGGGAACCGAACTGTTGATGGGTTTCACCAGGTAATCTTTTAGCGTTTCTAAAATTTTGTAAACAGGTAAATGGGGACGGTTCATATTCTTTCAAAATTAAAGATTTAATTTCATCATAATCGGCTAATTCGTCATCATCAATATAAACAAGAACATTTCCTGCTTTCTCACCTACTAATTCTAGTAAAATTTCCGATTTATATTCCTTAGGAACATTTTTGTGCTTAAACGCTCTTTCTAAAGAATTAAAAAAGAAATTCCATGTTTCATTTTTCTTGGGCACTGGAATTACCAAAACTTGAACTGCTTTAATTAATTTATCTAGTGATAATGACGTACTATTTCCCCCTTCGTTATGGGTTAAATTCTCGCTTCTCATTTGTTGTTGTAAACTCAATCTATTAACTTCCTCGCCATTTTTTCTTTCTGAAACTGTAGGCGATAAAAATTCAGTTACGAAATCTTTATCCTTTAGGTATTCTTTAGATTTCAATAACAAATCTTTTAATTCGGGTACTCTCTTACTAGCATCAGCTTCTTCGCCAATTTTTGCAGAACAATAAGTAAATCTGCTTTAGTTACGTTTTTAAACATATTCGAATAAAGTTAACAGTATCTTTCTACACAATCAAATGATAAATAAATAGCTCACCTCTATTTTGTAATCCAAACACTGCGATTCAAAGCCCATACTTTATTATTTTAAATCGTAGAAATAACTCTTGTTCTCGTACGGAGAGCGGGCTGTTTAGAAATCAAACGTTTTATAATTTTTTTTTTTGGAAAAACCAGTTTTGGTTGTCGGTATTTAAAAAAAAGAGAGTTCTTATCTAAACGACGGCTCTTTTGATGAAAGAGGTATACCAAAATTCCTCCCTCCTCCCTCGAAAAAATGCTATCTTGGAAATAAAATGTTGTAAATTTAGATTAAATCATTTTATGATGACCAGCTTGGTTACTTTTTAATGTACACTATGCACTGCAACATGATATTTTCTCTGATCAATTTAATTACTGTATCCTCCATCAAATCGGGACAAACTAGTAGCGACAGGAAGGTAACATTTCCATCATGGGAGCATTTAGTACATTTTTTATTGTTATGTACGCTTTCAAGTACAGAGCTTGTGAAAAATTACTTTACTCATTTACGTCATCAGATACGCTCCAAAATGTTCACTTGCAAAACATTTGTAAAACATTCACTGATGTGTAGGCATTTAAATCTACTGCATAATCTTCCGTAATCAGTCCACTGCCAAACGTCGTATTTTAGCAAGTTTGATTTTATGCAACAGAGGATTTCCTTATTTTTCGAGGGGCATTATTCTTTGAAATCAGAGTATAATACAATTAATGTGAATAGAGCTCAATGCCATCAGTTTAACTCAGCACTTTTTACTTTATTTATTTATTTTTTTCTAGGACAGTTTGGTAATTAAGGTATTTGGGGTGTTCTCTCTCTCTTTTTTTTCAGCCAATTGTATATTTCACACGATTTAGACTTAATTTAATTTTCGTAAAGCTCTTGCTGATTCAAATGACTAATGAATTTAACTTAAAATTTGCATATTAGACTACTTAATTATAAAATGAGAAATTATTAGCGGGTTAGGACTATCGGTGACCTTTAATTAAACGATGATTGGGATACCACGTAAAAAAAATCGAGCTGAGTTGCCTACCAATGCGGAGTAGATTGGAAACAGCGACAAAATTTATTAAAAATGTAAAGGAATAAATATATTTAACAGCTAGAAATTGGTTTGAAATAAACTATTGAAATATTTCATTCCTGCAATGTTTAAATTAATCATCATCATATATTTTTTCTAAGTCATATACATGAAATATAGATAAACTAACTATCATACGGTATGAGTGAAATTGTTATTTTTTAAAAGTGCTTTTAGAAAAAGTGTGTTCTGTATATATCTTGATGTTTTTGCGTCAGTAAAATATTGATATAAATTGTTGATAATTATAATATGTTGATAATCGATGATAAAAAAATTGTTGATATTTTTTTGTTTTAACTGAGCGAAGCGCTCATACATAAGTTATAGTGGTGCCGGTATTACCGAGTTTTATGTACTTAAATGACATATACTTATGAGAATGTTACTATATGATTCCATGTATTTATGAGAATGTTAATATTATCCCATGTACTTATGAGAATGTTACTATATGATTACATGTAATTGTGAGAACACTCCCTGTTTTGGTGACGGAACTTCTCTTGAATCAAACTTTTCTCGAATTTCGTATTTGAGAACCGAATTGTTCCACACATGGGGCTTTCACTAGAGGTTCTACTGTGCATGGAGATATGGTACAATGTTAGGCCAGTTACGCCTTTCAGTAAGTTATAGCAGTTCAGAACTGGGAAGTATTTTTACGTTTACATTGTGTAATTGCTTTTATTTGCCGGTAACTAATCAAACAGAAATAAAAAAAAGTCCTCCTGGCCTGTTCTGGGAGGAAAAGGCAGCCACCCTATTCCTTGTTTTTAAAAAGTCAGCTAATTTTACTCAAAAACTCGAAGCTGAAACCCCATTATAGAAGATTCAATCTCAGTTTTCGCCAAATTAGTCAGCTATAGCCAATGGTTTAATTTGTGGCAATTTATGTTTGGTCACCAAATTTGGAAATATTTCACCAAGTATCGCAAAGCTTGGCGAAAATTTGACGCTGGCTGAATTGATTATGTTGTTACAAGCGTATGAGAGTAGCAACAATGGTTACGACAACTAAAGTAAGTTTGAGAGAAACAACATTTTTTAAAGCTTATAAATGAAACCTGATTATGAAAAATTCAGCCACCCTAGAGTTCCAGATTGCTATATCTCAGCCATTTTTTTAAGATAGAGGCAATACAAAAAATGTTCAGCAATCCTTATATCAAGGTCGAACGGTAAAGGGTAAAATCTATTTTGATTTTAATTTTTTGTACATCTTTTAAAATTTGAAATATTTAAGTTACTGACATGCCATTTTGAAACAAAATGGCGGATGAAACTGCCCAACGAACTCGGTCAAGACCTTCCTTGGTAAGTCCTGTACACATACTCAGTCACATCTAAATCGGTTGATAGTATGAGCGCTATCGCATGACAAAACACACACACACATATATATGAAATATATATTATCACATTTGGACGGAGAGTGGTTTTGGGGTCTGGGGGTCATCATAGGTGAAAAAATATACCAAAATCTTCCGGAATTACTGTCTCAAGACAAAAATTCGGCGTTATGCACTTTCTCATACAGAAAATGCATGAGATTTTTCTAAACAAGTAGTTCAAATATGAGAAAATATAAAAAGTTTATCAAGTTTATCAATTGTGATGCAGCCATAGCAATGAATAAAAAACAAAACAAAAAAACACCATTTCCAAATTTGAAATGAACTCTTAGTTAAAAAAAAATTGTGCTTTATCGATTATTTTTATCTATTATAATTTAGTAAGAGAAATAAAAGGAAATAAGCACTATTTACCTGAAGCAAAATTCTGAATCTGTCAAAGATGAATATACAAAGCTATTTTCCCTACCGCGTTTTATAGGCTGCAAAATTTGGGTATTACGGAATACCTTTTGAAATTCAAATTTACAAAATACTTGCTGCAGATGTAATTTTACTATACATATGTCAAATATATTTCATAAATGAACAAAGCAAAAAAAAATTGCATATCTATATCTACATTGAACTCAAGAGCTTGATTTATTATTTTTATAATTCTTGGTGAGCCTATGTCTTAACTATTGCTTAATATGATTGACAATATTCACCTGTTTCTAACAGGACAATGTCGTTTGGTTATTGCTACATTTCTAGACATTTTACCACTTGAATAGGCAATCCTGATATATTTTGTAAAACAAAATGAAAACAAACAAAACAAGAAAAAAATCAATCGTCAATCATATATTATGAAACACTTTGCGACACTTCCAGAATACTGTAACAAAACTTCACCATTTAATAAGGTGAAAGATAAGGTGGAAAAAGTAAACAAGGGATGACAGCCACGGAACACAGCTTTCACTTTAGAGTATAAGTGCAATCCCGGGGCAAAGTCTAAGTAAAAATTTGGAAAATGTATAACAAAATTGAAAGCCCAATTTCAGGAAATTACCATAAATAGTCGGAAAAATATCTGCATTCTTTTTTGCAGTCCTATATATAATCTATAGATTTGTATATATATGACATAGTATGGTAAAATTTAGCTCTTTTAGGAAAAGTATAGCACAGTTGTAAATTCCTCTTCAGCAATTTCTGTCAATAAACGGAAATGTAATCGAAATCTTTTGTATTGCTCTATATATCATCTATACAATTTATACACACCAAGTAATAGGCAAAAAATTTAATTTTAAAACACACTTCCAGCAATTATTGTTCTTGGGTAGTATTGTAACCGATTTCTTTTGTGTGTCCCTGTACATGAACGATGAATGCTAAGTACACCCTATTCTATAGTATGTCTCTTGTAGCCTCAGTGATATATATCAATTTAAATATGTTTGAAATAGTGTAACACCATTAAAATACACCGCGAACAAATTTTTTTCCTATAGACTCTAATGTAACAGAATTCTGTTGAGTGTGCCTGTAAACGAACTATAAATGTTACACACTTCATTTTCAATAGCGAAAATGAAATATTAAACTTCATTAACATTTATCAATTGCACGACAATTAAAGTATATTTACGCGAGTTAGAGTACGAACAGACAGGCGGCGAACAGACTGATAGACAGATATGCCGAATTCATAAACACTTTTCCTATGTTGGAAAGTGTTAAAACTGTGATGTTTGCCACAGAGTTCAGAGAATAAATAGAGAGGCAAGAAACCGTAAAAATGGCTTGCAATATGAAGACGGTTATCGCTCAAATCATTAGGCCCAAGGGCTGTCTTGATTGGTCGGAGAGAGGCTTCACGTGGAACAAGGACTGAATTCATTGGAAGGGAGAGAGGGTTTCAAAGCAAGTCGTCAGTTGTTTGGGCTGACTCTGGGGTTGCATTTTCAGCGTCACGCCAAATGTAAACATATCATGTTCTCTGAACTCTATGGATGTTTGCGACTTCTTATACACAATGACAACATTTCAATCTTAAAAACTTTAACTACTTTTTAAAAATTAAGTAAGATATAAGGTTACAAAAAGGTATAAAATTATATTTGAAGTGTGTGTTTTTATCATCTTCAAGGGTACTGATAAATAGATAATTTAAATCAGGGTTTTCTAAACTGTGGTACGCATAGCAACTCTGGTACATCAACTTTCCATGAACTTTCCAGGCGAAGAAAATGCAGGAAATTATTCTAAAGCTGAAATCAAAGTTGTTAGTGGTTTCTTGTGCATCGTGTACTACTTATGTGATGTCTCAGACTTAAGGGTCCTCTGTCATTGCTCGAAAACACACGCTTGCTAATGGTAATCCTAAGGGGCATTATTTTTCTAATATCTCATTTGCATTTCAATATTTTTAAACGATTTTTTTGCACTGGATAGCTGAGATCAATTTCTACTTCCGCCGTTGATTACTTTTTCGATTTTCTTTGCGGATTTTTTTTTTTTATGAAGATACTTTTGGTTCCGAATGTGAAAGTATCTTCGTAAAAAAAAAAAAATCCCTGACGGCTCGGCCTACAGGCACAGGTAGATTTCGAAGACGCAGACCGTGGGGCGCCTGTTTGTCGGGAATTGCGGAAGAAATGACCTTTTTGCGATGATGCTGCAGTTGGAACCGCCTACTTCGAAACCAAACTTGTTTGCAGGCGGAGCCAGCAAGGATTTTTTTTTTTTTTTTTGCTATAAGAGTTGGTCCTATAAAAACATGTCAATATAAAAGTTTTAGATAATATTAAGAGGATTTATAATAAATTTAAGCGAATTTGAAATCTTGGGAATTGACGAAGTTATGAATTTTTTTCTTCTAAAACCCCTTCCCCCCCCCCCCTTAAGGCAATTTTTAATTATATCAAAAATCTGTCATACATAAGTTTTTGGCCCTGTTCCTAGAAGTAATAATAACTTTAAATGGATTCGATACGTATCATAATTAAGAAATTATGGGTTTTTTTCTGTTTTCACAACCGCCCCCCCCCCCTTGGTTCGATTTTGCCCATTAACGAACTTGACCGAAATTTTATGCCCTTTGATTTTATGTATCAGTTTCGAAAAGATGCGGGAGTTGGAACCGCCTACTTCAAAAAATAACTTGTTTGCAGGCGGAACCCGCAGGGATTTTTTTTGTTTTTAATTTTGTTTTTGCTATAACGGTTGGTCCTATAAAAAACTTGTCAATATAAAAGTTTTAGATAATACTAAGAGGATTAATAATAAATTTACGCGGATTTGATATCTTGTGAATTGACGCAGCTATGATTTTTTTTCTTCTAAAACCCCACTTTTTTCACCCCCTTGGGGCCATTTTTAATTATATCAAAAATCTGTCATACATAAATTTTCGGCCCTTTTCCTAGAAGTAATAATAACTTTAAACGGATTCGATACGTATAATAATAAAGAAATTATGAGGGTTTTTCTGTTTTCACAAAAAGCCGCCCCATTTCTTCCCTCTTGGTTCGATTTTGCCCATTAACGAACTTGACCGAGATTTTATGACTCTTGATTTTATGTATCAGTTTGGAAGAGATTTATGCAGAATTTTTCCAGTTATCGGGGTCAGAAAAAAGTGACATATATATATATATATATATATATATATATAAAGTTTTGAACTGGGGGTGGTTTTGGGTTCTGGGAGTCATGATCGGCGTAGATCTGCAAAAATTTTTCAAAATTTCCAACTTAGGTGAGAATGTAATAGGTAGTATTTCTTACGAAATCTACCTAAAAAAATCAACGGCGGAAATAGAGATTGATCTCAGCTATCTAATGAAAAAAAAAAACCGTTTAAAAATATTGAAATGTAAACGAGATATTAGAAAAATAATGCCCCATAGGATTAACATTAGCGAGCGTGTGATTTCGCGCGAGGGGAGAAGACCCTTAAGGGGCCGCTTTACTGAAATTCCCCGATCGCAAAATTCCATGTTCCACTATGGGAAAACTTAAAAGCGCGATTACTCATTACCTAATATAATTATTAAAATACTGTTTTTACCATCAGAAAGTAGACGTCAGATGCCGACGATGTGCGTTCTTAAAAAATGGCTCTTTAATTTTTAAGTAATTACATAATCTCTATATAAACTTTGAAATTTCCAGTTGATAAAAGTTTATCCCTCATTTTTTAAAAACGCACATTGTCGGCATCTGTCGTCTAGTTTCTGATGGTGAAAACCGTATTTTAATAATTACATTATGTAATGAATATTCGCCGTTAACATTGGATTTCGCAATCGGACAGTTTCGGTAAAACGGCTCCATAAGCCATAGAATATCATCCCTTCTCCCCAGAGATTCATACAGCATTGGCTCAGGCTACTATTTTGTGTATCACAATTTCAAACAATAATATTTGTAATACATTTCTACCAGGAATCTTTGACAAAGCTTAATGTTTGAAAAATAATGCCAGACAGAAACATTGTCGCCTTTTGAAACGACATTGGCATTGGCACACATGTGAACCGTTGGTAATCAGCAGATTAAAAATTCGGTTTTTCATTAACACATTGCAGATGGATCACGAAGAATTCACGCGTTTGTAATGCGTTTCTTAAATAAACATATTTTTAACCGGACATTTGATTCAGTAAAATAAAATTTAATTTCATGTAGGGTACAAACTTAAATGTTCGTATTAAATCAATTTTCTGGTTCAATATATATATTTTTTGATTTGGTTATTGGGTAAAGCTACTTGTTAGCAATATGTTCAGCTCTTCACTACGAGCACTCCGTTTTTAATTTTTTGGCATCAGGATTAAAGATAAAAATCTTTGGCGAATTTAATTGCAGAAATTTAGTGATTAAATAAGGGAAAATTTTCAATTAAAAAATACTGGCAGGAAAAATAAAGGATTGTGCGCACCCTATATGTCACTTACATACAGAGCTTGTCGCGAAGGGATCAGCTATTACTTTGCTAGAAAGTATGTTTGGTAGATATTTTGTTTCTAAATCAATTAAATAAGAGCTTTTGAGGACTCCATCTCCATACCACATTTATGTCAGTTCACGACAAAATGAAGACATTCAGTGAAAAACTTTCTTTTTTTATGAAAAACTCAAAAAACGGAACAATATAATCGTTTTTGCTTTTGTAAATTTTAAGCTTGAAAATACAAATACAGTATTAAATGGGGATAAATGATATAGAAGGACACTATAAGACCTTAAAGCAGATTCTAAGAAATAATTTTATCACTTTGGGTTTTGGATTGCATTTTTTTTTTTTTTTAATTTCTTCAGAGGAATTATCAGTTTTAAACCGTCAAAATCTCTATTTTTTACACAGCACAGCCTAATACATTAAAAAACAGATTATAATTTCAACAAATAATGTTTGTGTCATTTAATTGACAAAATAGTAGGTGGTGATTGTAGGTATAATCATTTTATACAGACAGGGTGATCAAACCTGGAGGAACAAACTTCGAGGAGGGGTGAGGTACACCTAGACGACTCGGAATCACATAAGCAATGCCGTAAATGCAATCCTAACGAGATAGGGGTGTTGTTAGAGGCTATATCATCCTGATCGAAAATCAACATTTAAAGACAATAAGCTTAAAACAAGTCGTTGGGGGCCCCCGTAATACTTACTCATCATAGATATGCATAATATAAAATATGAAAATAAAACATGTGTAAACTTCTTATAAAATGCATTACAATTCGAATAAAATCGTGTCTTGATGAAGTCATCAACTTTAAATGCTCTATTACTGAATTGCGTAATAGAAACATCCTTATAACTCCAAAAAATGTTAATCCTATTAACGGTTTATTGCGTCGGATTAAGCGTCTCATTTACAATTAAAATATATCTTTGGATTGAAATTTGGATGAAATACAGGGTCATGAAAAATCGAAGAGCGTTAAAATATGATTACAAATATTTCGGCAACTACTTATCCGATCGACTTCATTTTTTATGGAAAATTTATGTTTTTTATTGTCTTCTATATTCATTCCTTAAAATAAACAATTTCGAAAATTTTTATGTACTTTTTATCCGAACGATTATTTTGAGAGTCCGAAAAAAATAGTTCGGGATATCGAGGTTACTGAAATTCAATAAGCTTCTTGCCATTGTTAGATAATAAGTACATACCAAATTTCAAGTCTCCATCTCAATTTGTTCGGGAGATAGAGCGTTTACAGACACACACACAGACAGACGGACGGCAATTTTTTTTTTCTAAAAATATGTTTTTCGGTATCTCCAGTGTCTGAAAAGTTAAAATCCGTCTTTTTTTTTTTTTTTTTTCGATTTTCGAAATGATTACAAGATTTACCCTATACTACGTATGATGGGTAAGTAATAAATCATGACTTTCCTGATAATGAAGTTCTCCAAAGTTTTCTACCTACGTGCCTGGTTCTTACCATCTACAGTTTTGCACGTTTGAGGAGACCAACTACAGCTCTGGCGAAAAGCGCCCTCATGCAGATAACCAGTATCCTCAAACGTGCATAACTGTAAATGGTAAGAACCAGGCACGTAGGCGGAAAACTTCGGGAACTTCTTTATCAGGAAAGTTATGACTTATTTTAAGCTTATTAGTCTTTAAATGTCAATTTTCGATCACGATGATTTAGCACCTATAACAACAGTGCTATCTCGTTAGGATTGCATTTCCGACCATACTGATGGACAGACTACTGTATTGCTATGTAATGCCGAGTAGTCTAGGTCAGCGTTTCAAAACCTTTTTTTTCCTTCACGTACCCTTTGCTTGAGCTATTCATTTCGGAGTTACCCCCTTTTATCAAAAATACGCCCCCATCCCTCTCACTTATGTAATGCAAATATCCTTTTTTAGAATTAGTAATGTATTCATTAGTAAATACATATTAAAAAGAAGGAAGCTTTCCTATTAATTAATATAAATTAGTGACATAACCCCTCCTATTCGAAAACAAAAATAAGGGCCTGCTTTTCAATACTTTTAAAAATAAAGCATTAAGAATGGAAACCCTGCGACGTAAATAAAACGTACTATAATTATTATTAAAAACGGAACAATAAAGTAACTTTGGTGGGAAAGTAATATTGTATAATGATCAATGGCAGTTTTCGAGAAGATGGGGTTAAATATATAAGTACTCACGCAATATGATAATCGGTGGGCGGAGCTAGTGACATTCAATTATCAATGAATTATTATGTCCAGTGAGCCTTTCCCCTCATTTTTAGTGTAACATATTGGAATTACACAAGAGACTAACTTTGTAATCCAAAAAGTATCAACTTTATGTGTTTTCAATGAAACCATTTTTGTGATTTCCGCCATTATAGATATTATTTTTACGTACCCCCTGCAGAGTCTCTACGTATCCCCAGAGGTACGCGTACCCCAGATTGAGAATCGTTGGTCTAGGTGTACCCCACCCCTCCTAAAAGTTTGTTGCTCCAGTTTTGTTTCCAGTCATCCTGCAAATGATTTTTTTCTTTACGGTCAAGTAACAAAAACGTAAGACCTTTACTGATATCAATCGGAGTTGGCGTTAAAAACACCTTCAGTAAAGTATTTGATAAAATGGTACGTATCTGTTTTTAGACATTTATGTTGTTTTTAATTAGTGTTAAAATACACGTTATCAAGTGCTGGTTTTTAATGACTAGTAGAATTTTGGGGATGGTGAGAGGATTTTCTCTTTCTTTTTCTCTGGAGGATTTTTGGGTTTCACATCAGTTTGTGCAAAGATTTTGTTAAATTGGAGTTTGATTGGGCATTCAGTACAACCTTTATAATTAGAAGAATGCGGAAGTACAAAGTTATAGTATTAATACTGTTTATGGTCAACGAAGGTCTCATAAGGACTCTATTAACTTATATGACATCATTTGAAAATAACGATCCATTTAAAAACATGAAACTGCAATATTGTGCTATGATTTCTTCAAAATGACGTCATTTTCAGAGATCTTTCATTCCGCCAGAGAGGTCATATCATTAGTTGCAAAATCGTCAATGGAAGAAAATGTTTCCCATTTGAAAATGATAATATTTTTAAAAGGCATTTGACTGAAAATGTGTATTTTATTATTCAGAAAACTGCAAAATTTTACTATGATTTTGCTAAGTTGTAATTTACATTGGCCTTTCATTTCTCCTATGCCGAGATTGTTCACAAAGTATTTTTAAACATCCCCCTACCTTTTCTGTGCTGCAAAACTAAAGTCCCTAATCATAGAAATGCAGCATGTGTTTCTCAGTGAAAATGAAGTCATGTTTAAGAGAAAACATGTATTTTCTTTATAAAAGTATTAATTTTCAATACAGTGGTGTTGAAATGATTTTCAACTATTTTTTACGTCTCTTTTACTGAATTTGAGACAGTAGGGCTTTAAACTTGTATTGGCGAAATGAAGTTCAGTGTAAAATTACGTCATTTTGGCACATTTATAGTATTTGTTTTTCAGTTTTATGAATAAAAATGCATGTTTAGGACATCATTTTCTATCGGTGAAAGCGTTCTGCTGTTCTGCGTTTAAGGCCCTTAATCTTGGAGAGAAGTGAAATGCTTCATCGTTTGAAAATGACATCATATTTTAAAAGAAACGAACACTTACATTGAGAAAATTGTAATGTTTTACTTTGAATACACCTAAATGTAAATTTATGAACTTTTTACTCTGCCGCCACTGAGATTAGGTCGTCATCAAGATGTCCATGTAAATCATAGCAATTATAGTTCGTTTACAGGGACACTCAAAATATTCCGTTGTATTACTGTCAATGAGGAAAAATAGTTTTTAGTGCATTTTAATAATGTTTACACTGTTTCAAACATAATGGAATTGATATTCCTCACTAAGGTGGACGGCAATATGTTTTCTATGGAGCAAGGGGTAAGTAAGAATTATAGTTCGTTTACAGGGATGCACAAAAAATTCCATTATATTTAGACCTATGAGGAAAATCGTTGGCCGTGTATTTTAATGATGTTAAACTATTTGAAACATGATGAAAATGATATACATTACTCAGGTGCACTACAACATGTTTTCTATTGATTATTAAGTATGTAGAAAGTATCGTTTATTTACAGAGACACTCAAAATAATTTGGTTACAGGACTGACTCTGAACCTTAACTGCTGATGTGCGTTTTCTGCTGTGATATACATTTTAAAATTAACTTATTTATTGTTCATTACGAGGTGTGTAGATCATATACAGGGTTGCATGAAACAATTGCACTTATTACTGGCAATGGGCAGCCATTGCTAAAAAGCTATTTTCACTGTTTTTTTTTAATTTTTTATAATGTTTATCTAGATATCTCGTTTCATTGTATGAACAAAAATGATATATTTTTAACGATATTCCGATAGTGTTGGAAAGTGTTTCATTGTCTATGCCGTGATGCTTGACTTTACGTTCTTGTTTAAAGGATGCAACATTTTTGAGAATTTAATGCCGCTGAGATTGATTTACATAATCTGTGATCATTCAGTTACAGACAAATACAGATAAGTATTTTTTTTTTAAAGTTAAAGTTTCTGGAAATTGCGTACAGCAAAGTGGCCCTTATTTTTCAAAACTGTTCTCGTTAAAGTCTGAACCTATTGGTTTTCTGAGATTTCTGATTAGGTGTAACTTTTAACGAATATTGGATTTTCGTAAATATTTCTGCTCTGCCCGGAAACGTTTCGGGAATTTATACAGTGGAAAGAATTACTGTAATCAGACTTTTTAATTTTTATTTTTATTTTTATTTTTATTTATCAATCAGAGCAGATTTAAAAATGAATGAAATTGCTTTGAAAAATTATCAAAAGATTACTATAATGTATTGATGAAGACTTAAATATAACAGAACCAAAACTGAGGTGGACGAAATGAATTACTTTACATATTTTAATTAACATTCAGAGAACAAGTACTTACACATAACACAGAACTACATCTACATTCTATGAATACTGCAATGAAACAAAAAAACATTTGAACGATAGGTGTCAGTAGCTGCTAGAGAGAATTTCCTGTGGTGCTGACATCTAGAGTTGCTTCTTAAAAGTAAAACGTCATAGATTCTAATTACTTTAGTTCTGTGAAGATGTACATCTCCGCGGTAAATCAAAAGCTATTGTTAAAATTATATGGAAGCATTGACACTAAAATATGTTGCAAGAAATTTTAATTCCCTAATGATTTGTTACAAATTTTTCAACTCAAATTAATATGTAGTTAATACAAAATTTAATATAAAGTTGTTCTTTATATCTTTTATTTACAATTTTTTCATGTTAGCTGAATTTATATTTTCTTCCCATAACCTTTTCGACTTCTGGATTTTTCCATTCGTTTTCCTTTCTGTTCTGTTGCTATTTCACTTTCGAAAAAATTTTCGAAGATTCATTTTCAAAACATCATTGCGTTCTTCTGCTTTGTTCAGAGGCATGCTATACATAGAAAAAAAAGACAATAATGAAAATAGTTCTAACAAATAGTCTACAAACGATAGCTTATAAGAATACGATTCTGTCTCAAAATATGTGTTATTGTATTTCGTTATAAGGCAAATTTTATAATAACCTTGTATATCAATAGAACAATATAACAATCTATAAAATTTCACACATTCACAAAAATAGCTATTATTTTGAAATATAAACTGGTATATTGTTTTTTAGTTTTTACTTCACGAAAATTATTTCTTATTATGCATGACACTGAAATCCTTTCCTGAAATACCTTTTCTATGAATTACACGCAGGCCAGCGAAGGATTTTTTCTTCAGAATGAAGGTTGTCTTTATGCTAATTTCGGGGAAAATACTCAAAATAATTTTATCATGTCCAGTCTTGACATATATGAATTTTTTTTATCTAGTTGATAAATTAAAAAACAATATATTCATCATGACATCGCAATTTGGAATTGGTAACTTATAAATTTATTGACCAAGACACGAGACACCAATCAAAATGATAGCAGACTAGTGCAGGTTGTTAAAACGGCCCCTGCAGTGCACAAGACACAAAGTTCGTCAAAAAGGGGAAGTGGGGTGCATCTTTCTTCTACGTTTAAAAAAGCATTGCGCTGTTTCTCGACATTGTGACAGCTATCAAAGTGGTAACAAGCTAATAAATTGCAATATACAACTTATTTTAAGGATTTACTGAATAAAGTATTCTGAAAGTGTTTTCAATAAAATATTCTGAAATGACAGTTCTTCAGTAATATTTTTCGAGACCTTCATCTTAAATCTGTGGGGAAAAACAACGTGATACAAGAAAAGACATTTTTACACTAAGCTAGTCTAAAAATATTAGAAACACCGAAAATGGGGCAGAAAAAAAAATGAAAAAGTGTTATCCTGCAGACCTTAGTTTATGTGTAATAAAAAAAAAAAAAAAAATCTGAATAGATGACAAGTAAAGTAGAAAAAAAATCACTTCAGAATATTGAATTAAGTTTAAATTGATACAATAACTACTAACGCAAAATGAATGAATTTTTATTGGATAAGTAGAGCCAAACGCACACTGCAAAAAAAAAAAAAAAAAAAAAAAAAAAAAAAAAAAAAAAAAAAAAAGTTGATTTTACAGTATAATACTAGCAGCCCAGCTGTAGTATTATACCGTAAAATTAACAATAATGAACAGTTTTTTTTTTCAGTGTAGGATATATATATATATATATATATATATATATATTAATGGTATTAAATGATCTACTTATTTATTTAAAGAACGTCAAGAGGGCTTTAACAGAGGAAGTGTGTTTCAAAAAAGAAAGTCTGGCAACAGCTATTGTATTCAATATCGAAAAAAATATTTACATTATATTTACATTTATTTACATTATCGTTATTTACATTTGAAAAAAAAAAATGTATGGTGGTTGAAAATTTTTAGCAAAGAAATTTTCTTTTGATGAATCCAAACATTTTTGAGATTTTTGACTCATGAAATTTTTGTACGAGACATCGATGCACCAGAAATAATATTATTAACCGGATATATAGAACAAAAATATATAGAATAAAATATTCTTTTTTATATATTTATAAATATTACAGTTTTGAGAGGAATTAATTATCTTTTACCCTCATCAAGTTTTAGTAACAGGGAGTAGTTACTCCTGCATGGATATAAATATATTCTAAGAGTGTTATGAACAAGTACGTCCATCTATGGGCAGGGAGGAAATCAAACCCTCCCTTGGCGCCAATTTGAATAGAACGGATAATATGCAAGTTATTTTTACATTGCAGTCTGAGTAGGTAACTATTTTATTGAATTTCGATTATAACTAAATATAGCACATTTCTTCATGAATACAATAGGAAATATGCGGGAGAAAAAATAGATTGTCCAAATTACGGAAGCAATGTGTTTGCACCCAGTTAAAATTGGTAAAGCCTTTTATAACAGCATTCAATAAAAAAATTTAAAAATACTTACTTTTCAACTATCTTTTCATCTTCTGATCGCCCTTTAAAATACAATAACAAAAATAAGTTTGCAAAAATATTTTTAAAGGAATAAGTTAAAAAAATTTAATTTAAGTTTTGAAAAGAGTAATTTGCCCCCTAAAACATTTTATTTTTGTGTCATCTGGTTGCTTATGAATTTATCTTATGTATTTATTTAAAGTATGATTATTCATCTTTTGTTTTTCTGTGACCACACATAAAATATTTTACACTAATCTTTATACAGGAAAAAGTTATTGTTTGAATGTATATTTCACATTATATCTTATATTTAATGTCCGGCATGCACTGCATTTTGCAAAGATTATCCAAGGTGTTGAACTTGAATCATTCTGAGTGTATAATCATCTCCTACCGTCTCTGCCCCACCAGTGGCTCAGAGGTTCTGCTCTCAAAGCTGGTAGTTGCTGGGTTCAAACCCTTGTCGCGCTCGTCGACCTAACCTTTCGGAGTTTTCCCTGGTTTTCTTCGAACCTTGCCGTAAATACGGGTTAGTATCCCTTAGAAACTCCCCCACGGAGGGCACTCCCCGCTAGGGCCTATATCCCTCGAGTAGATAATAGGCCGCCATAAATCAACCGACCAACCGACCAACCAACCAACCAACCAACCTCCCGTCTCTACAAATGTGCATTTTTCTCCTCTAAAAATATGCATTTCCATGTATAAATATCGAGATTATCTTTTAAAGTCTTTGCACTTTTCGCCTTTTTTTATTTGGTGAAAAAGATTCTTTAGAAAGAAGTTGAAATAGTTAGCAACATTTTGACTTTATTTACATATCTATGATTTTAACAACAAGATGCATGTGAATTTCAATACCAATGTATCAAATATTGTATTTTTATGTCAAATTCACCTCCTTAATGTTAAATCCCCCCTCTTAAAATAAACTAACTTAGAAAGAAAGAAAATTAAATTAATTGCATTTTTTGACATGGATTAAATCAATTACTAGCTTTCTAAATTTAAACTATTAGTAGCACATCTGTATTTCCTTTTTCGCGGTCATTACATTTTAGTTTCCCAAGTAAAACTCAATCCCGTTCTCACAATCTTCTGTAAAAAATAGATCTCAAATTTAACATGCTTATACCCTTTTCTTAACCGTCGATAAAATCATTTACTTGTCGGTTAGAACTTATGACCATGTGAATAAAGACAAATTTTCATATTTTAAGAAAATTTCTACTTTATTATTACCTGTACCAATGTCCTCCTCCGTGAATAACTTGGTTTCCAAAATGATAATTATTTTACAATGAATAAAGACACAGTATAAAATAACAGAATGAAAGAACCCAATTCTGATCAGCAGCGTGATATTTAAGGTAGTTGCCCCTGTCCAAACGCCTATTATACGTTAGTTAACCAAAAAATTCGCTAAATGGCATGAGCATACAGTGAAGGAGTCTCCTAGTGTATCATGTGATCACTTACCATTCAGCTAGGTTGCAGAATTTGACGCCAGTTTCTTATTTTATGTTTTTGGTGTAATCGCGTCTTGTTTTTATCTGATAAGTCAAATTTTTTAAGCACGTTTTTAAAATATTTTTTTAATGAATATCATCATACTCTGTTCAGTTTTTAATTCTCTATCAATTGGTGCTGTCGTTGATGGTGTATATTTTACGAGTTTTTCAAAATCAAACAATTTTCGTGAAAATTGACCTGGTCCTGATATGGCCATCTAGGTGGCCATATCAAGTGCACCATGGAAGCTTATGATAAAGACATTTTTATTTGTTCCAATCGCAATAAGTAATTTATTTAAAAAAATTTAGAACTCTAAAAGGATTTCACATATTTTCTAAATAAAAATTTAAATTGTAATGTCAATTTTGTAAACAACTTCATTTTTGATGAAAAATCCTGTTTCAAATCCACTTTTGAATAACAAAAGTAATTATTGAGTATCATGTTAATTTAATTTACTTACACAAAAAATATTTAATTTAGCAGAACACCATTTTGAAATTGAAGAAAATCCCGATTTGTGGAACATGGAACAATGGTGGCCATATCATGTGAACATCTTCCTGATATAGCTACTTGGTAGACTTTAGGATTTATTTTATTTATTATTTATTTTTTTATTTTTTTGGACTAGTAAAACTATTTTAATTGGGGATGCAATATTGTTTTTACGAAAGTCCATTAACCTGAGAACGTTAAAAATAATAATAAAGCGGTTTTGATTTTTTCAGGGAAAATTCTTAAACCTTAGCATGGCCCTATCAGGGACACACACCTTACAAAGAAATAGCACACGAGTCAAAATTTGAAATTTTCAGAAAGTTCAATGCTGTGAAACTTTTTTGAATACTGTGCTGAAAGTTTTAAAGAGAGTGTGAACGTGAAAATACAGTCAATATGTTGGAAGCGGACAGAGTACCAAAGTATATGAAATATTGATTGACGTAGCAAGGTTAAAAAAAACTGTTTGCAGTTTGAATATATTACTTATTTTATTAGCAAATTATTTTCTATTTTCTATTTTTTATCACATCTGAAAAATGTGCCAACAAATATAAAAATAAATTGTGCGAAACGAAAAGGAATTAATGAGTTATTTGGGAACTAAATAAAATGCTTACCAAAAGCTCCTCCGCATATACTATCTAAAGTTGAACAGGTTACAGTTTGATTACCTAAATTACAAGGAAAAAAGAAACAAACATTCATTACGATTTTCTCGAGAGTTCCACGCTCGTCCCAGTATTAACATTAATTTAATTATATTTTGAGTCATGCATATCAAAACTTTTAAAACAATGGACATGTAATGACATATATATTTTTAACTTTTCAGTTTGGTACAACTTTAAAAAATTTTAGTGAAGACACTTGATTTTCTGGCAGTCTGATCCTTAATCTCTAATTCAATATCTACATGATTAATTTTATAGCAGCAGCACTATTGTTTAAGGTATCCCACTACGTATAAATGGCCAATTTTGAGAAAACGTTAGAATTTGTTTATTAAGATTGTAAACTTATCTATCCAAAAACTTTCATTTTATGGTCATTTTATGATCATTTGATGTGTACTTAAGGCTTTTTTTGTTTCAGGTCTCAAAACAGAAGTGCATATTTAAGTAGCCGGGAATTACTTTTTAAAAGGCTTCAAGAAAGAAACGATTTTATAATGTTAAGATTAAGGAGGATTGCAACATATAAATCTGAATAATTTTAAGAGTTTGAGATTAATATTTCTAAGAGATTCTCACAAATAAAATCCCTAACAGCGTCTTCAAAAATTGTTTTTATATATAGATACACAGGACTGATCATCTACAATTTATGTGATGTTGTGAGTGTGATGAATTATGGGTAAAAAAAAGTCGTTTCGAATTTCCAGAAGTTTTACAGCTATTTTTATAAATTAAAATACAGACAATGTATAAAATATTATCACAATGAAAATTTAAATGGGTATATCTATGTAACTTTTTGTATTTCGACTTAGATTGTATAATTCAGGCCAGTCCAATCTTTCAGTAAACAAGGGCGCACCTCAGCTGCTGACAAACAATGAAGGGCGCCATTATTTATACGACTGGAAATATACAAAATTATCCCCCTTTGTTATTGTTTGCGACACACACGGTCTTTTATTACGTACATGCATCTCACAATAATAGCCATGCTCATGTACAACTGTTTTGCCAGTGGGCTATTTTTTTTAAAAATTCAGATAGCTTGATTGCCACCACTTTTTGAAATAGTATAATTCGTTTTGTCTTCGCCTTATTTAATCTGCCTTTAAATAAGGCCAATTTTACTCTCTCAAAAAAATGGTGGCAATCAAGAAAACTGAATTTTAAAAAAGTAGCCCACTGGCAACACTGATGCAGAATAAACTGCAAAGAAAATATAAATAATAGTAAATTTAGAATTATATTTAACTGAGAGGGGATTATTTCAAAAATTTTTGTAGGATAAGAATTCAAAAATCTTAATGCTTCCTACAATAGAAAATCATGCAAATATTACATATTAATAAATAAAACATTTTTTAACGGATTTAAAAAAAGTTAGTAAGAGGAAACCTTCGAAATGCACAGACCAGTTGTATGCCATGGTGCAAACATCTCACAGTTATACCCATTTCCGTGTTAAAATATACACTACAGAGAAAATATAAATAATAGTAATTTTATAATTGCATTTCTCTGAGAGGGCTTATCTCAAAAACTTTTGTAGTGCACAGAACCATAAAATTTGATGATGCCTTACAATAAAATAAAACACAATCAAACATTCATAATTTAAAAATAATAATCTTTTTAAATAATGGATTCTATATATTTTTAGAAAAAGGTAGTAACAAGAAACATTCGAAAGTGCGCCAAAAAATTCTTCAAAGGGCGCCATGTCATCCGCGGGCGCCGGGTTGGACAGCCCTGGTATAGTTCATTACCTTTTTAGACACTCAAAACAAATTGAAACAAAATTAGTAAACTATCATTATGTTTGTCATGAGGACATTTTTGGTAAGTATGAAATATTTAATTTTTCCCATTTAAATTGTAAAAAGGAAAAGGAAATTACATCAAAATAACTTATTTAACAAATGAAACTTGTTTTTTATAGACCATTTTTTTAAAACACTATCAGTATCATACTCATTTCTGCTTTATTTAAAAAAAAAGTGTCAACCGTAGTGGGATATATTTATTTAAAACCTATCAGTAACTCCATCTGCAATTTAAAAGCCATAAATGGAAAATTTCAAGTGCATTCACACATTTTTTGATTTAAAAAAATGTAAACGTTTCTTTTCGTAAATATTACATTCGCTTCTTAATTCGATTAATTTATAGTTTAGACAAATGAGCTATAAAGTAAATGAAATGTAATTTATTGAATTTGATAAATTTAAATAATGGATTCTATATATTTTTAGAAAAAGGTAGTAACAAGAAACATTCGAAAGTTTGCTTGTAAACTTGTAATGCAGCTTTTCGTAAATATTACATTCGCTTCTTAATTCGATTAATTTACAGTTTAGACAAAGGAGCTATAAAGTAAATGAAATGTAATTTATTGAATTTGATATTATTAAAATGTATTTTTTTATGTTTTATAAACTATCAGCTGAATCAAATATCATGTTACAGTATTACGCAATCAATTGCTGCATATTTCTTGAAATTCTATCATTGGCAAATAAAACACTAATGATCATATTTAATAGCATTTTTTTTCTTTTTATAAATTAAGTAATACGACAAATTTTCGACAGGCAAATTCAGAAGAAAGGACATATTTTCTATTCTTTAAATCCTGTTTGTTTGCCGTGAATATGTTGCTCAAGTTCCTTTAAAGTATCCACCCACCTTTGAAACGTCAATTTCGATGAAAATACCGATTTTTTATTTTTACAATAATATTAAAATTCGATCTTTTTTTCTATCGAATTCTGCTTTAATTGTGTCTGTACCTGAATTAAAACCCAAATTGCAGCCGTTTAAAGTTACATCTATTACAGCTTACCGAAGAATTTTACAACCGGAAATATCGTTCTGCAAACCGGAAGTAAGCTCAAATGTACGTTTACATTCTTCTTTTTCGAGATTTAGCATTTAAACTGGATTATATGTTTAAAAACATACATGGAGTATATATTTAAGCCTTTAAAGAATAATAATTGATTTTATAGCAAGAACCGCATTTAAAATTTATTTTTGCTTTTTCTCAAAATGAAGTTTTTCAGATTTTTACTGTACGCAAAACATTCTACAGCAAAAAATTATGCATTAAATGCTTTGAAGTGTTTTTTACTTATTTTACAGATGTTTATTGAGGGAGTAGACGACAATCATGATGACATATTAAATAGTTTTATATTTACACTGATATAAGTTAAAAAGTTGCAAAAATTTTTACGAATTTTTCATTACATTAGTACTTCAAGTGCCATAGCTTCTGCGATAGAGATGCTTATTATAATGCGGCTAGTCCATCTCCTAGAGAAAATTATTCTCTTTATTCTGCAATTTACAAAATGCGAATGTATTGATTTGATTTTGAGTTATCATATTTTGCACAAATGTAGATTTTTCACGTAATTTTGACTATATTTCACTTAAAAAAAATTATTTCTGTGTAACTTCGAAAATGTTTATACATTTTTCAAAGTTTTAACTTAAATGTCATTATAAAAATTGGTATAAAGAGAAAATTTCAGAAATTTCAAAAATCACCTTCAAAGGTGTGCGGATACCTTAAAATAATAAAAATATCAATGAAACTTGTATGTATAAACAGTTGTGCTTTAACACAAATTTAATTTAACAATTGATAAAACGCTTAAAGGAATAAAACGTATTACAATTTGTAGTTTGTAATCTTTTCGTAAAAAAACTTGCTAAAGCAGAAAGCATTATTATATGTCAAGCTTTTTTAATATTTTATTATTAGGTAAATTGAATTTTTCATAAATATATTCATAAAAGAAGTGATCAGATATATATGTGACCATAACATGTAATAGAAACGTTCTTCTTGAAAAATATTAACAGAATCGTAGATCTTGAGTACTGCATTAACCAATTAACACCAGAGAAATAAAGTTACACAAATAACATAACATTTACGAAATCTATGTTAATAATGTTATTAAAAAAACATTTATTACTTACCCGAAGCACTTCCAGCATTAAGAGTTACAGAAATGAAGAAAAAAGCAAAGATAACGAAAGCTTTCATATTTGCCATTTGCCAGCTAGTCGTCAACTGCAATAAAAATTTTCAAGTAAGTATTTTTTACCGAAATATATCTCAGTGAGCCTACAATGATCAGAATACGACATTCTTCAGCTAATGTTAAACGAAAAAAAGTGTTGTTTAGAAATTTTTCGTTTGTATATCAATGTTTAAATGATTCTTTTTGCATATGATATCTTAGGTCAGAGGCTAACGTGACAATTTTGTACTTTTCGATTCTGGTTGAAGTTTCAGTCTGAGGACACTTTCAATTTTAAAACCGACAAACCAATTTTCTTTCCGAAATTGTTTAACATTAATTGGCGAACTTGTATGCTGACTAATGTAGGCTCTTAAGTGGGCGAGTACAGTTACGAAATCAGTCAAAAACAATGAATGTTGATGTTCCATTTTTGCAGAAACCATTGAATATTTTTTAATATTTTTTTCTGTTTTTGCTATTGTAATTAGCTACATTTTGATCGTTTTCTTTTTCTGGATATTTAGTTGCTGATTAGTAATTTCACTTTTCTAAAAAAAACTTACTAAATCAGCTGATGCCATTTTTAATCGACCGTGTCCTTATTAATTTTTCAGCTTATACGTCGTAAACTATTACATATGAAAACAGGAAAATTCAGAGTTTTATAGAGACATGTATGATAAACATACTGAAGCAAAAAGTTTTAAAATCGAATAATCCTTTTAAAAGCTATTCGATTTTGAAATTGGCCAATATAGTTCAGTTACTTAAGTTTTGTAGGATTAAAAAATATACTTAGCAATATAACCATCTGTTGTAGGCTCCTATTTATTTACATTGTGGAGTGCAATGTTCAATAAGTTTTTTTAAATTTGACTATTTGAGTGTGTTTTTAATTTTTGTATAACACATTCTATTATTTAAATAGAGAATTAATTCATATTTTTCAAATAGCCGTTTTTTATTTACTATTGGGAAAAAAAAATTACACAATAATGCTTTCAAACAATGCATTTTCTATTTTAGATATTTACATCTGAAAATTGAAAATGTAAGAATTTGAAAATAAATAAATTATTACTTGCGAAAGGCAAATAAGGACAGTGAATAAGGCTGTTTTTACTAAATTGAAAGCAATTTTAATGCTTAATTTTCTTCTTTAATATATTTCTTAAAATCATATATATTTTCAAATGGCTATTGATTTTCCATATTTGCAGCCATTTTGTCATCTTTTTAATGTAAAAGTAGATTAACGTGTGTTTTAGAGAGTCTATACAGGGGCTGGCGAGCTTAGCTCATAAGGGTTCAGAGCGCCCAAGCATTGAACTGTAACCTATAATTTTTTAAACAGAAAACGACTTCTAGAAGCTTTAAATGTTTGAATCTAAAATTACAGATCATTACGCCAAGTAGTTTTTTGATTATACACTTAAAAAAATTACACGCATAGCAATCTGTTTTGTAACGATTACAAATGAATTTAACAACAAGAGTTCTAAAACTTTAACTTTCGTAATTCCTAAACCACTTCATTGAATGACTTCTCGTTCGGTATCCCAAGATAAAATTTACTGAAAAAAAAGTGATGAAATTAAGTGTTTGTTTTGGAAATTTCACATTTGGGACGATTTCAGCTTGAAAACGGCCCTCCATTCATAGGCTTATTTTATTTCCATTCGAATGTCTACTCGTCTTTTCGATTTTTTCCTTCTGTGACGATTTGATATTTAAGATAATTGGGGTATTCTCTATCTCTCTCTTTCTTTTTTAGCCAATTGTATATTTCACTTGATTTAGACTTAGCTGAATTTTCGTAAAATTCTTGTCGATTCAAATGAATAATGAATTTAATTTAAAATTTGCATATTAGACTATTTAATTATACAATTTTAAATTATTAGTGGATTAGGACTATCGGTAACCTTTAATTAAAAAATGATTAGGATACCACTTGAAAAAATCGAGTTGAATCGCCTACCTATGCGGGACAGATTGGAAACATCGGAATTAATATGCGGAGTTAATATTCTTAAAATTTATTTCAAATTTAAAGGATTAAATATATTTAACTGCTAGAAGTTGTTTTGAAATAAAATATTGAAATATTTCATTCCTGCAACGTTTAAATTAATCATCATCATATATTTTTCTAAGTCATATACATTAAATACAAGTAAACTAATTATGGTATGGTGTTAGTATGAGTGAAATTGCTATTTTTTTAAAAGTGTTTTCAGAAAAAGCGTGTTCTGTATATATTTTGATATTTTTGTGTTAGTATGTGTTTTAAAGGCGCGAAGCGCTCATACATGAGTTATAGTGATTCCGGTATTACCGAATTTTATGTACTTATGGGACATATTTCATGTACTTATGAGACATATTTCATGTACTTATGAGAATGCTACTATGTGATTCCATGTGCTTCTGAGAGTGTTACTATGTGATTCTATGTACTTATGAGAATGTTACTATATGTTTTCATGTAATTATGAGAACCATCCCTGGTTTGGTAACGGAACTTCTGTTCGAATATTGAATTAAACCTTTCTCGAATTTCTTATTCGAGAACCGAATTGTTCTTCACACGGGGCTTTCACGCGAGGAGATGTGGTAAAATTTTAGGCCAGATACGCCTTTCAGTATTAAAGTTAGAGCCGTCAAAACTGGGAAGTATTTTTACGTTTATATTGTGTAATTGCTTTTATTTGCCGGTAACTAACCAAACAGAAATTAAAAATAGAGTCCTTCCGGCCTGATCTGGGAGGAAAAAGCAGCTTCCCTATTCATTGTTTTTGAAAATTCAGCTACTTTTACTCAAAAACTCGAAGCTAACATGCGTGAAATCCAATTATAGAAGATTCAATCCCAGTTTTCGCCAAAAATGAATTTGTATGAGAATTTCGCCAAATTACTCAGCTATAGCCAAATTGGTTTAATTTATGACAATTTATGTTTGGTCACCAAATTTGGAAATATTTCACCAAGTATCGCGAAGCTTGGCGAAAATTTGACGCTGGTTGATATGACTAGGTAATTTTAAGCGTATGAGAATCTGCAACAGTGGTTACGTCAGTTAAAATAAGTTTAAGAGAAACCACATTTTCAGAAGCTCCTAAATGAAACCTGATTATGGAAAAATCAGCCACCCTAGAGTTCTAAACTGCTTTATCTCAGTCATTTTTTAAGATAGAGGCAACGCAAAAGATGTTCCGGAATCCCTGTATCAAAGCCGAACACTAAAGAGTAAAATCTATTTTGATTTCTAATTTTTTGTACATCTTTTTAAATTTGAAATCTTTAAGTTACTGCCATGCCATTTTGAAACAAAATGGCGGATGAAGCTGCCCTACGAACTCGGTCAAGACCTTCCTTGGTAAGTCCTATACACATGCTCAGTCACATCCAAATCGGTTGATAAATATGAGCGCTATCGCATGACAAAACACACACACACACATATGTATATAAAATATATATTATCACATTTGGACGGAGGGTGGTTTTCGGGTCTGTGGGTCATCATCGGTGAAAAAATATACCAAACTTTTTCGGAATTACTTCCCTCCAAAGGCTGCAATATGTAGCTTATTACTTTCTGTAATGGAAATATTGTGCAATACTGAACCTGAAAATATTGTGCAATGATTTCCTTCCATGATTTTTTCTAGACGACTTAAAATTTAAAAACTTGAAATGGATTTTTTCTGATTGTTGTCACAGGACAAAAAATTCGGCTTTATGTACTTTCCCATACAGAAAATGCATGAGATTTTCTTAAACAAGTAGTTCAAATATGAGAAAATATCAAAAGTTTATCAAGTTTATCAATTGTAATGAAGCCATAGCAATGGATAATAATAAAAACACCATTTCCAAATTTGAAATGAAATCTTAGTTTTAAAAAATTGTTCTTCATTGGTTATTCTTATCTATTATAATTTAGTAAGATAAATAAAGTGAAATAAGCACTATTTACCTGAAGCAAAATTCTGAATTTGCCAAAGATGAGTATACAAAGCTGTTTTCCTTGCCGCGTTTTATAGGCTGCAAAATTTGCGTATTACGGAATAAAAAAAAGAATTAATTGAATATTGAAATTCAAATTTGCGAAATACTTGCTGCAGATGTAAATTTACTATACATATGTCAAATATATTTCAGAAATGAACAAAGCAAAAAAAAAATGCATAATATATGTGTCTACATTGAACTCAATAGCTTCATCATTATTTTTGAAATTCTTAGTGCGTCTGTGTCTTAACTATTACTTAATATGATTGACAATATTCACCTGTTTCTAACAGGACAATGTCGTTTGGTTATTGCTATATTTATAGACATTTTTTTTCCATTTGAATAGGCAATCATGATATATTTTGTAAAACAAAATGAAAACAAACAGAACAAGAATGAACAAGTGGGTAAGTGTGATCGAAGATCGCACAAAGTGTTTCGTTTAATATTCCTTTCAAAATACTTTATCCTTTCTTTAATAAATCCAAATAAATTTCATTTAACAAAAAAAAAAATAAATAAATAAAACAAAAAATCATATTTTTTATAAAGTAAAAGATTACTGGTCTACTTTTCTCTTTTTTACCTATTTTCTTTAGGTATTCAGCTATAAGTACACAAAATTTCAAGTCTGTAAGTTATATAGTTTCAGAGAACCGGCTCTGTGAAGGACAAACAACGTAGCGAGACGAATAGGGTTTCGTGAGATGAACGAAACCCTAAAAAATCAATCGTCAAGCATAGATTATGAAACACTTTCCAACACCTCCAGGCTACTTTAACGAACATTTCACCGTTTAATAAGGTGAATGGAAAACGCATAACACATCTGAAAACCCAATTTTAGGAATTAGCATCAATAGCTGGGAAAATATCTGCATTCTTGTGTGCAGCTCTATATATGATCTATCGATATTACATAGTATGGTAAAATTTAGTTCAGTTATGAAACGCATAGCACAGTTGTAAATTCCCCTTCAGCAATTTCCGTTAATAAACGGAAATGTACTCGAGATATTTTGTACTGTCCTGTATATCATCTATAGAATTTATGCACACCAAGTAATAAGCAAAAATAAAAAAAATATATATTTTAAAACGAACTGCCAGCAATTATTGTTCTTGGACAGTACTGTAACCGAATTCTTTTGTATCCTTGTAAATGAACGATGAATGCTATGTACAACCTATTTTATAATAAGTCTGTTGTAGCCTCGGCGATATATATCAATTAAAATATGTTTGAAATAGTATAACACGATTAAAATACACTGCAAGCGATTTTCTCCTATAGACTCTAATGTAACGAAATTCTGTTGAGTGTCTGTGTAAACGAACTATAAATGCTACACACATCATTTTCAATACCGAAAATGTCATAGTAAACTTCATTAACATTTATCAATTGCATGCCAATTAAAGTATATTTACGCGAGTTAGAGTATGGACAGACTGGCGGCAAACAGACAGATAGACAGATATACCAAATTCATAAACACTTCTAACTTTTTGAATCTCCCAGCAGCCGAAATCATCCCAATGGTCTGAAACCCACAATACCCCTGGATAGCTTAAATTATTTTCCTTCCCCTTAAATGGGTCGGGGTGCTGTCAAGGGAGTGGTCTCTCTCAGTGATGAATATGACAATGTGTTGGCATTTCTGGATAGTACAGAATTTTTTTTTTCAGTAACTGAAGGAATGATAAACAGAGGGGTGTAACACATGTCAAAATATGATTAAAAGGAGAAGGCAGTAGGGTCATTTCCACTACTTACCTAGTGGAAAAGGGGTGGGGTGAAAAAAAGCGTGTATTTGGGCTATTTCCTTAGGATTCTAAGGTCATTCAGTTTTTTAAAACTTGGGATTTAGAGAGTTAAACTATGTCGGAAAGTGTTAAAATGTGATGTTTACGACTTCTTTTGCACAATAAAAACATTTCCCTGTAAGCCATAGAATATCATCCCTCTCCCCCAGAGATTCATACAGCGTTGGCTCAGACTACCATTTTGTGTATCACTATTTAGAGACAATAATATTTGTAATACATTTCTATCAGAAATCTTTGATGAAGTTTAATGTTTCGAAAGTAATGCCAGACAAAAACATTGTCTCATTTTCAAATGACATTGATACACATGTGAACCGTTGGTAGTCTACAGATTAAAAATTCGTTTTTTCATTACCACATTGCAGATGGATCACGAAGAATTCTCGCCTTTGTAATGCGTTTGTCATATAAACATATTCTTAACCAGTCATTTGATTTAGTAAAGGGAAATTTAATTTTATGTGGTAGACAAGTTTAAACGTTCTTATTAAATAAATTTTCCAGTTCAATATATATTTTTTTTGATTTAGTTATTGGGTAATGTTAAACTACGACTGCCGAAGGCAGTCGTACTTCACCGCCGATTCCAGATTCTAGTGAATCCATACGCGGATACGCCAAGAAGGGCCGGTTTACCCGGACACTTCCAAGGTGGTGCTCTTCGGCCTGGGTAAAGACGGGGGCCGAAGCCTACCTGCGTCTCTCACCCTAACCCAAATGAGTGAAGTCAGCGGACGCTGCGAAATGCGGTGGAGCCCAAGTACAGGACACCACCACACGACACTTTGGCGGACGTACAGACGATCCGACGGCTTCGTTGCCGGAACCTCATGAGAGGAACCGGGTTCTAGGCCAATACCGAATCGCCCCCACGACCCATTACTGTAACCACGCCTTCCGATTATCAAATCCTAGGGAAGGAGGAAGTGACTATTTCATCGGACGTGGCGTTAGTTATTGAGTAAAGCTACTAGTTAGCAATTTGTTAACCCCTTTACTACGAGCATTCCATTTTTAATTTTTATGCATCAGGACTTAAGATAGAAATCTTTGAAGAATTTAATTGCAGAAATTTTGTGATTAAATAAGGGAAATTTTCAATTAAAAAAATACTGGCAGGAAGAAGAAAGGATTGTACGCATCCTATATGTCACGTACATGTGGGGCTTGTTGCGAAGGGATCAGCTATTACTTTGCTAAATAATATGTTTGGTAGATACAGTGGAACTCCAGTTATACGTTTTGCCTTTTGACCGGAAAACAAAACGTGTAACTCAGTAAAACGTACAGCTCAATTAATGGTCTACCGGAAACATTTTTTAATATATCGTAAAAACTTTGTTCCGCTGCGAAGTTTGTTACTTTTTATATCCAAAACAGAAGTTTCCTAAGTATTACTGCACCCATGACATAAATTTTCGGCAATGGAATAGAGTAGAAAAAAGGCACATAAGAAAAGTATACATGAAGTTGTTTATCATAAAAGCTTTATTAATAATATTTTTAATACACATAGCGTACTTAAAAGAAATCGTTCGAATCGTCTTGGCATATAAATCATTTATCAAAAGCCATTTCAATAGTTTATTGAATCTTGTTGAAATAATCACTAATCTTCGGCAGAACCGACACTGAACTGCAAACTTTGCATTTCTGTTAATAATGCAGCCGCCTTATCGTTGCTGCTTTTACTACTGACGAGCCGCTTTAATACGTCAAAAGCCCTCAAACAGCTACGAAGTTAGAGTGGGATCTTTCAAATCAGAATCATCCGACACGTCGTCAGTGTTTCCGGTTACAAAATGTGTAAATAAGACAATATTTCGTCCGGGGACACAAAAACATAACATATAACTGAAGGATATGTATAACTCAAAACGTATAACTCAGATAATTTTTAATGGCAAAGTTCGGGACCGCTGAGTTTAAACGTATAACTGAGGGAACATACAACTCAGGGAACGTATATCTGGCGTTCCACTTGGCAGGAAAAAAATGTATTGTACGCACCCTATATATCACTTACATGAAGAGCTTGGCGCAAAGTGATAGCTATTACTACTTTGCTAAATAATATGTTTGGCAGATATTTTGTTTCTAAATCAATAAGAACTTTTGAGGGCTCCATCTCCATACCACACTTTTATGTCAGTTCACGACAAAATGAAGACATTCAGTGAAGAACTTTCCTTTTTTATGAAGAACTAAAAAGCTCAACAACATAACCGTTTTTGCTTTTGTACATTTTATGCTTGAAAATACAAATATAATATTAAATGTGGATAAATGATATAGAAGAACACTCTAAGACCTTAAAGCAGATTCTAAGAAATAATTGTCTCACTTTGGGTTTTGGATTACATTTTTTTTTACTTTTTTAATTTTCTTCAGAGGAATTATCAGTTTCAAGCCTTCAAAAAATCTATTTTTTACACAGCACAGCTTAATACATTAAAAAACAAATTATAATTGCAACAAATAGTGTTTGCGTCATTTAATTAACAAAAGAGTTGGGTAGTGATTGTAGGTATAATCATTTTATACAGACAGGATGATTAAAAACTGGAGAAACAAACTTCTAGGAGGGGTGAAGTACACCTAGACGATTCGAACTCACACACAAATGCAGGTTTGGAAATGCAATCCTAACGAGATAGGGGTGTTGTTAGGGTCTAATCATCGTGATTTAAAATTAATATTGAAAGACTTTAAGCTTAAAATAAGCTATCACTTTCTGATAATGAAGTTCCCCAAAGTTTTTTGCCTACGTGCTTGGTTCTTACCTACAGTTTTGCACGTTTGAGAGGACCAACTATAGCTCTGGCGAAAGCGCCCTCATGCAGAAAACCAGCGCCCTCAAACGTGCAAAACTGTAGATGGTAAGAACCAGGCACGCAGGCAGAAACTTCGGGGTGCTTCTTTATCAGGAAAGTCATGACTTAGTTTAAGCTTATGGTCTTTAAACGCCAATTTTCGATCACGATGATTCACCCCTATAACAATCCTCCTTTCGCGTTATACCCGGTTCAGATCGGATATTTAAGATATCTTAGACCGCCGAACTCACTGAGAGAGCTCCAGCACTCACTCAGTGAGTCCGAACTTTCTATTGCTAGATACAGCCGTTATCACTCACTGTGATTGGCTCTGGAGGCTAGCTGTAACTGATTGGCTGTTTAGGTTGGCTTTAACTTATGCGCGCGCGCACAGTTTATGTTTGTTCATATCTCAGGCATGATGATGTTCAGTGAGTTATGTTAGATGAGTTTTGCGATGTGAACAGGTATTCAATTCCGCGAGGGTACCACCTCAAAAATGACTATCTAAGATATCTTAAATGTTTGGTGCGAACAGGGTATTAGGATTGCATTTTCGAGCATACTGATGGACAGAATACTGCATTGCTATGTGATGCCGAGTTATCTAGGTGTACCCCACTCCTCCTAAAAGTTTGCTCCTCCAGTTTTGTTTCCAGTCATCCTACAAATGATTTTTTTCCTTTACGGTCAAGTAACAAAAACACAAGAACTTACTAATATCAATTGGAGATCGCGTTAAAATACATGTTATCAAGTACTGTTTTTGGTACTTACGTATTATCCGTGCCAGGAGATTGATCGCCAAAAATGGTTGCCAAGTACCAATCTTGTTTATCTTTGCCAATCATGTTTTCAAATGCAGTAATTTAACATTATCAAATAACATTGTTAAAAATGGTAATTAATATAAAATAAATAAAATGTAATATATGTTTTTAAATTTATAACATTGTTAAAAATAGTAAATAACATTATTTTAGTAAAATTAATAAATGGCATAGCAAATAAGAAAGAATAATATTATAGATTATTCCTAGGCATGTATCATGCAACAAGAAAACAAAATATAAGGGTTAATATAATTAGTAATATTGGCTCCATGACTGGCGCAGTTGGCTTAAAACTGGCACGGATAATACGTAAGTATCCTGTTTTTTAATGACTAGTAGAATTTTGGGGGTGGTGGTGAGGATTTTCTTTTTCTTTTCCTCTGGAGGATTTTTGGGTTTCACAGCAGTTTGTGCAAAATTTTTCTTAAATTAAAGTTTGATTGAGAATTCAGTACAACATTTATAATTAGAAGGATGGGGAAGTCCAAAGTTATAGCATTAATGCTGTTTATAATCAACGAGGGATTCATAAGAATAAAAACATGAAACTGCAATATTGTCCTATGATTTCTTCAAAATGACGTCATTTTCAGAGATCATTCATTCCACAAAAGATGCCATACCATTAGTGGCAAAAACGTCAATGGAGGAAAATGTTTCCTATTTGAAAATTATATCATTTTTAAGAGGCATTTGACTGAAAATGTACTTTTTCATTCGGAAAAACTGCAACGTTTTACTATGATTGTACCTAGCCGTAATTTACATTGGCCTTTCATTTCACCTATACCGAGTAAAAGCACAAAGTATTTTTAAACACCCCCCTGCTTTTCTGCACTACAAAGCTAATGGCCTTAATCGCAGAAATACATCATGTGTTTCTCAGTGAAAATGAAGTCATGTTTAAGAGAAAACATGTATTTTCTATATAAAAGTATTACTTTTCAATATTCTTTATCTTTATTTATTAAAATAATACGAAGTTTTCAAATTTTAATATTTTGAGCTCTTTATAGCTGGTATTCAGATATATACACGATGTTTCAACTCTGTAAGTTACATAGTTTTTGAGAATGGCTCTGTGACAGACAGACAACGGAGCGGGAGTAATAGGGTTTCGTGAGATGAACGAAACCCTATAAATGAATGAAATTGCTTTGAAAAATTATCAATAGATTACGATAATGTATTGATGAAGACTTAATTAAATATAACATAACCAAAACTGAGGTGGACGAAATGAATTACTTTACATATTTTAATTAACATTCACAGAACAAGTACTTCACATAACACAGAACTACATCTACATTCTATGAATACTGCAATGAAACAAAAACATTTAACGATAGGTGTCAGTAGCTGCTAGAGAGAATTTGTTGTGGTGCTGCCATCTAGAGTTACTTCTTAAAAGTAAAACACCATAGATTCTAATTACTTTACTTCTGTGAAGATGTACATCTCCACGGTAAATAAAAAGTTATTTTTAAAATTATATGGAAGCATTGACACTAAAATATGTTGCAAGAAATTTTAATTCCATAATGATTTGTTACAAATTTTTCAACTCAAATTATTATGTAGCTAATACAAAATTTAATATCTTTAATTAAAAATTTTTTCATGTAAGCTGAATTTATATTTTCTTTCCATTACCTTTTCGATTTCTGGAATTTTCCAATCGTTTTCCTTTCTGTTCTGTTGCTATTTCACTTTCAAAAAAAATTTCGAAGATTCAGTTTCAAAACATCATTACGTTCTTCTGCTTTGTTCAGAGGCATGCTATATATAGAAAAAGAAGACAATAATGAAAATAGTTCTAACAAATAGTCTACAAATGACAGCTTATAAGAATACGATTCTGTCTCAAAATGTGTGTTATTGTATTTTGTTATAAGACAAATTTTCTAATATCCTTGTATACAAAATAACACGCTATAAAAATTCACACATTCACAAAAATAGGTATTATTTTGAAATATAAATTGGTATAGTGTTTCTTAGTGTTTTCTTCACGAAAATTATATTTTATTATACAGGACACTGAAATCCTTTCCTTGAAATCCCTTTTCTATGAATTACACACAGGTTAGCGATGGATTTTTTTTCTTCAGAATGAAGGTTGTTACTTATGTACATCTTTATGCTGATTTTGGTGGAAATACTCAAAACAATTTTATCATGTCCAGTTTTGACACATATGAAATTGTTTTATCTAGTTGATAAATTAAAAACAATATATTCATAAAGACATCGCAATTTGGAATTGGTAACTTATAAATTTATTGATCAAGACACAAGACACCAATCAAAATTATAGCAGACTAGTGCTAGTTGTTAAAATGCCCCCTGCAGTGCAGAAGACACAAAGTTCTTCAAAAAGGGGAAGTGGATACATCCTTCTTCTACGTTTAAAAAAAGAATTATGTTGTTTCTCGTCTTTGTGACAGCTATCAAAGTGGTAACAAGCTAGTAAACTGCAATATACAATTTATTTTAAGAATTTTCTGAATAAAGTATTCTGAAAGTGTGTTCAATAAAATTTTCTAAAATGGCAGTTCTTCAGTAATATTTTTCGGGTCTTTCACCTTAAATCTGTGGTGGAAGTAACGTGATACAAGAAAAGGCTCTTCATTTTTACACAAAACCAGTCTAAAAATATTAGAAAAAAAACGAAAATGGTGCAGAAAAAAAATGAAAAAGTGTTATTCTGCAGACCTATGTTACGTCTAAACAAAAAAAAAAAAAAAAATCTGAGTAGAAGTAAAGTAAAATTAAAAAAATATATTTACTTAAGAAAATTGAATTAAGTTTAAAGTGATACAATGAAATCACTAAAGCAAAATCATAAATGAATTTTTATTGGAGAGGTAGAGCCAAACGTACACTGCAAAAGAAAAAATTGGCGCGGCGGCGTATTACTGCTTATTTTACTGTTCATTACTGTTAATTTTATGGTATAATCTGGCAGCTGGAAGGCCAGTATTATACAGTAAAATCAATTTTTTTTCTTTGCAGTGTAAAATATTCTTTTTTTAAATGGTACTAAATGATCCACTCATTTTTCCGCAAAAATAACAGCATCAGACATCCCTCTAGCGGTGAATTTGAGGACTTTTTTTTCACGGAATCCTTCTTTCCCTGTTTTCTTTAATCATCCTTAAAATTTGGCTCCATTCTCGCAATTAGATCGCGCTACAGAACACGCTGAGTACCCCAGTTTAATTATGGCCACTTCGTATATTATTTAAAAAAATCTTTAATGTAGAGAGCATTACGTTTCGTCTTCTGCTAGCTGCAGGAAACTTAAAAAAATAATATTTTATATCAAATACATATAATTACCGATTAATCTACTATTTAAATACATATAATCGAATAAATTGACATTGATTTTGCACATTTAAGTACGATGGCCCTTTTCTCTGAAAAAAAAAATACTTTTAGATATTTTCTAAATACAGAAGCTATTTAAAGGTCATTATTTGATCAACGTTATAACATTTTATACTCTGACGGTACCTTAAGATACCATTGAAATTATAATGAAATTCATTTAACACATCGATTAGCAGTAATACACATTAGGATAAGATATAGATACTTTACTTTAACATGTTACAAAAGCATTATTTGTTGTACAAAAGGAAACCTTCCCCCTCCTTCCAACATTCTAATCACATGACTTCCTAGCTGGCTAGAGCGGAAATGAATGGTGTTTTCTGTGCATAAGATTGAAAACGCCTTTATTTAAATTTTGTTTTTCTATTAAAAGTACGAGAGAGGAGGAAGAAATGCGTTTGTGCTAATTTCTTAGGTGAGTTTTTGTACAAATAAATAAATAAAATGCCAGATTAAATAAGTTGGTGGCCAGATAAAACAACGTGGTTACCAGTGGCAACCTGGCAACCCTATTTGTCAATCCCTGAGGATAACATTGCATAGACCGAAATCCATCATTATAATGAATGGAGCATAAGAAATATACTTAATTTGATTAAGAAAAAAACTTTACCCTTGATTAATTGCGATTTTTTAAGTCTTTATTTGCCGTTCAATTATTTATATTATAATAAGGAATTTTCCTCTTTTCTAATGTTAACAACAAATATTTCAAAATAAAATTTTCAATATTACTAAATATTGTATAAAATGTTTCTGGCAAATTATGTTGGTGACATAAATATTTTTTTAAAGTTCACATGTTTGTCAGAGTTGTTGATCGTAGAATGCAATATTCAGTACTGAATGAACAACCACCATCTTTACTTTCACTATCGTGTAGATAGGTAAAAGTATATTGACAGGATAACATTGCATGGGCCTAAATCCACGAGGATAGAAAAGAGAAGAGCAGACATATCAATCTACCCCTGTAGAAAGTTTTGACACCAGAAAACAGGTTTTTTCCTTCTCCTGAGTCCGCCAAATTTGACTTTAACCGATGGCAGTCCAACTAGCAGTCTCCAGTGCAAGATGCGGTTAAATATGGCAGTTGGAACGGCTTGAAGTGACGTTATTTATGACTACTTCATCTATTGGATCCTGTTTGGCCTAAATCTATCAGTATAATGATTAATGCACAAGAAATATCATGCATGTGATTGAGAAAACCTTGTCTATGATTAAATGCAATTTTATGTCTTGATTTGCCGTTCGATTATTTAGATAATGTGCCATAACTTAAAAAATAATAAAAACTTCGGTTGAAGTCTGATAAAAAATATAATTTAATTGAGCTCTTTCTTCTAATCATTTAGAAATACACAGAAGCAATGCAATTTTTTTTCTGAAGGCGCGCAGGGGTACGTGTACAGCTAAACATATAATGAATCTAACAAGAAGAAACAACACTACTAAAGTTTTGGAACTCCCGCTAAACTTGCGCAAAAGAACCGTGGAAATTTATGCGATTTGTTACGTTTTATGTTTAATTTGCTGACAACAAAGATGTTAATATTTAAATTCAATTTGACCGTTTATCTTCTTCTAAGAAAGGAATGCTTTTGAGTATTGAGCTTGTTACTGAGATCGCTTGCATTGCATAATCTGTGATTGTTTAGGCATAGACAAACACAAATAAGACAGAAGCTATACCATACTGAAATCGCTTAATGCCAGATCACTAAGATGGGGATTTTCTTGTGTCAAACTGAGAGCTCTATACATTTTTTAGAAATAAAAAGGACCAATACAACCAATTGAATTTTTAAAAAAAGACAAAAATAGACTTTTTTTTTTATTTTGTGAAAAAGATTGAAATTGAAATAGTTAGCAACATTTGACTTTATTCACATATCTATTATTTTAATAATAAGATGCATGTAAATTGTGATACCAATGTATCAAATATTGTATTTTTATGTCAAATTCACCTCTTTAATGTTAAATTCACCCTCTTAAAATAAATTAACTTAGAAAAAAATTAAATTAAGTTAATTATATTTTTCGTAATGGGTTAAATCAATTAGTATCTTTCTAAATTTGCTATTAGTAGCGCATCTGTATTTCCTTTTTCGCGGTCATTATATTTCAATTTCTCAAATAAAACTCAATCCGTTCTCACATCATCTGTAAAAAGCAGAGCTCAAATTTAACATGCTTATACATTTTTCTTAACCATCGATGAAATCATTTGCTTGTCGGTTAGAACTTATGACAAAACTAGTCTTAACCCTTAAATGCCTAGTGTATCAAATTTGCAACAGTTTTTATTTAACTTTTAAAAAATAAATCAAGTTCTTCGCAACCACTATATTTATGTGGAAATATTAATCCTGTAAAAATTATATAAATTAAATATGCTACGAAATGAAGTTAAAAATATGTCTTAAAACTTCTGGTGTCTAATCCTTAAAACCTGGTGTCTAATACTGAAATCGCTTAATGCCCGATCACTAAGATGGGGATTTTCTTCTGTCGAACTGAGAGCTCTATACATTTTTTAAAAATAAAACGACCAATGCAACCAATTGAATTTAGACCTTTTTTTCCAAGAGAGATATTCCTTTATTATGATTTTCCTTTTTGTCCTATAGCGACAGGAAGGGTCTTGTGGAGTTATTGACAAGGTGTAAATCAAATCCTCCCTTGGCGCCAACCTTAATACAACTGATAATATGTAAGTTATTTTTACATTGCAGTCTGAGTTGGTAAGTATTTTATTCAATTTCGATTATCGCTAAATATAGCACATTTCTTCATGAATACAATAGGAAATATGCGGGAGAAAAAGTAGAATGTCCAAATTACGGAAGCAATGTGTTTGCTACCCAGTTAAAATAGGTAAAGCCTTTTATTACAGATTCAATAAAAAAAATTAAAAATACTTACTTTTCAACTACCTTTTCATCTGCTGATCGCCCTTTAAAAAACAATAATAAAAATAAGTTTGCAGAAATATTTAAAAAGAAATGAGTTTAAAACTTTTTAATTTACGTTCTGAAAAGATTAATTTGCCCCCTAAAACATTTTATTTTTGTGTCATCAGGTTGCTTATGAATTTATCTTATGGATTTATTTAAAGTATGATTATTCATCTTTTGTTCATCTGTGACCGCACTGCACATAAAATATTTCACACAAATCTTTATACTGCCTTTTGCGATATATACTGCATTTTGCAAAAATAATCCAATGTATTTAACTTCAATCATTCTAAGTTATAATCAACTCCTCCCGTCTCTACAAATGTGCATTTTTCTCCTCAAAAAATATGGATTTTCCTGTATAAATATCGAGATTATTTTTTAAAGTCTTTGCACTTTTCGACTTCTTTTTATTTTGTGAAAAAGATTGAAATTGAAATAGTTAGCAACATTTGACTTTATTCACATATCTATGATTTTAATAACAAGATGCATGTAAATTGTGATACCAATGTATCAAATATTGTATTTTTATGTCAAATTCACCACCTTAATGTTAAATTCACTCTCTTAAAATACATTTAGAAAAAAATTAAATTAAGTTAATTACATTTTTCGTAATGGATTAAATCAATTAAATACTATCTTTCTAAATTTGCTATTAGTAGCGCATCTGTATTTCCTTTTTCGCGGTCATTATATTTCAATTTCTCAAATAAAACTCAACCGTTCTCACATCTTCTGTAAAAAGTAGATCTCAAATTTAACATGCTTATACATTTTTGTTAACCATCGATAAAATCATTTACTTGTCGGTTAGAACTTATGACAAAACTAGTCTTAACTCTTGAATGCCCAGTGTATCAAATTTGCAACAGTTTTTATTTAACTTTTAAAAAATAAATCAAGTTCTTCGCAACCACTATATTTATATTGAAATATTAATCCTATAAAAATTACATAAATTAAATATGCTACTAAATGAAGTTAAAAATATGTCTTAAAATTTCTGGTGTCTAATCCTTAAAACCCTTAAATGCATGAATTTTTCTTTTAGAATTGTTTTGCAACACTGCAAAAAAAAAAAAAAAAAAAAAAAAAAAAAAAAAAGTATTGATTTTACAGTATAATACTAGCATCCCAGCTACCAGTATTATACCGTAAAATTAGCAGTAATAGACAGTAAAATAAGCAGTAATACACTGCCGCGCATGCGTTATACTGTAAAATCAACACTTTTTTTTTCGCAGTGCATTGCACTTTTACAGAATTGGCAGTGATTAACTTCTAAATGGAGAGGAGAATTTCCATGTGAATAAAGACAATTTTTCATGTTTTAAGAAAATTTCTACATTATTATTACCTGTACCAATATCCACCTTCGTGAATAACTTGGTTTCCAAAATGATAATTATTTTACAATGAACAAAGACACAGTGTAAAATAATAGAATGAAAGAGCCAAATTATGATCATCGTGATATTTCAGGTAGGTGCCCCTCCCCTGTCATGGACATGTTACTGATATGGCCGACCGTCTATCATACGTTAATAACCAAAGATCAATAACCAAATAATTTTTGGTCAATAACCAAAAAATTCGCTACATGGCATGAGCATACAGTGAAGGAGCCTCCTAGTGTATCATGTGATCACTTGCCACTCAGCTAGGTTGTAGAAATTGACGCCAATTTCCTATTTTATGTTTTTGGTGTAATCACTTCTTGTTTTTATCTGATAAGTCACATTTATTTATGCACGTTTTTAAAATAATTTTTTTTTATGAATATCATCATAGTCAATTGGTGCTGTCGTTGATGGTGTATATTTCACGAGTTGTTCAAAATCAAACGATTTTCGTGAAAGTTGATCTGGTCCTGATATGGCCATCCAGGTGACCATATCAAGTGAACCATGGAAGCGTATGATAAAGACATTTTTATTTGTTCCAATCACGATAGGTAATTTGTTTAATTTTTTTTTTCTAAACAGTAAAAGGATTTTACATCTTTTCTAAATAAAAACTTAAATTGTAATGTCAATTTTGTAAACAACTTCATTTTTGATGAAAAATCCTGTTTCAAATCCACTTTTGAATAACAAAAGTAATTATTGAGTATCATGTTAATTTATTTTACACCAAAATTATTTAATTTAGCTGAACAGCAGTTTGAAATTGAAGAAAATCACGATTTGTGGAACATGGAACAATGGTGGCCATATCATGTGCACATCTTCCTGATATGACCATTTGGTAGACTTTTGCAATTCGTTTTTTTTTTTTTTTTTTTTTTTTTTTTTTTTGACTAGTAAAACGATTTTCATGAAAATGCAATATTTATTTATGAAAGTCCTTTAACCTGAAAACGTTAAAAAAAAATAAATAAAACGGTTTTGATTTTTTCAAAATGGCGGCTGGGAAAATTCTTAAACCTTAGCATGGTCATATCAGGGCCACCCACCTTATAAAGAAATACCACACGAGTCAAAATTTGAAATTTTTAGAAAGTTCAATGCTATGAAACTTTTTTTAATACTGTGCTGAAAGTTTTAAAGAGAGTATAAATGTGAGAATACGGTCAATATGTTGGAAGCGGACAGAGAACCAAAGTACATGAGATATTGATTGACGTAAAAAGGTTAAAAAATGTTTGAACATATTACTTATTTTATTAGCAAATTATTTTCCATTTTCTATTTTTTATCGCAACAGAAAAATGTGCCAACAAATATAAAAATAATTTATGCGAACCGAAAAGGAATTAATAAGTTATTTGGGAATTAAATAAAATGCTTACCGATAGTGCCTCCGCATAAACTATCTAAAGGTGAACAAGTAAAGGTTTTACCACCTAAATCAAAAGGAAAAAAACAAACATTCATTATGATTCTCTCGAGAGTTTGATGCTCGTTCCATTATTAACATTAATTTAATTATATTTTGAGTCATACATATCAAAACTTTTTAAAAAATGGGCATGTAATGACATATACATTTTTAACTTTTCAATTTGGTATAACTTAAAAAAAAAGTGTTAGTGCAGACACTTGATTTTCTGACTGTCTGATCCCTATTCTCTAACTCAATATCTATATAATTAATTTATAGTAGAAACACTATTGTTTAAGGTATCCCACTACGTATAATCACATGGGTGTACCGACAACTTGCCACCTGTAGTTTTTACATTTTTTGATGAAAAATTGTTTTAAGCATGTACAACCGGGCAGTATGTTCTACCACCCGGGTGGACTGGGTTGAAACCCTTGTATACATAAACAATGCTCATTCAGAGGGAAATTTTATCAAAACTCAAGGGTAAAAAAATATTGTAAAAAATAGTAGATAATTCTTTCAGTCTATGCAGACCATCGCAGGGGTATAAGTTTCTCTCAAGGCCCAGGATACCCATTGCATATGATGTATGGATAGCAGTACACATTATTAAAATCACCATTCCATTCTGCAATGTAAAATTTATTTCATTAAAATAGATGAATTATCATTAAATATATAAATATTTCTATTAGAGTGTAATTTTACATTCACCCTGTACATATTACACATCTAGACAGAAATGGATTTTATGCAGAAATTTTTTTAACATAGATAAGAAAAATCAATACAAAATACGTCGCTCTCAGAAACCCACGGAATATGATATATGATACTGGAACTGTAGTGCGTGCAGCGCGGGACATGTTTAACCAAGTCATAAGTAAATCAGATTTAAGTGTTTGTTTTGAACATTTCACATTTGGTATATTTTCAGCTTGAAAACGGCCCTCCATTCATAAGCTTATTTTATTTCCATTCAAATGTCTATCTTCGTTTTTTAGGTGCGTTCGTAATTATATAAATACGTAGCACCTATTGTCGTCGCTTGGTCCGTCCGTCTGTCCGTCCGTCTGTCCGTCTGTCTGTCCGTCCGTCTGTCCGTCCGTCCGTCCGCATATAACAACGCAAAAACTACCCAACCGAATGGTTTGCAATTTAAAATATATTATCTTTGCAGAATTTTGTCGAGACATTTCAAATTTTATTAAAATCGAATCAAAACTTTAGGAGATATTAATAAAAATATTTATTAAGAAATTTGAATTTTTTTTTTTAAATCGGTGCTTTTTTGTTATAGGAGCTTCCGAAGTTAAATCGTCAAGCGACCGAGATACTTACTTTATTGCAGAAATTAATCTGCAGACGATATAATTCATTTCACAGAATTAAAAATCAGAAAAGATCTGAATATTTATATAACTAGCTATAGTACGAACGCACCTCATTTGTCACGTTTGACGTACAATTTCCAACTTGTTTCCTTCTGGGACGATTTGGTAGTTAAGATAATTGAGGTTTTCTCTCTCTCTCTCTCTCTTTTTTTTAGCCTATTACATATTTCACTCGATTTAGACTTAGTTGAATTTTCGTAAAGTTCTTGTTGATTCAAATGAATGATGAATTTAATTTAAGATTTGCATATTAGACTACTTAATTATAGAATTTGAAATTATTAGTGGATTAGGACTATCGGTGACCTTTAATTAAACGATTATTGGGATACCACTTAAAAAAAAATCGAGATGAATCGCCTACCTATGCGGAGCAGATTGGAAACAGCGGAGTTAATATTCTTAAAATTTATTTTAAATTTAAAGGAATAAATATATTTAACTGCTGGAAATTGTTTTGAAATAAAATATTGAAATGTTTCATTTTGCAACGTTTAAATTAATCATCATCACATATTTTATACATTAAATACAGGTAAACTAACTATGATATGGTATTAGTAAGAGTGAACTTGTTATTTTTTTAAAAGTGCTTTCAGAAAAAGTGTGTTCTGTATATATTTTGATATTTTTGTGTCAGCATGTGTTTTAAGGGCGCGAAGGCGCTCATACACGAGTTATAGAGGTCCAGGTATTACCGAATTTTATGTATTTATGGGACATATTTCACGTACTTATAAGAATGCTACTATATAATTCCATGTACTTCTGAGAATGTTACTATGTGATTCCATTTACTTCTGAGAGTGTTACTATGTGATTCCATGTACTTATGAGAATGTTACTATATGATTTCATGTAATTATGAGAACCATCCCTGGTTTGGTAACGGAACTTCTGTTCGAATATTGAATTAAACCTTTCTCGAATTTCCTATTCGAGAACCGAATTGTTCCACACATGGGGCTTTCACTCGAGGAGATATGGTAAAATGTTAGGCCAGATACGCCTTTCAGTATTAAAGTTAGAGCCGTTCAAAACTGGAAAGTATTTTTACGTTTATATTGTGTAATTGCTTTTATTTACCGGTAACTAACCAAACAGAAATTAAAACTAAAGTCCTTCCGGCCTGATCCGGGAGGAAAAGGCAGCTTCCCTATTCCTTATTTTTGAAAAGTCAGCTAATTTTACTCAAAAACTCGAAGCTAACATGCGTGAAATCCAATTATAGAAGATTCAATCCCAGTTTTCGCCAAAAATGAATTTTTATGAGAATTTCGTCAAATTAGTCAGTTATAGCCAAATTGGTTTAATTTATGACAATTTATGTTTGGTCACCAAATTTGGAAATATTTCACCAAGTATTGCCAAGCTTGGCGAAAATTTGATGCTGGCTGATATGACTAGGTATTTTTAAGCGTATGAGAGTAGCAACAGTGGCAGTGACAGTTAAAGTAAATTTGAGAGAAACCACATTTTCAAAATTTTTAAATGAAACCTGATTATGGAAAAATCAGCCACCCTAGAGTTCTAAACTGCTATATCTCAGCCATTTTTTAAGATAGAGGCAATGCACAAAATGTTCAATGTATCAAAGCCGAACACTAAAGAGTAAAATCTATTTTGATTTCTAATTTTTTGTACATCTTTTTAAATTTGAAATCTTTACGTTACTGCCATGCCAATTTGAAACAAAATGGCGGATGAAGCTGCCCTACGAACTCGGTCAAGACCTTCCTTGGTAAGTCCTGTACACATGCTCAGTCACATCCAAATCGGTTGATAAATATGTGCTCTATCGCATGACAAAACACATACACACACATATATATAAAATATATATTATCACATTTGGACGGAGGGTGGTTTTCGGGTTTGTGGGTCATCATCGGTGAAAAAATATACCAAACTTTTTCGGAATTACTTCCCTCCAAAGGCTGCACTATGTAGCTTATTACTTTTTGTAATGGAAGCTATACCTGAAAATATTCTACAATGATTTCCTTTCATGATTTTTTCTAGATGACTTAAAATTTAAAAACTTGAAATGGATTTTTTCTGATTGTTGTCACAGGACAAAAAAATCGGCGTTATGTACTTTCTCATATAGAAAATGCGAAAGACTTTTTTTTAAACAATTAGTTCAAATATGAGAAAATATAAAAAGTTTATCCAGTTTATCAATTGTAATGCAGCCATAGCAATGGATAATAAAAAAAAACACCATTTAACAAATTTGAAATGAAATCTTAGTATTAAAAAATTGTGCTTTATTGATTATTTTTATCTATTATAATATAGTAAGAGAAATAAAAGGAAATAAGCACTATTTACCTGAAGCAAAATTCTGAATTTGCCAAAAATGAATATACAAAGCTATTCTCCCTGTCGCATTTTATAGGCTGCAAAATTTGCGTATTACGGAATATCTTTTGAAATTCAGATTTACCAAATACTTGCAGCAGATGTAAATTTACTATACATATGTCAAATATATTTCATAAATGAACAAAGTAAAAAAAATTGCATATATGTATCTACATTGAACTCAATAGCTTGATTATTATATTTGTAATTCTTGGTGCGTCTATGTCTTAACTATTGCTTAATATGATTGATGATATTCACCTGTTTCTAACAAGACAATGTCGTTTGGTTATTGCTACATTTATAGACAAATTTACCACTTGAATAGGCAATCATGATACTTTTGTAAAACAAAATGAAAACAAACAAAACAAGAACGAAAAATCAATCGTCAAGCATAGATTATGAAACACTTTCCAACACCTCCAGTAGTCTACTTTAACAAACATTTCACCGTTTAATAAGGTGAATGGAAAACGCATAACGCATTTGAAAACCCAATTTCAGGAATTACCATCAATAGTCGAAAACCTATCTGCATCCTTTTGTGCAGTCCTATATATGATCTATAGATTTGTATATATGTCGTAGGCTAATTGGGAAATCCGGCTCTTTGTAAAGAGCCTAAGCTGTTTGCAAAGAGCCGGTCTAATTGGAGAATCATCTCTCTTTTCCCAATCATCTTGCTATTTTTCAGGCCTATTGCAAAGAGCCTAAACAGCGTTAGGCTAATTGGAATATGGTCATTTATTTCTTTATCACCCTGATAATTTTAGGCTTATTGCAAAGAGCCCAGATAGCGTTAGGTTAATTGAACAAGTGGGTAAGTGTGATCGAAGATCGCTCAAAGGGTTTCATTTAATATTCCTTTCAAAACACTTTATCCTTTCTTTATCAAATCCAAATACATTTCATTTAGCAACCAAAAAAAAAAATTCATGTTTTTGGTTTTTTATAAAGTAAAAATTTACCGGTCTATTTTTTCGTTTTATCGAGTATCCAAACCAGCCCGATAGCGGACGAAGACGGCTATTGTATTCTGTCATGATAATATCTGTCACGCGGACTAAATGCGATATAAAAAAATAATTTCAAAATTAAACATGTTGTATACCTTCAAAATGTTAAAATATGCGAATATTTCCATAATCGGATTTTTATCATGATTCAATATGTTTCTCAAACTCATATATTTACTATTCTCTATTACTCATATTAAAACTCGCTTTGTATTATTTTCAAACATCTGGAAAATCCGTTAAACTTCCAATATGACGTCAGATTTTCTTTTTAATTCTCTAATGACGTGATATTAATCTGCTTTGTGTACATACACATACTCATACTCCTTGTATTATTGAGAAATCTTTGAAAATTTCAGCTTTATTACCACTATGACGTCAATCATTTTTATTTAATATTAATCTTTTTTTTCAATGGGTGAATCTTTTTATTGTTTTTTCATTTTTCACGTGGAAATCGTCTGATAGAAAATTAATTATTGTAGAAAGAATTTCATCGTGGATTTTTAATTTTTGGCATCTGCTATAACGAAAAATGTTTAAATTGAATAGAAAAAGGCTGTTAGAATTTTGGTTTTTAATCTCTATTTATTTAAATAATACGAATTTGTCAAATTTTAATATTATGAGCTCTTTATAGCTGGCATTCAGCTATATATACAAAGTTTCAACTCTGTAAGTTACATAGTTTCTGAGAATAGCTCTGTGACAGAGAGACAACGGAGCGGGAGTAATAGGGTTTCGTGAGTTGAACGAAACCTTAAAAATGGCCATCCTTATTTAGAAAATGACCAGTTCTTTGTCAGTATATGGTGTTGAACCCCACTCGAACCTGAAAATTCCATTCGAAGTCGACCCGAACCCGACAGAAAAATTCCATCGAAACGTAACTGGATCCTAAAAGGACAAAATAAATTCCTTCGAGTCGCAAGCCGACCCGAACCAGAAAACTGAAGTTAGCCCGAAACCCGAGCAGAACCCGACTAAAAAATCCATCGAACCGTAACCCGATCTCAACCTAAAAATTCGAAGTTAACCAGTAACCCAACCCGAACAAGACATAAAAATTCCATCGAACCGTAACCCGATCCGAACCCGACAAAATAAATTCCTTCGTGACGCAACCCGACCCGAACTTGAAAATCGAAGTTAACCCGAATCCCGACAAGAATCAGGAAAAAAATTCCATCGAACCGTAACCCGATCCGAACCCGACAAAATAAAATCCGTCGCAACGTAACCCAATCCGATGCTGAAATTTCAAGTTAACCCGAAACCCGACCCGAACCTGAAAATTTAGGTTAACCCGAAACCCAACAGAAAATTACCATCTCCCCGTAACCCGATCCGAACCAGATAAAAAAAAATCCTTTGAACAGTAACCCGATCTGAACCCGACAAAATACATTTCTTCATCTCACAACCCGACCCGAACCGGAAAATTCAAGTTAACCCGAAAGCCGATCCTAATCACACAAATAAAAGTCCATTGATACGTAACCCGATCCGAACCCAACAAAATAAATTTCTTCGTCTCGCAACTCGACCCGCACCTGAAAATTGAAGTTAACCCGAAAGCCTACCCTTACCAGACAAATAAAAATCTATCGATACGTAACCCGATCTGAACTCAACAAAATAATTTTCTTCGTCACGCAACCCGATCCGAAGCAGAAAATTGAAGTTAATCCAAAACCCGACCCGTACCTGAAAATTTATGCTAACCCGAAACTCGACCCAAATATGAAAATTTAAGTTAGCCCGAAACCCGAACCGAACACAACAAAATCAATCCATCGGACCGTAACCCGTTCCGAATCCGACAAAATAAAATCCGTCGCAACGTAACCTGATCCGAAGCTGAAATTTCAAGTTCACCCGAAACCCGACCTGAACCTGAAAATTTATGTTAACCCGAAACCCGACCCAAATCTGAAAATTTAAGTTAAATTTCTTCATCTCGCAACCCGACCCGAACTGAAAATTTAAGTTAACACGAAAACCGACCTGAACAAGACAAATACAAATCCATCGGTATGTAACCCGATCCGAACTCAACAAAATAATTTTCTTCGTCACGCAAACCGATTTGAACCTGAAAATTGAAGTTAACCCGAAACCCGACCGAACCTGAAAATTTATGTTAACCCGAAACCCGACCCAAATCTGAAAATTTAAGTTATCCCGAAACCCGATCCGAACGCAACAGAATTAATCCATCGGACTTTAAATCGACCAGAACCCGACAAAATAAATTCCTTCGTCTCGCAACCCGACCCGAACCTGAAAATGGAATTTAACCCGAAGGCCACCCTGAACCAAACAAATAAAAATCCATCGATACGTAATCCGATCCGTACCTGATAAAATAATTTTCGGTTTTCATTTTTCGGGTTAAATTAAATTTTCAGGTTCGGGTCGGTTTTTCGGTTAACTCAAATTTTCAGGTTCATCTCGGGGTGCAAGACGAAGAAATTTATTTTTTCGGGTTCAGATTAGGTTACGGTTGGATGGATTTTTTTGTCGGGTTCGGGTCGGGTTGCATGACGACGGAAATTATTTTGTCAGGTTCGGATTGGGTTAAACATAGATGGATTTTTTTTTGTCTGGTTCCGGTCGGGTTTCTGGTTAACTTCAATTTTCTGTTTCGGGTTGGGTTCCGTGACGACGAAAATTATTTTGTCGGGTTCGGATTGGATTACGTATCGATGGATTTTTATTTGTTTGGTTCGGGTTGGCTTTTGGGTTAACTTCAATTTTAAGGTTCGGGTCGGGTTGCGAGACGAAGGAATTTATTTTGTCGGGTTCGGATCGGGTTACGGTCCGATGGATTAATTTTGCCGGGTTCGGGTCGGGTTTCAGGCTAACTTAAATTTTCTGAATTGGGTCGGGTTTTGGGTTACCATAAATTTTCAGGTTCGGTTGGGTTTCGGGTTAACTTTAATTTTCAGGTTCGAGTCGGGTTGAGAGACGAAGCAATTTATTTTTTCGGGTTCGGATTGTGCTACGGTTCGTTGGATTTTTTGTCTGGTTCGGGCCTGGTTTCGGGTTAACTTGAATTTTCAGGTTTGGATCGGATTGTGACACGAAGGAATTTATTTTGTCGGTTTCGGATCGGGTTACGGTTCGATGGATTTTTTTGTCGGTTTCGGGTCGGGTTTCGCGTTAACTTCAATTTTCTGGTTCGGATCGGGTTGCGTGACGACGAAAATTATTTTCTCGGGTTCGGATTGGGTTACGTATCAATGGAATTTTATTTGTGTGGTTCGGGTCGGCTTTCGGGTTAACTTAAATTTTCCGGTTCGGGTCGGGTTGCGAGATGAAGAAATTTATTTTGTCGGGTTCGGATCGAGTTACGGTTGGATGGTAATTTTCTGTTGGATTTCGGGTTAACTTAAATTTTCAGGTTCGGGTCGGGTTTCGGGTTAACTTGAAATTTTACCTTCGGATCGGGTTACGTTGCGACGGATTTTATTTTGTCGGGTTCGGATCGGGTTACGGTTCGATGGAATTTTTTTCCTGATTCTTGTCGGGATTCGGGTTAACTTCGATTTTCAAGTTCGGGTCGGGTTGCGTCACGAAGGAATTTATTTTGTCGGGTTCGGATCGGGTTACGGTTCGATGGTTTTTTGTCGGGTTCTGTTCGGGTTTAGGATTAACTTCAGTTTTCTGTTTCGGGTCGGGTTGCGACTCGAAGGAATTTATTTTGTCCTTTTAGGATCGGGTTACGGTTCGATGGAATTTTTCTGACGGGTTCGGGTCGACTTCGAATGGAATTTTGAGGTTCGAGTTGGGTACAACACCGTATACTGACAAAGAACTGGTCATTTTCTAAATAGGCATGGACATTTTTCAATTAACCTAACGCTATCTGGGCTCTTTGCAATAAGCCTAAAAATTATCAGGCTGTTTGAGAAATAAATGACCATATTCCAATTAGCCTAACGCTGTCTAGGCTCTTTGCAATTAGACCGGATTCTCCAATTAGACCGGCTCTTTGTAAACAGCCTAGGCTCTTTGCAAAGAGCCGGATTTCCCAATTAGCCTACGATATATATATATATTACATAGTATGGTAAAATTTAGTACAGATAGGTACAGATTATTTCCTGTTAAGCAATTTCCGTCAATAAACGGAAATGTACTCGAGATCTTTTGTACTGCTCTGTATATTATTTATAGAATTTATACACACCAAGTAGTAGGCAAAAAAATTAATTTTAAAACACAATCCCAGCAATTATTGTTCTTGGGCAGTATTGTAACCGAATTCTTTTGTGTCCTTGTAAATGAACGATGAATGCTATGTACACCCTATTCTATAGTAAGTCTCTGATAGCCTCAGTGATACATCTATACTAATAAAAGAATGTTTCGCTCTGTGTGGGTGTCTGTGTGTGTGTTCGTGTGTGTGTCTGTTGGCGATGGCTACCAAAATCTAGCCCATAAAGAATGCTGGAAATTTAGATTTAGGTAGTCTAAACCCTCTCCTGGTGCAACATTACATCAGAATTTTAATATTTTAATTACTTTCTGAAATATTAATTAAAATGCACAAACAACTCTCACTAAAAATACGCTTTTTTTCATCGGTTGGTTGGTTGTGTAGAATATCCTCTCACAACACATTAAATAAATCAGAGTACTGATGCATAGATAAGGACTTATAACGAAATAGTGCCAACATTGATTGCAGTTACCTGCATATAGCCAAACTAATGCAGCGCCATCTACTCATGGCAAATTACATAAACGCCACCTGTTTAAGACATTTACAGGCACGTTTTTCTTCATTATAATTATCTGGGTTTAAGGTTTTTTTAAAACACGACATGTGTTATTATGATAGAGACTATTATTACAGAAAACTTTTATTTAACAGATTATTTGTTACATATTTGCGGGAATGGCGAGGGGTAGGGGTCTAATTACATTTAACAATTTTAACCCGTAGCGTTTAATTGTTGTTTTATATACAGAATACCGCTATTTTAAATCTCAGTTTCTCAGTAATATCTCAGTAATAATGTTCCGAACTTCTCCATTTACTTCCATTTTTACTAAATTATCGTAAAAATCAGCATTTATTGCTTCAAGGTGTATTTCTAAAAAGCAAATACCAGTATTTCCGAATAATAGCCTAAGCCAAATTTCAAATTAAGTTCCTAGCTTAACCAAATGAATCAATCTTTAAAGATGTATAGTGATCCTCCTAATTAGTTATTTGCTGAAGGTCACTTGAACATCCCTACCCCCCTCCGGGGCCCTCCTTCAAAGTTTTCTCTAACTATTTCCCGTTTCCATATCTCAGCAACTATCTTTCCGATTTCAACGCAAGTGATTCCAAACATTATAATTAACTCAATAGTAACCTTCTATAACATTAAAGTAAATTTATGAGTAGCGGTTACCACTATTTCTGAGTAATAGTTTAAGCTAAATTACTAATTAAGTTCCTAGCTTAACCAAACGAACGAATTTTTAAAGATGCACAGTGATTGTCCTAATTAGTCATTTGCTGACCGGCACTTGAACATCCCCTTCCCCCAACGACCCCTCCTTCAAGGATTTTTTACCTAACTATGCCCCGTTTCCATATCTCAGCAACTATCTTTCCGATTTGAACGCAAGTGATTCCAAACATTATAATTAACTTAATAGACACCCTTTATAACATTAAACTTAATTTATGAGTAGCGGTTACCACTATTTCTGAGTAATAGTTTAAGCTAAATTACTAATTAAGTTCCTAGCTTAACCAAACGAACGAATTTTTAAAGATGCACAGTGATTGTCCTAATTAGTCATTTGCTGACCGGCACTTGAACATCCCCTTCCCCCAACGACCCCTCCTTCAAGGATTTTTTACCTAACTATGCCCCGTTTCCATATCTCAGCAACTATCTTTCCGATTTGAACGCAAGTGATTCCAAACATTATAATTAACTTAATAGACACCCTTTATAACATTAAACTTAATTTATGAGTAGAGGCTACCACTATTTCCGAATAATAGTTTAAGCCAAATTTGTAATTAAGTTTCTAGCTTAACCAAACGAACGAATTTTTAAAGATGCATAGTGGTCCTCCTAATTAGTCATTTGCTGAAGGGAACTTGAACATCCTCTCCCCCCCTCCCCCTGGCCCCTCCTTCAAAGTTTTTTCTCTAACTATGCCCTGTTTTCGTATCTCCGCAACTACTTTCCTATGTGAACTCAACTGATTCCAAACATAATTAACTCAATAGTCACCTTCTATAACATTAAATTAAATTTATGAGTAGCGGTTACCACTATTTCCGAAGAATAATTTAAGGCAAATTTGTAATTAAGTTCCTAGCTTAAGCAAACGAACGAATTTTTAAAGATGCATCGTAGTCCTCCTAATTAGTCATTTTCTGAAGAACACTTGAACATCCCCTTCACCCTGCGCCTCACTCATGATTATTTTCTCTAACTGTGCCTTGTTTCAGTAACTCGGCTTATAATGTTCCCATCTTCTCGAAACCAGCTCGATTTTGTCGCACGCCTACTATACAGTACCGTAGGCAACGTTAACCTGTCTCAGAGGTTCTTTCCGAAAGAGGTTGCTCCCCTGGCGGTGGAAGGGGGAAATAAAAGATTTTCCGGAGCGTGCGAGCGTGCCCGGTATACGGTGTCTAAGCCATCGGAAATCTTGGCCAGAGTTTCGTTTTTAAAAAGATTTTAGCTTATTACACGGGCTCGGGCAACGCCGGGCGGGTCAGGTATTATCAATATAAATATATTTGAAATAGTGTTACACCATTGAAACTAGTCGTTGCGGGCCATCGTAATACTTACCCATCATGGATATGCATAATGTAAAATATTATAATAAAAATATGTAAACTACTTATAAAATGCATTGCAATTCAAATAAAATCGTGTCTTGATGACGTCACAAACTTTAAAGGCTCGATTACTGAATTGCTTGAAAGAAACATCCTTATAACTCCAAAAATAATAATCCTATTAACTAGCGGTTTATTGCATCTGATTAGGCGTCAAATTTCCAATTAAAATATATCTTTGAGGTGAAGTTTGGATGAAATACAGGGTCATGAAAAATCGAAGAGTGTGGAAAATAGGATTCCAAATATCTCGGCAACTCATCATCCGATCGACTTCATGCTGTATGCAAAATTTATGTTTTTTTATTGTTTTTTATATTCATTTCTTAAAATAACCAATTTCGAAAATTTTTATATACCTTTTATCAGAACGAATATTTCGAGAGTCCGAAAAAAATAGTTCCGGTTAATCGAGGTTATTGAAATGAAATAGGCTTCTTCCCATTATTACATACTAAGTACATACCAAATTACAAGTCTCTATCTCAATTTTTTCGGGAGATAGAGTGTTTACAGACGGACGGCAAATTTTTTTTTCTAAAAATATGTTTTTCGGAATCTCCAGTGTCTGAAACGTGTAAATCCGTCAAAATTTTTTTTTCGATTTTCAAAACGATTACAAGACTTACCCTATACTCCGTATGATGGGTAAGTAATACACCGCGAACGATTATTTCCTATAGGCTATTACTGACTATGAGAGTGAATTGCTTAAGGATATTTTTAATTGTGTTACGCATTTTCTTGCTGAATTATATTTAGTAGACTAATAGAAGTTTGTGGAATATGAATACAGGGAATATGAATACAGGGGAATTCATATACAGGGATACAAAGAACAAGATACAATTACGTTTATGGTTGGTAATTGTTGGAATTGAGTTTTAAGTTGCCTTACGCGTTTCTTACCGGAATTAAAATTTAGCTTAATATGTGGTGTTTAAAAGTCTTTAGATAATATACAGGACTGTGCAAAAGATTTCCAGTGCATTTCCACCGATTGGCGAAAACTGCTAAATGTGAATTTTCTAACTGAACTAGATTTTATCATGCTATGTATTATATTTCCAAAACTATAGATCATATACAAGGCTGCACAAAATATTTCAATTAATTTTTTGACTATGGAAGGTAATTGCTGAAACTGGGTTCTTAAATGGTTATACGTTTCCTAAACTGTTTACTAGATATCTTCTTTCACCTTATGTAATGGTGAAGTTTAGTTACAATTATCTGGATGTTGGAAATCACTGTTGGGTTGGGTTGATTATTGACGGCCAATTATCTACACTAGGGATATAGGCCCGGGGGAGTGCCCTTCGTGGGGGTCTTTCTAAGGGAACCTAACCCGTATTTACGCATGGATAAATCCACGGCTCGAAGAAAACCACGAAAACTCCGAACGATTAGGCCGAGGGGCGCGATTGGGATCGAATCCAGCACCTACCGTCTACCAGCTTCGATAGCAGAACCTCTCAGCCACTGGTGGGAAATCACTGTTGGAAAGTGTTTCATAATCTATGCTCGACGCATGATTTTTCGTTTTTGTTTATTGATTAAAACTAGAAATATAGTATGATTATGTTAAAGTGACGTAATTTTATTATATTTTTAATTTCGTAATTAAAACGATTATAATTAGAGCCTTAATTGATTATTTTACCTTGAATAGATGTCACAGATTATTTTAATTTGAAATAAAGTATAGATTATATAAATCAAATTATATTTTTCAATAATGTGAAAAATTAAAATTAATAGAAATAGTATTATTGTAAATAGGCTATAATTTAAAATATAGTTTTTAGACTTTGAGTAGACAGTGCAAAACTGATTTTGTATTTCACATATTTTTGTAGGTTTATTGTAAGTTCATGCAATACTTCCATATTAATTTTACTTTATTTTTTAAATAAACAAAATATTAGATAAAAAAGTTTATTTTTAAATAATATGAAAAGTTAAAATTAATAAAAAATAGTATCATGGTAAATATAGTTTATAAAATAATAATTGGTCTTGCGGTTAGATTAGCCAATATTAGACTGATTTTTTATTTCAATTATTTTTATAGGTTTATTGTAACTTCATCTAATACTTCCTTATTAAAATTTTTACTCCGCCGTATTTCAACGGATATCACATCGTTCTAGTTTAATAAAATGTGGAAAAAGCGTTGCTCATAAATTTAAAAAGACAAAAACATAACAAGTGTATATTAACAGTTGAAGAAAAAGAACATGTGAGCAATGGAGAAAGCATGTGACAAAGCAATCAATCTTAAATTAAACAATTCCACTTCATGCAAGTGCAAAACGTAAGAAACATGCTTCAATCAGCTATTCTAATAATTTTTTGTTTGGTGGACTTGCTACTACACAAAGAAATGGGATATGTCAAAAAAAATTTTAACACACGTGCATAAAACTCCAAACGTTTCAGAACACATGTTAAATTTTACGGTATAAATGGCATTCACGCACCTTTAAAGCCATTTTGCCGATGACACCAGATAATTTATCAGCTGTTGTTAGGTAATTTACTTTCAATTTTCTTAAAACTTGGAATTAATTTGCTATGTTTCATCTTAAAAAAATGTGGGGATTTTTAGTTGAATACAAATATTTGGATTTATCGTATTCTTTAATTTAAATTAATAAGTTTTAATTGTATATTTAAATAAAATATGTAATTGACGATTTTATTATGTTAAAATTAGAAGACAAAACCGTCAGTTATGGAAGGTATTTATTAAACACAAGAAATTTATGTCAAAACTGGTGCAGAAAATTTGAAATACTTTCAAGTTGTATTTGCTTTCAGTTGGAAAAAACAGCTACATATATTTTTTCTAATTACGTATATCAACTGATGACATCTTGCAATTATTGTCGGACCACACTCGCATTAACACCTAAATGGTCGATAGTGCCAAGATTTCACAGGGGATTGAAAATCATAAGTATTGCTCAAACCTAATGCCAAGAAATATCGACCCCAAAAGCTATAAGTAGTTCATATTTTGTATTATTTTCTATATATTTTTGCCTTTTATTCAAATAAATATATATTTTTTTATTTATATGTTTATGTTTTATCGATCCAACAATTATATTTCACGAGACTATGACTTTTTTTTTACCTTTTTTTCTTACACAAAAAGAAAAATAATAACTATTCATGTTAACAAAAGTGTAATTTTTGATGGGAAGTCCAAACTGTGCTATGACATTAAGTTTAAATTCAGAGACATTAGAGAATATGAAAACAGTATTGACTAAAAATTATGTAATTTCCACCATTGATATTTAAAAATATAAAATATATAAAATCTAAAATGCACTGTTTTTAAGCGCACTGATTTTACATAAATCTTTTTGCATTATACTTTTCTGGTCATAATGTTTTTAAAAATATTATTGCATAAATATATTTTAATCATAATAATTATTTTAGCTATATAAAAATAATACATACATAAATTATGTATTATTAATTATTAACTATAAGGTAATTAGTATTGTTGATGTATAGAGCCTAAGTAATAATTACCAGGTTTTAGCAATAATAGCATAGTTTTTGTGTTGGAGTAAACTAGACTAAACGCATATTTTATGAATTTTCTTTTATTCTTAGGAGTGTGGTAGAAATATGTAAAATGTTTTCAAAAAAAACTTATTTTAATCTTTTAATAACCAAATTTTTATTAATATGTATTGAAAAATGCTTCTTTTAAACTCCATTTTTCTCCATACTGCACTGAGCGTAGCGTTTCATGTATTAAACGCTCCAAAATGTGCAAGAGATTTTTTTCTAGGAAGTTTCATCAAAAAGCAATGAAACAGAAAGCACATTAAAATATACTTAATTTTCTAGTACTGGACAAAAGATGTTTGGAAATTTTGCTTTTTTCATAAAAAGGTTGATTATCATTTTTAATTTTTTTTAATCTGATTTTATTTTGTTTATAAATGAGCAAATAATAAAAAAAAAGTATTAGTGAAGGACTAGAAAAATATGTAAGCTTTCATTAAAAAAATTAAGGAAATCGCGTTTAAAATTTTGAAACCATTACTGTCCGCTTCATGCACTGTGCGACAAACACTGCTACAGGGTTCGTATACGGATCAGAGAATTTTCCAGGAATTTCACCAGTATATTCTTATTAGAAAAAGAAATCTAGGTAAACTGGCGAAACTTCGCCTTCTTTTCAGGAGAGATTTTCTGTCAGAAAATACTGTTAGAGAAGAATTTCCTGGTCGCAAAATTGTAGGAGCCGTACGATGAGTTTAAATCGAGAGCGAGCATTTATTAAAGGTCAGACATTCATCAAAATTAAAAAGAGAATAAAATCATTTTACAAAGTCGAAAAACTCTCGAAAAACTTTCGCACACTATGAATTAAAAAACACAATATATTTTCCCTAAAACTTCATAAAACTAACAAGTATAACATAAAAATTATAACTCGATTAAAATATTTTTTACTAGTTTGGACTTGCTGACAAATGAAAATATTCATTACATTGTATATTTCTTTTTCCTATGTAAAGTTTCAATAACCAAATTAAGGAAAACGAGTTATCCGTTGCTGAAATAATTCTAGTACAGATTTTGTTTAAAAAAAGAACAGTATTTTAAGAAAATCGCGTTTAAACTTTTGCAACAAGCACCGCTTTCTTCTGTACTGCTGGCACTGTGTGACTTGCATCGCTATATCTTCTAATGAATTTAAAAATTTAAAAATCTGCTTCAAGAAAACTTTTATGAAATGTTAGACATTCAGAAAATGCAACAACAACAACAACAACAAAATCATTTTATGAAGCCGAAAAACTCCCATGTACCCCTAAATCTTTATTTTGAAAAGCACATTTACACATTTTCTCCCCGTGAGTGTACACTTCTCTTTTATATAACTTCATTTCACGAATACGCCCATGATAAGTCCCTGCTCCACAAGAACAATAAATAAAATGAAACGTATATAATGACACGCAAATTCGATACATTCACCATAAAATACAAAAATGTAAAACTCCCATATTCTCCCCCTCCCTCACCTTAAACCAAATTGCCGAAATAAATACGACTTGAGAAAAAAAAAAACCACCAAAATGTGCAAATTTAACTTTTGCACACTGTGTGTATATACCAATTTCATATTCTTTAGCTATTTTATGGCTAATATGAAGATGAAACCACACATATTATTTGTGGCAATTTAGGCAATTGGGACCTGAAGATTCTGTTTAAATTCCACAAATTTCCATTATTCCCTTTCTGTTATTTAATTTCTGCTTTTTTTTTTTTTTTTTTTTTTTTTTAATATACTATGTTTTTGGTATCTATGTTCAGTTTGTTGGGGGGACCTGTTTTGTTGTCAATTAGTTATTTTAATTTTATTCATAATTTTACAGTTTTTGATGGTGGTTAAACGTTCATTTAATGGTTATATATATATATATATATATATATATATATATATTATATATAAACATTAATCACAACATATATTATTTTCAACATGACAATAAAAAGTGTTTTATAAAACTAAAACAAGTATAAGATAAAAATTATTGCTCAATTAAAATATTTTTTCTACAGTTGACTGGCCTGGCAGAATGAAAATCATCGTTATGTTATGCATTTCTTTCATTTTTCTGGCAGTTAGCGCTGCAGTTTCGATTGGTAAGAAAAATATTTTCATGCGTAATAATTATGACCTGAATATACACGATGTCATAAGAAGGGCACCTATGTAAAACTGTACTTATATACTGTATATGTAACTGTATATATATAAAACTGTAGTTCTCATAAACTGTAAGATATATAAAGATGAAATAAGTGGCATGATTGTAAGATAGCTCATAAATTTCTTTATTTTAAATATGTAGTTCAAAATTTTGCCAAAAGGTAACCAAACGCTGTACGCTGTACGCTGTTTCAACATGCAAGAATACTTAAACTAATATGTAAAAATGGATCGAACAATATTCTGATTTTACTTTTTAATTTCTTCAAATGTTGAAATGCAAATAAAAGGGTTTGTATTTTGAAGTTTTTAGGTTAGTTTGATCATTCTTTATAGTTGAGACACTGTATTGCCATCTATTGAATCAAATTTGAAATTATTTTTAAAATTTATGAGCTACCTTTTAAACATGTCATTTATTTCATGTCTATAGTTATTATAATTAATGAATTATTTAATTTTAAAATTCAGGTGTTCTTTGTGGGACACCCTGTATATATTATTTTATTATTTATAAATTAAAACATTATTAATTGCAAATATTATTTCAATAATACTTTTATTACATTATAATATATTTCCTTAAATTTCAGAAACAAAACCGTCTAATATATCTTTAACGAGCCTGAAAAATGATTCACGAAAATTAAAATATACATTGTAGATAGAGAAATATCTCAGAGAACGCACTATCATGAGTTTGTGCGACAAAGATCATGGTAACGGTTTGACAAGTTAGAAATCCGAGGACTCAATTTGCAAGATATTTGCATTTATGGTTGCAGTTATTAGTTACAGTTATTGTTAATTGCTGTTGGAAAAAAATTGCATTTTATTGTTTTATCCTTTTTCTAGATGGTTATTTTTCTACCAGAATCAGTTATATCAGTTTTACAGGTTAATCAGTTTACATGATTGCAGTTGGTATATAAAATGAAAACGCAGTGACAACGATGTTATTTTAATTTTATTTAAAAAAAAATCAGCTTTAAAATTCCACTTTTTTATGAATCACATTTCTTTTAAATATTAAAGTGAAACACTGTTCTTTGTGTACAAATAATTTATTACATTTTTGACTGTATTTACTCTGCTGGAATCCAAAGAGAGAAAACTGTAGTAGACCTACCAGAAGAAGACGTAGGGTGAAACCCCCCATAACAGACACTGTAAAGATTCTTTCTTGTTCAAATCATTATTACAAAAATTTAAATCTATTTTATACTTACCTTTGTTTTTGAGAGGATAGCAGAGATGCATTAAAAAAGTACTGTTGGCAAAATTTTGAAAAAAAATATGCATTTTATTTTTAAAAAATTATTTTATTCATAAATATGGTCAAAAACTCCAGTAAATGACACCATCCCTATTTTGAAACACCGATAACTGACACAAAGTGAACCAGTGACTGACACTTTATTTTAAAAGATTAAAATAATTTAAAAAAAAAACTTTATTCTTTATTAAAAAAGCATAATACAGTCGAACCTCGTTAACATGAACCTCAAGGGGAATCAAAATTGTGTTTATGTTAACAGTAATTCATGTTATCAGTATCAAATCTTTGTACTCGTTTTTATAGGGGACTATGAAAACAATTCATGTTAAAAGTAATTCACGCTAAGTGTGTTCATGTTAACGAGGTTTGACTGTACATTAATATTTATTATAAAAAGTGGGATTTAGTAAGCTATACTGAATTATTAGTAATGTAGAGAATATAGTAAGAGTATACAGCAGTAATATTTAGTACTTCAGTATTAGTAATGCAGATATCCAGTAGCGGACATTTATGAACCAGTAACGTGAAACAACTTAAATTTTAATGGCGTTTACTACAAGATAAATTTAATTTATTATTATGCATTTTTTAAACAGTTTAAACAATATATTTCAACTTTCTTTAATATAACCAATAACTAACACCTCTGTCAGAGACTGGTGAAATGAAATTCTAGGAATAACTGGCACCCCCCATTAAGCTAATAAACCCTAAATCATGGCCCTAATATGAATGGTGTAGATGCAAAATTCACACTCTTCACTTAACCTAGTTTTCAGAAAACTGCAGAAAACTGATTATCATTAATAAACATCATATATTGGCAGCCTTTTGTGTGTGATATATTTGTTGCCATAACAACTACTTGCACATAGTCCTAAGCCTGTAATAATTCTGGTACAGCTAGAATTTAAATTTAAATATGTCAAATGTGAGTTTGGCAGCAAACTTTAATGGGTAATGTTAGTTATAAACCAAAATAGTTATGAATTTAAAACCACAAGAACAACAACAAAAAAAATCTGAACATTAGTTTTTATTATGTTATTTTGGAGGATAATAAACAACAAAAATCAAAATGCAAAAAACATTTATTAAAAATAATTTGTGCAAAATTTTACTATTAGACATGGCTCAACTTCTTCGCTGTCATTAGACTAGTGGAACATTTTTTTACACTACTTCTTACTTCTGTAAACATTAACGCAATTTACTTCTGTTTTTGGCTCACAAGTTGGTTCATTTTCACTGTTATTAGTAGTTGCCTCATTAATAATGTTTTTGTAAAAAACAAATATTCATTTTTTTCCATTGATCACCATAGTGTTTCTTCAGCAAATTATTAACGGCATCCTTCTTTGATTGTTTTATTGTATTTGATTTAGGGATCATGCTGAACATTACCCTTCCTTTCTTTGTTAGAGACTTGTATGTTCCAATGTTACATTTGTACGTGTATGCAAGCCACCCTGATTGGTTAAATTGGAGAATGTGAGTTTTGCTGCAAAGCAGTTGTTGGATAAGGTGAGTTGTGCATCAAAACGAGATTTTCAGCATTTTTTTCAATATGTTCATTATTTTCAAATCACTATTACAGTCCGATTCAACTTAAAAAGACGAACACGGTGATATGAATAACTCAATACCTTAAAAAAGTGGATAATGTGACCTTTGCATCTGCACCGTTCATATATCATATGCATCTTTAAACTAATGTCTACAAGTATAACTCTAAGAAAAAAGTTTAGGATGATTGCATTACAAATAGATTAGAAAAACACTTCCTTCATTTTAGAAATAAGATGGTTGCTTCAAAATGGCACTTTTTGTATTTTCAAAAGTTTCTTCCTCATTGAATATGTTCTTCGCCCTCTAGTAGTGAATAAATGGACTCCAAAATAAAAATAAGTGTCCCATTTCCCACTAAATGACATTACTGTGCAGAATTTTACAACAAAATGCTTTTTTGAATTAGATTTTTGCTCAAGTGTCAGTTAATGATTAGGTGTCAATAACTGAGGGTTTTCCCCTATATTACGAAATATAATGTAGAGTGAGATTATATTTAAACTACCAGAACCATATATAGTACCACGCTGAGAGGCCTGGAGTTTAAGAATTAACAAACGAAAACCAATTACCCAAACATTATTTAAGTTTAATGGTCAATTTCTCCAATCTTTCGCATTGCATTTAGCAATGCTTTCCAGGTGAAGGTCCATTTACTTTAAAATACAAGGTCGAATTCACCATTTTGTTTGATTGAAGGTTCATTTAGAAAATATACCAGCGCAGCGGGCGTAGCCTGCTAGTTAATGATAAATGTCTCGGGTTGCGAATGTTAGAAAAGCAAGGCTTTAGAAAACATTTTTGATAATTATTAGTTTCTGTGCTTAAATTGTAATAAAATCTGATAGTTTTTTTTAATGCTTACATTAATATATCGTCTTTAGTTAACTTTCAAATGTGCGGCGGTAGAATTAAGCTAAAAGGAAAATATAAAGAAGAAAAACGCAATGTTTAATAAAATAATCTATTTAACTATACATTACTTTAATAATTTTCTAGTTTTTACTGTTTATATAAGAAAAATCTAATTTATTTTCTGTTTTCAAAAGGATTGAAAGTTGACGAAGGAAATCTTGAAAAGTAAGTATTGTTAAATTTTAATAAAATTAACAGTCATGCATAATAATAAAACACAATGAAATGTTTTCATTTTAACTCTATGAATAAGACATTATCTTTGTTTTTGTTTCCATTTGTTTTCCTGTTTGCACACTGAGAAATATACAAATCTTAAAGTACCAAGAGCATCGCATTATTCAAATATTTCATAAAAATGCGTTTATTTTCATTTTTTTCTGGTTAAATACTGGCGCCTGATCAATTACTGGTACTCACTCTAATTAAAACTTTAATAAATGAATCTCGAGTACGCAATTTAAAAAAAAAAGTAAGACTAAAATCGTGCAAGAAGCATAGATTATAAAACACTTTTCAACATTTACAGAATATTATAACGGAACTTCACCGTTTAAAAAGTGACATAGGAAAACGCGTAACACATTTGAAAACTAGATTTCAACAATTGCCATCGATATCCTGTGTTACGTACGGCTTCCCTTGGCCTTGCAGACGACTTCAGGGCATTCTTTCATAATTTTGTTTTTGCCGCATGGCAACGGTTAGCCTCTCCCGCATTTGTTGTGATATTCGCACGAAAAATTCAACATGGAATAAACCGCATAATGGAGCTATTTTATTAGCTAAAATAACCATGGGGTCATTAAGTATAGTAATAAGAAGTCATTTCTTAATCATAGTAAGAATAATATAGTTATGTCATTTCTTAATCATAGTAAGAATAATATAGTTATGTCATTTCTTAATCATAGTAAGAATAATATAGTTTTTATGTTCAACTGGTATTGTCCACTCATTCATTATGATATTGTTCGAAACTGACTATAGTGTCAGCATTTTGAATGTAACCTAATGTAAAACTATTAATATGTATGTAAACATTTTAGTAATTTAGACACTCTTTGCATTATTCGCATCAACGCATTACATATTTTCTCAATACAGTCCACTAAATCAATAACTTTAGGGCAGAGTCAACACCCTGAAGGGTACTCAAATTATTTTGTACATCCCTGCACATCATTTATATATTTGTATATACATTATATAGTGTGCTAAAAATTAGCTTTGCTACACAGTCGAAAATTCACCTTCAGTAATTTCCACTAATAGACGGAAATGCACTTGAATATTTTTGTACGGCGCTGAATATATTCTACAGATTTTTATGCCATTCTCATGTTAAACTAAAATTTAATTCCGGAAAAAATGCATAACATAGCTGAAAACGCACTTTCAAATTTTATCATGCACAGACGGTATTCAATTACTTGCGTAGTATATAAATTTATTTATATTCTACAAACATCGCGTAATATATTAAATTTAGTTCAGATGAAAAATTCATAATGCAATTAAAAAACGCTCTTAAGTAATTTACGTTCATACACAGTTATGCTTGCAAATTATTTTGTGTAGCACTGTGTATGATCTATAGCATTTATACACACTATGTAATATGCAAAAATTTCGTTAAACTTAAGGAAGCATACAAGTAATGAAAATGCACTTTCAGTATTTATCACTCACAGACAGTACTACAACCGAAATATTTGATGTTCCCCTGTAAATGAATGATAACTGTGTTATGCACATCATATTTTACAATGTGCATCTTGCAGTGCACCGCAATAATGTATATAAATTTTATAATGTCTGAAATAGTGCAACACCATTAAAATACGCTTCAATACGGTTTTTTTGCATAGACCATTATGTAAAAGAATTCTTTTGTGTGTCCTTTTAAATGAATGATAAATGCTTTGCATTCCATACTGTACAGAGCATGTTTTAGTGACGCTACAAACGATATTTCCCCATAGACGATAATGTAACAGGGTTTCTTTGAGTGTGCCTGCAAACCAACTATAAATGTTACACACTCCATTTTCAATAGTAAACATACCATAGTAAACCTAGATAGCATATATAGATTACATGGCATTCCGAGTACTATAGTTTTTTAGTACATTTACGAGAGTACAGACAGCAGACGACTGAGAGAAAAACCGAAGTCATGAACACTTTTCAACTATGTTGGAAAGTGTTGAAAAAACAGAAAATTGCTGGTATCCCTATACTTTTCAAAGTGACAGGTGGGTAGAAATAACTAAGCACATAGTTTTTCCATTTCTTGCCGTAGAACCAAAAAACCCCGCTAATCGGAACCCATTGCATCTTTTACCTGTTCGAAATAGCAAGAATTCGAATCATCTGAAATTCCGATTTAAAAAAAGGGTGAGGAACTAAACGGGAGTTTAGAGTGGATTGTTTCTATATGCTGAAGAATTTTGCGAGGCAGGTAATATTCGTGAATTACATTTTCATGGTGCAATTGCACTAGAAATAACATATCGCTATGTAGAGCAGCATTCAGACGCAACGCCAACTGACGTCATATTCATGAGATTGAGGCTAACGAAAAAGATAGGCTACCGCGGTCCATTCCACTTATCTTTTTTACAGACCGCTAGAGTGACGTGATGCTCTTTTCGTACAACTGCATTGGTGCATTCGAGCATCACGTGACTCCGGCGGTCTGTAAAAAAAGATACGTGTAATGCACCGCGGTAGCCTTTCTTTTTCGTTAGCCTCGCATGAGATAGTGACATAATATATCTTCATCATCTAGATTCCCATCACTTCGTCAGGCAAATCAAACAAGTTTATTCATTCCAAAGAATTAATAGACATATTTATTGATCTTTTAATTAAAATGTCTGAGTATGTTTAACAATATCTTTTTAATTTTTTTTTCAAAGTAATAACATGCGTGCTAAAAACATGCATAGTTTTTAAGACTAATTTTGTTCATTTTGTCATTACCCATTTCATAGATATATAGAAAAAGAACTGAGAAATACCGGGGCCTCCGAGATGTCGCTGTGTGTCCTTCACCGGGCCTGCTACAAGTATTAGTGACGTCACAGTAGTGATCCACTTTGGTCAATGTATCGCAGCAGAAAGATGTAATAAAAAGAGCATTTCCGCTCTTATAATTTGTGATTACATAAATAATATTAAATTTCATAATCGTGAAATAAAGGGGAATCAATACACTTGTTTTATTAAAGGAAATTAAAAGTTTTAAATTAAAAAAAATGCTAAGATTAATAAATCAGATTGAACCCATTGACTTACCTTTTCCTAAACACATTATTTTACAATAAATATACGTACAAAAAATATAATAAATCTACCAAAAACTTTACAAAATCAAGCCCATTCCTCCCTTTTACAACTACATACCATAATTTAACCACCAAAACACAATAAATGTCAATTTAAATAGAAAAATCGACATTTTTTAACTATAGAGAGCTTGGCACTTTTTTTTAACGCTTTGGCGTAATCCGGGCTTCAGAAAGTTAGATATGTTTTTAAATTATATACACAATTATGAAAACAAACCTAATGAACTTTTATGTTTATTTATATATATACAATTATTTATATATACAATTCTGTTCTACCTGCATATAAAAAGAGATATATGGCTTCTTTATATTAAATAAATTATATAAATATTGAAAAAAAAATACTTATTTATATGAAACTACGAATAGGTTGCCAGAAAATATGTTGCCAACTTTCCTTCTCTCGCCATAAGCCTTTTTCGGTACTTTTCGGTTAGCCGGGCGCCAGTGATACATGTACATATATAAATATATATATATTAATTCATACATATATGTGTGTGTAGATATGTGTATATATATATATGTGTGTGTGTGTGTATATATATATATCACTGGCACCCGGCTAACCGAAAAGTACCCAATTTTCTATCTTAACTTTGTAACTGACTTGTAATATTTTAATAATTGTCTATTTATTGTACTTGGGTCTAGGACCACTCAAATAAATCACTCAAATTAACTTATCAAAAGTTTTATTTTCATAATATATTTGTACACTTAAGTTAGCTAAAATGTTAAATGGAACTACGTAGAACTACTAAGTTGTGTAAATCAGTTACTTTTAATTTTATAAACAAAGCACACTCACTTCTAACTAAATGTATCCAGATTTCATTCAATTTATTACAGTATTTCTTTCAAAATCATTTTTTAAACTGTTTATCGTCTGCTTCTTTTATTTATTTATTTTTTTTCTAAAGATCATTTGACTCTTTTCGATTTGGAAGTACAAATTCATTCAAATATGCCAGAATATTTCCATTACAGTAGGTTAGACGTTTGTTGTTACGTTTTTTTTCTGCACAACAAGCTCAATACAATCATATTATTCTAGCTTCTCGAATTGAAACGTTTATCGAAACATTTAATGCAGACTACTTCTGTTGAAATGCAAAAATAATTATCACAAGGTAATTTTCGCAGCTAAAATTTCTTCTTTTCATTATCGGTAGCGAATTTGAAGACTTAGATTAGAAACTAGGAGCACAACATTTTCTTCTCATTATTTTATAGATATAATCTACACTTTCTTTAATAATTATAATCAATAATTATTGATAGCATTATAATCTAAATACACTGAAAAATATTATTAATTACTATATAAAACAATAAATAAAATCAAAATACTATCGTAAACAATACGTACAAACGAACAAAGTACATGAAAATTTTTAAGTTATTATGGATCACTGTTTTGACGTCAGCAGGTTGTGACGTCACTTGTAGCAAGCCCGGTGTAGGACACACAGCGACATCTCGGAGGCCCCGGAAATACTCCACTAGAGGAGATAGCTCATGAAATTTTCGAGCTTAGTTAAACATTTACCTTATAAAATACTAAATATTTTTTCTTGGTGAAGTAAAATGAAGGTTTTAGTTTGCCAAACAATTTGTGATCCTCTTTTTTGTTTCTGAATTTAATATATTTGATTAAAAACACTACAACATAAACTTTTACACTTGGGACAAACTTTTTTATTTTTAAGTGCTCAAAAAGAAATATTTTCCGGATGCTCTGTAATGATTTCCCATTGGCTAAAATATCTGCAGCTGTTAACTGGCTAATTTCGTGAAGCCGTTACATACATATACCCAGTGGCAGGATTAAAATAAATTACCAACCAGTTCTCTGCCCTTGTTACTTTTTTAAGCATAAGTAAGAAAGGAAAAGGATGCGCCACACATCGATTATGAAACACTTTTCAACAAACATTGTTGTAAAATTTTGATATTTTGGTATAGTGGGAAAAAATTATCCCTAAACAAGATTTTTCCTGCTAAAATAATGCAATTTATCTAGTGTCTATATGATAAACAGGACGCACTAATCAAAATTTCTATCAGAAAATGCATTAAAATGACACAATGCAATACGTAAAACACAAAAATAGCAGAAATTTAATCTTACTCTCTCAATTTGCAAGCAGTTATTAACAACCATAATCGCACGAAGAACAGCAAATACCGAAGTGTCGAATACCGTGAGAATAACTTACTGATTGGTATAATTCCTGTTTATAACCCTTCTTTAGCGAGAAATACTTGTAACTTAATTAAAGTTAATCTAGAACATTCTCGATAATTTGAGTCGAAATGGGCAGTAGAGGCTGGAGTTTTGTATTTTCTGAAGTAGGTGTTTATTGCTAAAATTTGTCACCACACTTTCGATGAGTTTTAGACATAACACAAGGTTGAAATAAGTAAGAAAATGTAGCAAGTCTTATACGTGTTATGCTTAGAAAACGTCATTGAGTACTGAACATTTAAAGCGAGTATGTAAAATTGTAATTTATACATTACACATAAAATGTCAGTTTAACAACCGGTTCGCTGAACTCAACAAAAATTAGGTATAGGTTCTATCGAACCGGTGCAAACCTGCTGAATCCCACCACTGCGTATACCGGTATATTTTATGTATAAGTTGTTATGTCGTAATTTGCTCCATGCACTTAATTATTTTTTTTTCAAATTAGTGACTTGAATCACTCTGATTTTAAACGCATCACATATCATGAACATTCCATATACAAAATTAAATAAAATATGAAAAACTTATATTAGTTTTTAAATAACATCAAAAAAAGAAAACTGGGAATTTCGAATCGCTTTATGTTTGAACAACACCGTTACTAGAAAGTATCAGTTTCTCTTTTGCCAAAGTAATTGGGGATGGAATTGTTATTTCAGGAAGATGGTTTTACTGCAAGAGGCATCTGAAGTAAGACTTTCTTTTTCATAATTCTTCTTATGTCTTTTATATATATATATATATTCTTAGTAAACATTGAGTAAATACATTCGCTTTCAGTGTTTATTTGGTAAACGTTGCCATGTTTTCCAAGATTCTGCTGAGATCCTGTTGGATTAAGAAAAATGACAGATATAGTTTATTACTTCAAAGTCAAGAAACCGAACATATTTTTTAAAAGGTGTTCTTTATTTAAAAAAAGTAATCTATCAGATTTTTTGAGAGGATTTTTTTAGCATATTCTGATACGTTAACAAAATGTGTCAATAAGGCATTTTTATTCTTATATATAATTACTAGCTTACCCGCCCGGCGTTGCCCGTGCCAACAACCTTAAATGTACCTGAAATCAGTGTTGAAATTTTTTTTATTTTTAAACAAATCTAATGTTGGGGGCCCCACTACCTTAGACAGCAAACACTGGGCGTGCCATACACACTCCCATATATTACCGTAAGTCGAGTCGAAAGAGCCATACCCCTTCATGATCCAGCCCATAGAACCAGATATAGAAAAGCACCCCTGGTGGTGAAAATCGAAAAGCTCTATCTATGTAGAGTCGAATGAACCATACCCCATCGTGATCCAGCCTATAGAACCAGATATAGGAAAGCACCCCTTGTAGTGAAAATCCGAACTAAAATCAGTCAGCTCCATCGATGTCAAGTGGAAAGAGCCATACCCCATTGTGATCCAGCCCATAGAAACACAGATAGGAAAGCACCCCTTGGTGGTGAAATTCAGAACTAAAATAGGTAAGCTCTATTGATGTTGTGTCGAATGAGCCAAACCGTGTCGTGATGTGACCCATAGAACCCGAGTTAGCTGCAAAATCCTTTAGTTACACCTTCCACCGCCAGGGGGCACAATATGTTCTATACAAACATAACTGAATTCATTAAGGTTATCGATGTCGAGTCGAATGAGGAATACCCCGTCATGATCCAGCCCATAGAACCAAAGATACGAAAGCGCCCCCTGGGGTGAAAATCCGAACTAAAATCAGTAAGCTCTATGATGTCGGGTGGAAAGAACCATACTGTAATGACTTAACGAACTCCAGTGATCCAAGGTGATGATTAACATCCAGCACTTTTTATTAGGCATCGTTGATACACAAGTTAAAATAAGATGAACAATTAAAAAACATTACACTCTGCCATCAAAACCCCAGCGTACACAACCATCATATACTGTTCACGCGCACACATCATTTTCCGCTCACCATCGTCTGTTCAACTCTCTCTGTATCTCTCTTAGCGTAGCTCGGTTCACTTCTTTTTGACCTGCCAACTAACATCTCTTGCAGTCTCTTTGCATATCGAAAACTGTCCTTTCGATTCGATTACACGACTTACACGGCAGTCAACCTCCGAAGCTAGGCGACAAAACCATGGACAAAAACTGGACAACTCTAGGCCAGCAACTCACGAGTCAGGCTAGGCCATAGATTTCTTCGGTCGTTACACTGCTCTCATTGGCTGGCTGCTTCGTTGCCACGGATGGCGTTGCCGAGGCTATTTCATGGGAGGAGCTTGAAATAGCCTCGAACCCAAAATTCCATATACACGTTTTAATTTTTAAAAAAATCTAAATTAAAATTTAAAAATCCGGCCGCGAGGTATACTGTCCGGTGACAACATCTACACATGACAAAAATTTTTGAGTCCTAGGTGTTATAATTACAGAGAAATCCGCGGGAAGGCAGGCAGACAGACACTTACTCTTTTATAGAGATAGAGATATCTATACATATATTTACAACATACATTTTTATGTCATATATATTTTATATGCCGGAGAAAAAAATTAGACCCATGCAGTAGTATAAACTAATTCAGTACTAAATAGTATAACTAATATGTTATTGGTCCACCTTTTGCACAAATAGCAGCTGAAACTCGTCATGACCTCAAATGAAAGAGCCAGTGGATGATGTTTACATTGATTTGAAGCCACTCTGTTATTAGTTGTTCCCGGAGATCTCTGAGGTTACTAGGATTTTTATCATTCCACTTTACTTGCTATTGTAGATGGTCTAACAAATTTTCAAATGGATTCAAATCTGGGGGCTTTGCTGGCCACGGAATATGACAGATATTCTTGTAGTACTCACCAAACCATCCAGTAACAATTCTGGATCTATGTACGTGACATTTATAATCCTAGAAAAAATGTTTGGCATAAGGCGGATTTTCGAAGATGGAAAGAAAAATTTAATATCTCTTCGTCCAAAATGAGAATGCAGCTTTGCTGATTTAATATCTTATTAACTTTGATAAGGGGACTCAATTTAAAGTATAAACATCACAGATCCACTTTTGTGCTTGCATGAAACCTTGAACACAGTCCTCATGAAAAGCTTCATTCGTCCCGTGATGCATTCTAGTTCTGGCATCCTTACTGTAGAGGCAAAAACGAGACATCACGCCAGATGTTTCGTTTCCAGTCCTCTACAGTCCAGTTTTTTTTAATTTAGCCCATTGAAGGCATGTCTTTTCGTATGTACATTTTAGCATATGTGATTTTCATGGGAATGTGCTCCATATATCCATACTATAGAGTTCCCATACTACAAAGTTCTTTCAGAAATTGGAATGTGTGGCCCAGAGTCAATGATTTTCAACAATTAAAGCATCGTTGCAAATCTGTTCGCCAGTTCTGATCCCACAGTCTTTGGCGATCTTGTTCAGTGAGTGTTTTTTTGAAACTGCAGTCCATACGCTGATTCGATGTCAACTGTATTTCTTTCCACTGTCTAAAAACACAAACTCACCGTACTGCGTATACTCCAACAAATTCAACCGTCATTCCTTTTTGAAAGCTCAAATGCAATCAGTCCTTTCTGTTTCGTCGGTTACGTTTTTATTTCGTGCCACCTTAAAATATGTAAAAGGAACAATAATCAAGCAGTTCGACTGTCACTTTTTAATTTAGAATACACCCTTCTCGATCAGCTTATAATGTTTTTGTTAATGTCATATAGTGTCATTATCACCGCAATATTTAACCGTTATCATTTATCTAGATTCTAATTTTTTGTTCGATGTGTACATATGTATATTTTAAGTATGTTGATATTCTTAATATTCATAAAGAGTTGGCCATACTTTGAATTTCTGTTTTTTATTTAATTGATACTATTTTCAATTCATCTTTTCTGGACAAGGCTGAAGAATATGATGAAAGCGCACGAAGCCTACTCCTGACAGCTTTGAAGAATGTACTTCTAAGTGAAGTAGAAAGAGAGGAACAAGAAAGACGTACAGACAAATCAAAACGACGAAGAGGTTACAGAAGAAAACAAGTGTCTAAACATGGCTAATTCTGCTAAATCTATGACGAGCAAATATAGTATTACCATGCATTAATTACTTAGACTGCTCATATGTGTTTATAATTAATAAAAAAACAGGAAAAAATTTCAAAAATATATTTTCTTAGCAATGATATATTTATATATGTATATATACAAGGTTGTTATAATTAAAGTTCGCCTATTCAGAAGGATCTAGAGCCGGTTCTACGGCTCCAAACGAAACAAAATTTCACTAGTACGTAGTTGAAGAGATGCGCTCTGCGAAAATCGAAAAAAAAAATTAGTTAAAATTTTTGTCAATAGGTGGCACTGCGCCAATATTTAAGCCGATAATTGCTGATTCCTTTATTTTGTAAAAAACAAAATACAGGAAATTTTATTTCACAGTTGGTAAAAGTAAACCTTTTCAGATTCGTTATATCAATTTCGGTCAATCCAGATGAAACACACAAAAACACAAAATTTCACCCAACGCTTGAAAAAGATCACATTTTATTCAAATTTTCGACGAACGACGTCAAAGTGACGTCGCAACTTCGAAAACTTGAAATACCCTTCTAACCACCTGACGATTTAAAACTTGCTGATAAAGTGTGTCTGTGATTTCTTTGACACTGGAACAGTTGATTGTTTCTGAAAAGCATTTGAATCTACGCTTCGTCGAGAATAGTAACTTTGAAAGAAAAGGCACTTCTTGTAAAGTTATTTTATCAAAATAACAGCAACGCAGCTGCAGCTCTTCGAGAATTCCGGAAACTAAAAGATGTTAGACGTGGACCATTGTCGGATCGTGGAGTTCACAAAATGATTAAAAAGTTCGAGGAAACAAGAAAACTCGACATTCTTCCTGGCAGAGGACGAAAAAAGGTAGATATTTCTAGCATTGAAGATATTGCTACTGCTGCCCTGGATTTAGCAAGCCAGTCATCATTTGGTAATGCAAGTGTGCCAGCTATTGCGAATGAATTCGATATGCCGATTTCCACTGTGAGAAAAGTGATGCGTCAAATTTTGCGCTACTATCCATACAAGATTCAGAGGGTGCAACAAATATTACAGGGTGATACCGAAAGTCGGCTATCATTTTCACTACAGTTTCTCGCACGAATGAATGTGGACAATCCTTGGCCCTGGAATATTCTATGGAGTGATGAAGCACATTTTTATTTAAACGGACAAGTGAACACACACAACTGTCGAATTTGGGCGAAAGAGAATCCCAATGTTGTCCAAGAAGTTCCATTGCATGCAGCTAAAGTGACGGTGTGGTGCGGTTTCACAGAAACTTTAGGATAGGGCCATATTTTTTGTGGAACTAACATCCACAGGACCCATTACATGTTCCGTAAATGGGAGAAGGTATCTCAATATGTTGTCAAATTTTCTGATTCCCAAGCTGCAACAGCGAGGCTGCCTTCAAAATATCGTTTTTATGCAAGACGGTGCACCACCGCACTTTACTTGAGCAGTTAGGACTTTCTTAACAAGACATTTTACAGAAGATCGCATCATAAGTCATTATTTTCAAACAGTCTGGTCACCACGATTGCCTGATCTAACACCATGCGATTTTTGGTTGTGGTGATTTTTGAAAGATTCTGTATCTAAAGACAGATGTCAGACAATATCTGATCTGAAAAACAGTATTAGACTTAATATTCGCTCAATCTCACAGGACAGTTTATGCAATGCTGTAGAAAGCACAATTCTGAGAATGGAATGCGTTATTGAAAATGGTGGAGGATTCATTGTGCATGCGTAATGTTATTCTTCGTTATTTCCTCGCTGCCGAGCGACATGTTTTATTTTTGTTGATGCAGATTACATCACATGAAATTATATTCACTAGATGGAACCCGTCAAAACTTGACGGAAAAAATACTATAACAATATCAGTAAAATAAACTTCTATATTATTTAAGAAGAGTGCGAATGAAACAGTCTTTCAAATATTTTATTTTAAAAGTTTTTTCCCCCACAGTGAAATACAGTTTTATTTCTAATGCAAACTCCAAACAAACAATCCGTAAAGAACTGTGTAATGCAAATCAGTTTGACATTACCGCCATATTCCCCACGACAAGAAAGAAAATTTCATGAACCTATGAAGTATCATACAAATAGCATGTTCCTACGTTCATCTCATATTCAGTAAATAAAAGAACATAGTAAATAAAGCACACATCTCTCCCCCCCCCCTATGACAATGCAGCCAAATGAGCTCCTATGAGCATGTGCATTGCATCTGCCCCAAAACACCGTCGAAATTCGACGTTAACAAAAGTTTTAAAATGTTTAAATTAAAAATTTCAAAATGTCCTCTTTAATCATTGTTCATTTCAAATCCATATCTTCTAAAACGCATCCATTGTTTTAAGGTAGTCAATTTTTATGTATAGATGAAGAATTTTTTTACAATAATAAATCAATCTTCAGATGAAGGAGATTTTTAATGTTTTCAAGTGTAATTTATTTGTATAGTTTCTTCCGTCCCTTTACATAATCAGGATGATTATCCCTTTTCCATCACAATCAGGGATCTTTTCAATCTTGTACAGTTAAATACCCAATGGATCTTTAAAAAAATACAATTCCTAGCATATTCTGATGCAACATATACATCAGCGGATTCAACATATCAATTTTATGTTAAACAAACTCAAAATAGTTTTTTTTTCTTTTTTTTTTGACAGATTTTAGTTTAGCGCCAAAATGCTCTATCTTATAGATAATCTGATCTTATGATTTATCAGGGTTTATTATTATTCTTATTCACTTTTTATGACGATTAGAGAAATCTATTTTCAATTGTGGCAACTTTCCCAGGGGCTATTTTACATTATTGAAGCAAACTGATGGTCATTGTTAAGATAGAATTGAAAAATATTTCATGCTTGAAAATTATTTAAAAAGTCGTTAAATTAAGCGGCAGTTTTCAAATAAATTTCAGTCGAAAGCTAATTTTTTTCTAATTGATGATGTAAGAATTGAAATTGTAAAATGTAGTAAAAAATAGAAATTTGTAGTATTTAGAATTGATGTAAGTGCGATGAAAGCTAAAGCGATAGCGCCGTTTGTTGTCATAACCGTTATACATTTCTAAAAATTGTCAATGTGTTTTCGCTGGCGTCCAAAAGTAGACTACCATTTTTTGACATTGAAAGAGAAATTCACAGTGAAAGAAATATCTCATCAAAAAGTCACCTGTAAAAAATGCAGCCAAGTCTCGTAACTCATTTACCGTAAAAAGTACTGAGATCGTATAAAGCCAAGTTTAACTATCTTACTAACTCTGAAATTTTCATTCACAAATCACTCCTAGTCTCTACATCTTTAGTTAATTATTATTTAGTGACTTGGCAATTACGTAGCACGAGAATGTGATGTATATAGTTAGTCTTAATCAAATAATACTATAACATATTAAAGTGTAATAACTTCCCTGTGCGTATATAATTTGCCTTAATTAAATTATCCCATCCCATCCCATAACATAGCAAGGTGTAATAACTTCCCTGTGCTGCGTAATTGCCAAGTCACAAAATAATAATTAACTAAAGATGTAGAGACTAGGAGAGATTTAAGAATGAAAATTTCAGAGTTAATAAGATAGTTAAACTTGGCTTTATAAGTTCTCAGTACTTTTTACGGAAAATGAGTTACGAGACTTGGCTGCAGTTTTTACAGGTGACTTTTTGGATGAGATTTCACTTCTTTTTGGAAGTAATCCTCCTTTTCTTGATTTTGGGTTCTTTTTGGAGATCATCCACTGATTTTCGCTAAGCCCACACTCTGTTCCTATTATTTACAGGTATCAAAAATTTGAAGCTTTAGTTTCGTTTGCAAAGTACTGTAGATAAAAAGAGATTTCAGGTTCCTAGGCAAGCACTAAGCTATGGGATGGGGAGTGTCAAAAGTACTCTCAATTGCTTCCAGGATAGGTGCTATCCATCTGAGATATTACTCGCAGCCCTAGATACTTGATATTTAACATAAAATAACTTTTTAGTATAAAAAGAAAGCCAAAATTAAAATTTCCGGAAATTTCCAATAAATCAAACTATATTCCTTTTTTCGATGTTTTTTTTTCGTTTTTTTAGTCTTTTTTTTATTATTTACGGATTTTTTAATTTTTCCTTACTTTGTGTACTAAATCCTGCCTTTCTGCCAAATGTCAAGCTTCTAGGACTACAAAATCGAATTATTTTCAAATTTACGACTTTTTATAAATTTATTGATTTTTCGATTTTAATTCTAAGTTACCTATTGTCATGCCAATATAGTAATTATTTGATCCGTCTTCTTAGGATCATTTAGGTTCAATTTAGAGATAAATCAAGTGAATCTTAGAGTCACCATGATTTTATTTAGAAAGGACTGTCAAGCCATAACCAGCCAGTAATGTCGGGAGGGTAGGGGGAGCTGTGAAAATTTTTGTGGGGCTAACATCATTTAACAATCCATATTTCATATGTGAAGTAAATAGAGTACAACGTGAAAGAAAACAGACATGTCTATAAAGAAACCGCCTATATCGTAGCCAGTCTATAGCGGAACTTTTCTATAACGAAATTCGTAAACGAAAGAAAAGAAAACCATAATCCGGGGGAAATAACATAAAACAATTAGTGGCGTTGTACTAGCTAATAGGACAATTATCATAAAACTAATGTTTCTAGCAGTACAAAATCAAATTGTTTTCAAATTTTCGATTTCTTAAAGATATTTCGATTTTTCGATTTTATTTTCGAATTTAACGAATATTTTAATTGTTCCTTTTATTGAATAGTAAATACTAGCTTTACACCAAGTTTTAAGTTTCTAAGACTACAAGATAAAATTATTTTCAATTTTTGATTTTTTCGAAATTTTTTTTTATAATTTTCTGGATTTTTAATTTTTTTTTTAATTTTGTATCCTTTACTACAAATTTCAAGTTTCTAGCGCTACAAAATCGAATTATTTTGAAATTTCCGATCTTTTTCGAGTTTTTTTTATTATATTTTCGAATGTATTGTGTTTTAGTTTTTCCTTTTTCTGTATCCTAAACAATAAGTTTACGCCGAATTTTAAGTTCTAAAACTACAAAATCGAATTTTTTTCAATTTTTCGAATTTTCGAATTTTTTTTTTTTTGAATTTTACAGATTTTTTTTATTTCTTTTTTTTGTATCCTAAATACTACCTTTATTCCAAATCTTAAGTTTTTAGCTTTACAAAATCGAATTATTTTCAAATTTTCGTTTTTTTTTCGATTTTTTATTTTATTTTCATTTTTTGTTGTGTTTTTAATTTTTCTTTTTCTGAATCCTAAACACTACCTTTACACCAAATTTTCAGTTTCTAAGACTACGAGATCATATTATTAATTTCTCTCTTTTTCTTTCTTTCTTTCTCTTTTTTTTTTTTGAAATTTTTGATTTTTTTTAAATTATCCATATTTTTTAATGTTTCCTTATTTAGTATCTTAAATATTACCTTTATTCCAAATTTCAAGTTTCTAGCGCTATAAAATCGAAATATTTTCAAATTTTCCTTATTTTTCGATTTTTCCGATTTTTTCGATTTTTTGATTTTATTTTCGAATTTTATTGCGTTTTTTATTTTAACTTATTCTGAATCCTAAACACTATCTTTACTGCGAATTTTAAGTTTCTAAGGCTAAAAAATCAAATTATTTTAATTTTTTCAATTTTTTTCGAATTTTTCGAATTTTGGAATTTGTTTTTCGAATTTTCCGGGATTTTTAATTTTTCCTTATTTTGCATCCTAAATACTACCTTTATTCCGAATGCCAAGTTTCTAGCGCAACAAAATCGGATTATTTGAAATTTTTCGATTTTTTTCGATTTTTTCAATTTTGCTTTCGATTTTTTTGGTGTTTTTGATGTTTTCTTTTTCTGGATACTAAACACTACCTTCACACCGAATCTTAAGTTTCTAAGACTACAAGATAGGATTATTTTCAATTTTCAATTTTGATGGAATTTGTTGAATTTTCGAATGTTTTTTTTTTCGAATTTTCCGGATTTTATAATTTTTTTCTTTCTTTGTATCCTAAACACTACCTTTTTCCCAAATGTCAAGTTTCTAGGGCTACGGGATCTACCTAACCTTTTTGATGACGCGGGAACGAGTGAGTGAGTGAGTGACAAAAAATCGAATGTTTGAGTTCATATATCGTCTGAACTAGAAAAGACAGAAAGTTGTAATTTTAAATTTTGGTCCTGTGTGCCAAATACTCTAGAAAAACGAAGTTTCAAATTTTTGGGATACTCCAGCGCGGAGATATGGGGGGGGGGCGTCAAAAGTGCCCTGAGTTGCTTCCAGAAAAGTATGCTTACGGCTGTCCTCTCTCGACTTGGCGGAGGCACTACCGTGCCTCCAGATGACTTTGCCGCTAATAAGGAACTGTTAAATGAACTCATAATAAACATACCATAACAATTCCTGTAAAAGATTAGCCTTACATCGTTTATTCTAGCTAAAAATACAATCATTATTCCAAGTTTTTTTTTCTTCTACCATAACACTATTTTTAATCATTTTAATTTTCCTGAAATCCTTTACTTTTGGGAATATTTTATATTAAAAAATGAAATTTTCTAACCTATAATTAAAAAAAAAAAGTAATTGGTAACATGCAATCAAGATGAAGCAATCAATAAAGGCTCCAATTCTAATCTTTATAATTAAGAATGGAAAAATCAGTTAAAATTACGTCATGTTGACACAATCATATAAATTTTTCACTTTAGTTTTATCAATGTTAAAATGCATTTCAAGCTAAGCATAACGTCATTTTCACCGGCGCAAACTTTTCACACGTACTTTATATACTTTACTTTTATGCTTAAACACCATGTATACAAATAAAAATATATTTTGTATTTAATTGTAATGAAAAAATGGCATCAACAAAGTTATAATGCATAGTGATAAAATAAACCCAATGGACAATATTCCCGTGACGTCACAATAAATATGAATTTTTATTCGCTTGTAAAACACCCGGATAAATATTTTTACCGAAATTTAACTTGCAAATTAAAAAATTCGGTCTAAAAGCCACGTGCTTTTAATATTTATTATTTCTCTTTTATCCTCGCAACCACAGAGTTTAGAAAATAAACTATGTGCCTCGCAACAGTGAGCGTTATCCTTTTGCCGACTTTAGGACGTCATAAGCAGATGTAAAAGTTTAATTTAAAATTACGGCTAATTAATAAAATTTTCGAACAAACGAATGCACGATAACAAATCTGCGTCCAAATATCTTTCACTAAAAAAAAGAATGGTGTAATTTGATGCAGTAGTATGTTATCACGGATTTTCGAAAGAAATTGCTTAGCGTTTTAAATATATAGATTATACAGCAATATTATCGCAATGAATAATTTATATCTAATTTAAAGTGATTTTGTTAAGTCTGACATGGTGTGCCGTCTCTAAAATGAAAATAATTTTCTGCCAGTAACATTTGCGCCAAGATAAGAGAAAATTACCAGAAATGTTTAAATAATATCGCATAAGATTTGAGATGGTCTTCCATAATTGAATCCACTGCCAATTGGCATATTTCAACCAGCATGATTTGGCAAAACAGAATGCTTATTCTGGCAGCACTTTAATGGTATTCACATTAACCTTAAATAGTACTTATGTCAGCATCTATACTGTTTGACGCCAACATTTTTTTGTGCATTTGATTACGGAAGATTACCTAGTGTTAAAAAAAAGAAGTTGAAAAAGGTAATTGCTATAAGAAAATTTATACAATCAAAGTTCATACTAATTAAAATACATTGATAAATAACCTCAATAAATCTGAAATTTTTACAATTAAACCTCTATTAATCCACAAAAGTTTCTATCTTGAATCTTTCACATAAAAAGTGCATTGAAGATTTAGCTCCTCTATCCGAAGATGAGGTCAACGACGGTCTTTACAAAGTCCCAAAAACTTGAGGATAAGGGGACGGATGCTCTCGCTTCATCTACTTCACTGTCATCGAAATCTGAATCCGATCCGGATGTCTCTTCATCTACTTCATCTACTCCACTGTCCTCGAAATTTGAATCCCTACCGGATGTCTCTTCATCTGCTTCCATGTCCAGAAGATTTCTTTCAACTTCTGAATTAGATCCTGGAGCAGAAGCGTAGACTTGGGACCAGTATTTTGCCGTCCGTTTAAATACTTCGTGGTTTTCTCTGTACTGCCTGGCCACGACTACATCTAAAGGGTCATCGTGCTCAGGCGCTGACAATAAGGCTTGTAAGGAAAGAAGAACAGTTCTCAAAGTTATGCAAGCGATCCAATCTCTCTTCAAAATATTTAAACAGATTGCGCCAGTAACTGAATCGATGTTTGGGTGCCAGATTTTTGTGAGGAATCTCACTTTAACAGGTTTGAAGGGATAACCATCTGGAACTTTGATTTCTAACATGTAAATGCCTCCTTCATAAGGTGTGCCTGATGGTCCCAAAATTTTGCCTTTAAGGTTCATAAAATTGTCCTCCATTGGTTCTACTGAAATGCCATTTTTTGTGAATTCTTCATCTGTTATTTCTTTCAGTTCTCTTCGTATACGTTGAGCAGCTCTATTCAAACCTTTATCCGCCATTGCTAAAATTTCTTTTTTTTCAGCTTTCCGATATTACAGGACAAAAAAACATAGATTAAGACGAATCGAATATATTTAACTTTTCCGCCACTTTCAGATTTCAATTATGCTGTATAAATTGTTACAATCATGCACGCGTATTTCTAATTTTAATTATTAAAATTCAGGCAGTTAGTGAGAATGCATAAACTGAAAGCTAAATACGTCATGGATGTTTTGTTATTTTGACGCAATAGTAGTAAAACGTGGCATTTTTATGAAAGAAAATTCACGTTTTTTTAAAAATGTGACATCATTCTCGCTGCCGGAAGAATATATCTCTCTCACGTCAGTGGCGTAGCAATTCAAAAATTACAGGAAGGACTCAAATAACAGTTTTCAAATAAATTGAATATTTACGATTTTCAATAATTAATAAAATACTAGATGGAACCCGTCAAAACTTGACGGAAAAAAATTACAATAACAATATTAGTAAAATAAGCTTGCGTATGAAACAGTCTTTCCAATATTTTATTTTAAGAGTTTTTTCCCACAGTGAATTGCAGTACTATTTCCGATGCAAACTCCAAACAAACAATCCGTAAACAACCGTGTAATAATGCAAATCAGTTTGATATTACCGCCATATTCCCCACGGCAAGAAAGAAAATTTCCTGGACCTATGAAGTATCACACAAATAGTATATCCCTACGTTCATCTCATATTCAGTCAATAAAAGAACATAGTAAATAAAGCACACATCACCCCTCCCCCGTGTAATAATGCAACCGAATGAGCTCCTATGCGCATGTGCGTTGCATCTCCCCAAACGCGCCGTCGAAATTCGACGTTAAAAAAAAGTTTTAAAATGTTTAAATTAAAAGTTTTAAAATGTCTTCTTTAATCATTGTTCGTTTCAAATCCATATCTTCTGAAACGCATCCATTGTTGTAAGCTAATCAATTTTTCAATTCCTACTATTAGATCACACTCTTTATATATTTATATATCTTGTTCAAATTTTCAATCGTTAATAAAATATTTTCTATTCATCCACTCAAGTTCAAATACATTTTTTAACTTGTCGTGGATAACACTTGATGTTAATACAGTTTTTTTAAATATTAATTCATTAATTAAATTTAATTAATTAATTTTAGTTTTATATGGGAGAAAAAGTTTTCTCCCATTGTTTTCATAAATGTAATGAAAGATTTTCCTCAAATTAGTGATGCCACAAAAATAAAATACCGAAACGATGATTATTAAAAAAATGTTCAATAAAGATAACGTGGGACATTAATGCTGCACTTGTTTATTTTATATATTTATGATTAAAAAGTAGGAAATGACTTAAAAATATTTTTATATATTACTTGTTATGTAAAGATGAAGAATTTGTTTTACAATAATAAAGCAATCTGCAGATAAGGGAGATTTTTAATGTTTTGAAGTGTAATTTATTTGTATGATTTCTTCGGTTCCTTTACATAATCAGGATGATTATTCCTTTTCCATCACAGTCGGGGATTTTTTCCTCTTATACAGTTAAATATCCAACGGATCTTTAAAAAAAATAATAAAACAAGAGGGGAAAATTCTGCATTAAGGCAGAATATAGATTGCCACACACGGCTTTTATTTACAAATAAATAAATAAATAAATAAAATAATAATAATAATAATAATAATAATAATTTTTTAAGAAATGTCAATCAATTGTACCATACAAAGCCATATGATAACTGTAGGTAGTCATATATACACCAGTTTTCATGATTTTATTTGAAAAAATGGCATCAATGGTGGTTTGACCTCTGGTGGTACAATGCTTCGGGTTGGTTCGTAAGACAAGACCGACCTCTCTCAATTCTTCGATAAATGCTCGACCTTCCTCGCTATTGAAATTGATATTAAAATCTCCCACGAGAACTGTTTTTCGATCTTCATCAATTGTCATGATATCTAGAATTTTTTCTAAAATTTTTTCTGTACTGGCGCGGGGATTCGCATAACATACTACAAATCTCACGTTATTCAATATGTATGAAATGAGAATTTGCACTCTTTCACCGTCGACCATCACATTTTCTTTATTTTCATCAATTATATTTTCTTTCATATATGTCATAACGCCTCGATTTTTGCACCTGCGACTTTGAATCCCGGAATTTGAAAGTCATCCGTGGGAATGGTATGCGTTTCGGCTAGAAGGATCAAATCACTCTGTCTGAAACACGGATCTGCCAACAAATCCTCATGGTGTGTAACTAGTCTTTGCACGTTATGGAACATGAATTGAATACCAGCAAAGTTTTCGCGATTACTTAGAAACTCATAAATGGGTTTTAAGGGTTTGGATCTCAAACGCTTTCAGCTCTGCCGCCAAGGAGTCGTATTCCGAAGGAGGTTTTGGTGGTTCGAATTCTCCCACGATAAACAAGCCATCAGCTCGAGTGACTCGAGACAGCGTGACATATAAGAGATTTCTTTTCATTTTCTTTCGAACATGGACCACGCATTCTTCGTAAGTGGCTCCTTGCGATTTATGGATGGTGAGCGCCTCGGACTGTATGATAGGAAACTGTTCTCGGTAAACGGTGAGTGGCGAATTTAGGGTACTGTAAATATTTTTTTTCACACGGTTGATGGGTGTCCAATGTCGATTAATCTGGTTTCGTACCATGTAATTGTTGTACTCTTTTCTTAAATTTTTACCAACAGTCTTCTCATCAAACTCTATCCATAATGTTTTCACGGCGCGTGCTTCACTGTTTTTTAGTTGACTCGATTCTATTTTCCTCAGGATCCCCATCGCTCCGTTAACGAGTCCGTCCGCCGTATCCAAATTCAGGATGAACATATACCTGGCATCTAATTTGAGAGAAAGATTCTTATTTAAACTAGCCACCACTGGCGACCAGTTTGGTCGCCCTTAAATGTATATTAAGCATTGGAACAAATTATTTTTATTCATAATTTATTTTTTTTTTCCTTAATCCTTCGCCAAACCGAAAAAATCTAATAGACAAATCAAGAACTTTTGCGATCATGGTAGCATTTCGCATATTTTTTGTTGTTATGCATTTCATTTTTCTTGACAAAAACCGCTTAACCCACTTTATAATAAATTAATCATTGTGTTGGAGTACTGTCACCCCGTTCCTTACTTAGGTTCATTTAAAGTATAATTACTATCATATCGTGACATTGTACATCACCATGATATAACTGTTAGGTTAACTAAAACATAATGGCCGTGAATATCTTAACAAAACAAGTAAATAAATTGAGCTTTAAGAATTAAACGATGTTTCCATAACAAAACAAATTTATTATGATCAAAAGTAAAGCATAAAGTATACAGTTTTATGTAAATAAAGTAACACACGAAAATTGTAAATAAAGAATGTATACAGTTAAATACAATATGAAATTATTGCCAATGATCTGACCGGCAGTTAGTAAAAATCTATCCCTGGAGAATTGAATTTAGACTGAATTAATATATACATTTAAAGTTTATCTTTTTTTTTTTTTTTATTGCTGAAGAAAGGAAAGAATAAAAGTTTGCTCACCTATGATGAAGCGGACCTTTACTCCGTGGACTCCGTCGATCTGCATGTCCCTTTGCTTTTCTATAATCACAAATCCAAATCTAAGTTATCGCACTATCTTTCCAAAGCACATTTCCAAGACCTTATTCCACATAACTCTCACTCTCTCCTTGCGTCCTCTTTTTCCTTCCCAAGCAAGCCACTTTAAATTCTTATCATTGTTAAAAGGTTCCCCTACTCAGGTGTTTTTTTCCCGTATGCCTGAGAATACTTTTTACTCTTTGAAAGATACATCTGTAAATTCACACCTTTCATTATTTATTGAACTTTGTTAGGTGCACATATAGATATCTCCCATTGTAACCTGTTACTACGAATGTGTGCTGTTACAATACTACTATTTTATGTCCGGAATATTTTCACTCCCTATTTCTGACCAACCTACCTTCTTTTTTCTTTTTACATTTTTATGTTTTAAATGCTCAGGTGCACTCATGCACGTGGTTTTTCCTGAGGCGAAAAGAATAAATGGTAAACCTGCTACGCACCTCTCTCACAATAGTGTGTGTTTTATAATAAGATTGTGTGTTTTTTAATATAAAATAAACTATTTCATAATAAAATAAAAGTACATGCTGTTTTAGTAATCTCTAATAGGTACCTGAAAATGGGATTTTTTCGCCAAAATGGCACAAAACAAAAATCGCGACAACCCCGGTGCGTCCGTGACAGCTGTTCCAATTTAAAATACATGACGTTCACATTTTTCTTTAAAATAGAAAATAGACAAATAAGAAAAAATATCATAAATCAAAACATTTGATTTCAAAATTAAAGTATCGTTTCTAATTTGCACGCGCGAAAAATAAAAGCTGACAATTCGTTTCGAAATTTGATCCATTAAATATTATTACATGAGTTCAACTTACGTCAAGAAAACATCCGGAAGGAAGTTGAGTTGTATAGAACAGAATTATGGTAAACATTGACTGTCTCATTGGTGCGGATTATTTTTTTTACACCAGGCAGCGGTCCAAAAATTCATGGTTTAATATTTTAAACGTTCACAACGAATGAATCTTTTTTTTTTTGTTGTTGTTTTTGTTTACTTTCATGAATAGAGAATTTGAACTGCGAACCTAATTTAAACTACAGTTATTGCAGAATGTATACATAATTGAACGTAAATCATCTCTCAAATATTAATTTTTTTTGAACGATCTTTCTAAATATGTAACTTTTATGCAGTTTTATTTCAAAAAATATTTTGAATAAAAATGGCCGCCTGGCATATGAAAAAGTGAAGCGGACATCCCGGAACTGTTGATGACAGTCACATGACTTACGGTTTTATTAAAGAGGATTGTTCGTGTCTTTCCTACTCATACTTCCTACTTTTCGCAACATGCTTTGTTTGGCCCGTCTACTTCCTTTGCCTGTTACGTAATCATTTCCTTCGACCGTGCACCCTTCCGTATTTAATTATGCAATTCTCACCGTGTTGTAGGCATCTACTTCGGCATTCGTATAAAATAAATGGATCGGTGAGAAAGGTAAGGCTGAAGGGTGCGGCACGATACGGCTTTCAACCAAAGCGACATCTTCTGGCGTCATGGTACCATCAGCCACGTGATTGAGACACTCAGCAAAAGCCATGTCTTCTTTTTGCCGCATAATTTCTGTCAATTCATAAAATTGAAAATGTTCCCAAAGAGGATTTCCAACCAAATGATCCGCTTCGTAGCTTTTAGGAATCTGGTAAACGGGCGTTCCCATGACGGGTGGAAGTTGTCTGAAATCGCCAAAACAGAGAACGTTCAAGTTTCCGAAAGGTTGATCATTGCCCATAATTTGTCGCATACGTTGGTCAACTCAACGGAAAATGGCATATGACACCATGGATATTTCATCGATGAGGATTGTCTTTAGGTTTCTATATGCCGCTCTGCACTCACTCACCGTATGGTCCGAGAGATCCACCAAAATTTGTTTTATTTTAGTGGGTAGCGCAAACGTTGCATGTAGCGTTGCCCCACCGATATTGTAAGCGGCTTTTCCAGTGGGTGCGATCTTCACTACGGCTAACGCAGAGGGATCGGCACCCGACTTTTCGTAACCTCTAAGTAACGTTTGCTCGAGAATACGGATGAAAAAGGATTTACCGCAACCAGCTGGTCCCGTTATAAAGATGCAATAGGGTTTGGCATTGATGAATTCTAAATGCATCACATGCTTCAACAGATGAAACTGTCGCTCGTTGGCTTTTCGAATATTGGCTTGATATTCGTTCTCTTCCCATCAGCCCGCAATTTTAAACGTACAAAATTCTTTGCCGACATATTCATCAAAATCGCGCTGAATATCGACTTTGAATTCATCTTTGAATTGTAGCGGTTCTTTCCTGATGCTTTTGTCTTCTTCCCCCTCCATGTCGTCGTCTTCTTCATCTATAATTCTTTTTTCGAGGTCATGCATGTTCATCGTTAGATGATGATATTTTTTTTGTTCAACTCAATCATAGATTTTTTTTCGTGGTGAAGTTCTTTAAAATTTTGATTTAAAATGTCTTTAGTTTCATCTCTCCAATGCGTATACAACAGAATTTCTTCTCGATAAAACTCATCCGGTTCGATCAGTTCTCTGTAACCGACTGATTTCAACATTTTTCGAATGCGCCTTTCTTGCATGTAAAGAGGTTGATCGATCAGCTTGTGCTCCTCGCGACCTGCCTTTTTAAGCTCATAACCTGTGGAAAAATCTGCCAAGCATAATGTTTCGAAAGCTGTCGGTCGATTAACATATTTATCAAAGATGGATGACTGGAAGATATCGAAAGATTCTTTGGGTAAACCTTTTAAACTTTCTTGATTTTTCACCATTCGAACCCGCTTTCCTGGTGGAAACGTGGGAATGAAGATGTCGTTGACTGACAACCGACTCATTGGTAGTTCTAAAAGACTCCAAGCTGCTTCTTGAGCACTCACTTCTGATACACTTAAATAAGTATTCGTCACATTTCTCAAAAGGGATTTGAGGTTCCTTTCCGGTTTATTCCTACATTGTTGGACACATTCTTTGAGCAATTTGGACATGCCTCGCTGCGATTTGTTGATGTAATCTACCATATACGCGGAGCAAGCAAAACCATTCGTAATATATTGGATATCCATGTTGGATTGCATCATATTGAGAATCTTTGGGTTATAGTTATTCAGCATGATTTCATTCACCTCATGCTTCAAGAACACCGTGGTCCGATTGATTCCCGATTGGATGACTTCAGGTAGTGATTCAATGAATAATCTAAAGTAAATAGGAATTCACCAAAGGTCTGCATATTATTTTTCCAGTCTAGATCGGATAAATAGTCTCGTAGTTTACGATAGTCTTCTTTGAGCATTTTATTGCGAGGGTCACAATCATTCAAAGGATCCAAAATTTGCGTTTTATCCATGGGAAAGTGCGGTATGTGAAACCGACACCCTTCATATTTTCCCTTTTTCATGTAGCACGTGGTGGTATGGCGATGTTTTTGGCAGTCTATGAACGTATTTTGGGAGCTACAGGTCATCATTTCCTCAACTAATTTCTCACACGCTTCGACAGAGTCTTGCTCGTACACAGGAGCATTCTCGAGCCATAATAGCATGTGCACATGAGGACTCCCCCGGTGTTGAAATTCAATTCTATAATAGTCATATTTAATTTTGTAGCCACCGAAAGCCCCGTTCCTCTGTTTCCATGTTTTTACCAGTTCCCGAAATTAAAAATTAAAATAGAGTGCGCAAGTCACGGGATCTTTTTGAATGAGTTCGCACTTCTTTTCTTTGGTAAACAATTTTTCATTTTCAAATTCCTCCCTCGTCAAAATGTGATTGTCGACGTTCAAAGATAACGCCTGCATCAATTCAAATCATTGCAGCTCGGCCGCAGACAATGTGACAAATAGAGTCGGGATTCCCCACTGTCGCATTGCGGCATACACACGATTTTTCTCGTTTTCCTACTGAGCAGGTGCATTTTTTATGTTTTTGAGGAATTTGTAGCCGTCGTCGTGCTGAATGAGGTCGTTCGCAAAATTTTCATCGAGCAAATTTTCGGCCGTGAGTCTTCCATCCAGTGATTTCTTTTTCCGAACGGAAATGTAGATAGCATTTTTAAGACGAAAGTGATTAAATTTACTGTACGCGTACAGCAAATGATCAGGTCGGACTGCCCGTCGATCCGATCTTCGTATTTCTGAATTGGCGATTTTGGTGTAGGTATACTCCTTTTTAAGGTGCCTCACTTTCCCACAGTAAATAGTCGGAAAGGACAGCTCTTCGGCATTTTCATCAAAAATTAGTGACTTGGGTATTTCAATTTCACCGGGTGCTAAGCAGATACAGCGGTCGTCGGTAAGCAAAGTGTGTGTCGCACTCAGGTCTACTTCTGACTCGTCGACCTCCACTTCTTCTTCTTCTTCTTCAAATTCTACTATTAGCTTATCCAAGTCAAAGTTTTGCCATGTTCTTTCCCAATTTTCCGACAAACGCACTTCAAGGTGCTGATACAGTTCCTGTCGAGTGAGGTACCGGGCTGCTACATGGATTTTTTGCGGACTAACGATCGCGCTCATATAGTCTGATTTGTAAGTCAAACGTCTTTCTAACTTGACGTAGACTGTATAGCATTCATCTAGGCGTGGCAAGTGATCCATTGTGGAATCTAATTTGATAGGCACGTTCACCACCGAACCCTTCAATTTGAATTGGCATCCATGAACGGCATAGATTTGCATGAAAGGAATACGCAACGCCACCAGTCGTTCTTCTAACGGATTCAAACATTTTAAGCAGTCAGGTATTTCTGGAAATTCGAAACCGTTTGATATGGCGTACTCAGGAATTTTGAGTTTCATCATATCATTGTAACACGTATTACAGAAAGAGCCATCATCGCCGATATTTTTATAACATGTCAGCCTTAGAAATTCTTCGGTCGCTCCTTTAGCGATTAATCTCGATTTCGAAAGAGGTCGAATCGAAGTTTTAAACCATAGTCGATTGCAGCAATAGCATTTGTGGTTTGGACCATCGGATATAGTGTCAAAAAACCGATTGGCTATTATTTGAAATTCTGGTTGTTCGCAGGCCCAGTTGAGATCGATGTTCCGTTTTTACCGTTTGACATCGGGCGCATCGAGTGTAGATTCTAATTTATTACGTTTATAAGCTCTTTGCAATGAGATAGCTTCTTGAGCGCGAAAATTGGGATCTTTTCTTCTAGTCTGCATAATTTTAAGCATTTTATTCCGATGAACCTCTTCAGAGGGAAATGAATTGGGAGGACGACCCATTTTAGGGCGCGGAACAACAGCTGCATCATTCTCGTGCTTCTTAATCCAATAGCGAGCAGTAGCATGCGTAATATCCAGTGTACGTGCAATTGCAGCAATCGAAGCATCGGCATAATAAAGAAAGATAATTTGTTTTTTAGGTGCGTTCGTAATTATATAAATACGTAGCACCTATTGTCGTCGCTTGGTCCGTCCGTCTGTCCGTCCGTCCGTCTGTCTGTCTGTCTGTCTGTCTGTCCGTCCGTCCGTCCGCATATAACAACGCAAAAACTATACCCAACCGAATGGTTTGCAATTTAAAATATATTATCTTTGCAGAATTTTGTCGAGACATTTCAAATTTTATTAAAATCGAATCAAAACTTTAGGAGATATTAATAAAAATATTTATTAAGAAATTAGATTTTTTTTTTTAAATCGGTGTTTTTTTTGTTATAGGTGTTGGGTTAAAACTCTACATGATTATTATCTTTGTTTTTGATATTTTGTAAGTTACGTTGCCGATGGCAACAGTCTTGTGTTCATGTTTTCCTTTTTTGGTTAATACGCAGTTAAATGGCTTTGAGATTCTATTTCTTTTATTTTGAGAAATTTAATATATATTATTACGCCATAAGTATTGCTGTGTATAGTTTTGTGAGTTAAAACAAACGAGTGTACGAGTGTACAAATTAGAACTGTAAATAAACTTTACTTTGTGATAAAGTTATGGAATGTTTTTACCCTACATCTAAAAACTTCTGATTCTGAAGTTCATAAAAACTGAACATCTGGCGTCCGCCGACAGGACTCGGCTGCTGATTATCGAGTAAGTTTTGTTTTGTTTGTCTTATTTTTGAGTTGATATGGAAGCAGCAAAGAAAATTAGAACTCAGCATAGGAGATTGTTTAGCAAAGCTTATAACGAGTTCGATACTGAAGAAACAAACTTAACAAATTCTGACAAAATAATTAAACTAAAACTTATTGAGGAGAAAGCTACGCTAATGCTAAATTCTGAAGAAAATGTTAAACAGTTTCTTTATTCTGAAAACATTACAGATGATTTAATTGAAAAAGAGATCGATGAATCCGAATGTTATATAGACCGTTGGCGGTTATTACAGATTAAGTTGAGTCAGCTTTTGCTTTCAGAAAGAGAAGACGTTTCTTCGAATTGTAGTGATTCTCAGAAAAATACGTTATTACGTTACCCCAAAATAAAATTGCCTACATTTAATGGAAATCTAAGGAACTGGGTTAGTTTTTGGGGGCAGTTTGAGAAAATTAATAAAGACCCTAATTTAGATCTGCATGATAAGTTTGCATATCTATCCCAATGTATGGAGAAGGGAAGTGCTGCCGAAGAGTTAATTAAAAGTTTTCCACCCGGGGGAAATAGTTATGAGAAAGCAATAGAACAATTGAAATTACGTTTTGGGAGAGAAGAGCTACTTATACAGGTGTATGTTAGGGATCTTCTGTCATTGGTTATCCAAAAGCAGAATATGTCGAAAAAATCTTTGAGAAATCTTTATGATTTATTAGAAACAAAGCTTCGTGCGCTTGAAATACTAGGGGTAACGAGAGATAAGTATGCGTCGATGCTTTTACCACTTGTCGAATCTGCTTTACCTGAGGAAACGCTTCTAGCTTGGGAACGATATAGATCTGTAAGTCATAGATCACATGAGGAGGAGGATCAAAATACATCTAAAATTACTGAAAAGACTGATCTCGATTCAATTCTTGATTTTCTTCAAGATGAAGTGCAGGCAGAGGAGCGCATAATCCTAGCCTCTCAAAACTTTGGGATTGAGACCAAGAGTAATTTTAAATTGTTCAAAGAGAAGAGGGCTGGAAATGATAGACACAAATACGGGGACACTCGTCAAATAGCTAGTGCAGCTGAGCTTTTGACCTCTTCGAATGAACAAAAGCAGTGCATATTTTGCCGCAATTTCCATAATTCCACTGACTGTTTGAAGGTACGGAAAATGACGATGAAAGATAGAGAAAATCTCGTAGAGAAATCAGGGTACTGTTTTCTGTGCTTAAAACCGGGTCATCAAGTTCGTAAGTGTTATTCAAAGATAACTTGTTTGGGTTGTGGAAAAAGACATCATATATTACTCTGTCGTAACATAAAGCAACCAGCATTCTCACCAACCGGAAAAGAAACTACAGAGTTAGATAATGTTTCAAAAGAGGATCAAGCACTTGCGAATATATCCAAAAGCCCTAGTGTTATGTTATTAACATTAACGGTTTTAATCAGAGGTAATGGGAGAAAACGGAAGGCAAGAGCCATCATAATTCTGCTTCGCAGCGCTCTTACATTTTAAAAAACACTGCCAAAGAGATGAAATATAAAAGGGAAGACTATGAATATCTTCAGCATTCTCTGTTAGGAGGAGAAAATACAGGAGTGTGCAAGCATGATGTGTTTACTTTATATTTGACAAGTTGCGATGGATCTTATAACTGTCATTTTAAAGTACTGAGTCAACCTGTTATCTGTGGGAGCGTTCCACCGACAATACCTGCGATTCATTTAAAAGAGCTTACTGACTATAATATTTGTGTCAACGATGATTATATAGGTCCTATTGAAGTCTTAATAGGAGCCGATGTAGCCGGAAAAATCATTACCGGTGGTTACAAATCCTTATCATGTGGTTTAACAGCAATGGAAACACGTTTAGGGTGGACCACAATGGGACGTATACCCCAGATTTCTTCAGAGGTAAATGAAATCTCAGTAGCTAATTCTATGCTTTCTACTACTCGAACAATAACAGAATTGTGGACTCTTGACACTCTCGGTATTACAGATCCTTCTGAGAAGAAAACTAAAGAAGACCTTCATGAATCCGCCAGAGAGCATTTTCTTAACACAGTTCAAATCGACAAAGACAATCGTTTTGTGGTACATTTACCTTGGCTTGCCGATCACCCTCCACTACCTGATAATTATAACTTGGCTTTAAAGAGACTGGAAGGTACTGCACGGAAGTTGAAAGAAGAAAATTTATATGATTATAATAAAATATTTGAAGAATGGGAAAAAGAAGGAATAATTGAAAAAATTCCTAAGCACGAGATTCAATTACCGTCTCATTATTTACCACCCAGACATATCGTGAAAGAAAATAGCACAACTAGAATCAGACCTGTGTTTGATGCTTCAGCAAAGCTGAGAGCTTTCCCAAGCTTAAATGACTGCCTGGAGAAAGGGATAAACCTTGTTGAGTTAATTCCTACAATATTAACACGTTTTCGGATGAACAAGTTTGGAGTTACGGCGGACATCCGTAAAGCATTTTTACAAATTCGCCTACAAGAAAGCGATAAAGATTATTTAAGATTTCTTTGGTATGACGAAAATAATGAACTGAAATATTATAGACATTGTCGTGTCGTCTTCGGAATTTCAAGTAGTCCTTTCTTACTTAATTCTGTGATTCAGTATCATCTGGAAATGATTTTGGAGGAAGCACAACTTGGAAACTCAAAATACCCTGTGGATTATTTATCTACACCTTCCTTTTTACTAGCTTTGCGCAGGTTCGTAGCCCGTAGAGGACGATGCAGCACTATTAGAGTTGCAAAGGCTAGAAAAAACCCGGTTTAAACCTGGGACTAAACCGGTTGTTTTGGGAATAAACCGGGTTTTTTGGGAATAAACCGGGTTTTTTGAGAAGAAACCAGGTCTTTTGGGAATAAACCTGGGAATAAACCGGGTCTATTGGAAATAAACCCGGGAATAAACCAAATTTTTGCAACTCTAAGCACTATCTATTGTGACAATGGCTCCAATTTTGTGGGTGCTTCAAATCTGCTAAGTGCACTGGATTGGAACCTTATTGTAAGTGACACTGCTCTTCATCCTATTAAGTGGAAATTCAACCCACCGACTGCCTCTTGGTGGGGTGGTTGGTGGGAGAGACTGGTCGGTATTCTTAAAAAATTGTTGAGAAGAGTACTGGGCCGATCTTCTTTAACTTACGAACAAATGACGACGGTGCTGTGTGATTGCGAATCCATAATCAATTCAAGACCGTTGACGTATGTCGCAGATAACGACGCAGAGCTTGTTCCATTGACTCCTTCAATGTTCCTACAAGATATCAAAGTGAGTGGTGTTCCTGACTGTGATAGAATTGATCACCGGAGTCTTAACCAACGTATTAAGTATCGTCAAAATTTACAAGAGGCCTTAAGAAATAGATTTCGATCGGAATACTTGGGAGCTCTACTTCAGAGACCAGAACATAAAAGAGCTGCCAAAGTAGCGGTTGGTGACGTTGTCTTAATTGGAAGCGACAATACAAAACGTATCAGTTGGCCACTTGGGAAAATAATCGAGGTAATCCCCGGGAAAGATGGTGTTACAAGACTTGTGAGACTAAAAACTGCGAGGGGTGAGTTGCTTAGACCGCTACAACGTCTCTATCCTTTAGAAGTGTCAGCATCAGAGTCGTTTCTAGTTGGAGAAAAATTGGCAGGTACAAAATTAAGTGAGAAACCAACAGCCAGTCAATCAATTGACTGCAATATTGAATCTTCTGAGGAGGCAAGGAAAACTAGAAGTGGCCGTATCATTAAAATGCCTCATAGACTGGACTTGTGAACTATTTATATAATTTTGCTATTGTAATTGTGACTATTATTAATTGTAAGTTAACTTTTATGTTAAAATTTAACTTAGGTGGGAGGATGTTGGGTTAAAACTCTACATGATTATTATCTTTGTTTTTGATATTTTGTAAGTTACGTTGCCGATGGCAACAGTCTTGTGTTCATGTTTTCCTTTTTTGGTTAATACGCAGTTAAATGGCTTTGAGATTCTATTTCTTTTATTTTGAGAAATTTAATATATATTATTACGCCATAAGTATTGCTGTGTATAGTTTTGTGAGTTAAAACAAACGAGTGTACGAGTGTACAAATTAGAACTGTAAATAAACTTTACTTTGTGATAAAGTTATGGAATGTTTTTACCCTACATCTAAAAACTTCTGATTCTGAAGTTCATAAAAACTGAACAATAGGAGCTTCCGAAGTTTAATCGTCAAGCGACCGAGATACTTATTTTATTACAGAAATTGATCTGCAGACGATATAATTCATTTCACAGAATTATAAATCAGAAAAGATATGAATATTTATATAACTAGCTAAAGTACGAACGCACCTCGTTTGTAACGTTTGACGTACAATTTCCAACTTGTTAATATTGTCAGTAATAACTATTTTTATAGTTATGCATAAAATGTGTCGATAAGCTAACCAAATTAAGTAGCTGTAACTCAGAATAAAAACGCAATGACAACAAACAATTTTAAAATATCTAAATAACAAATAAAAATTCCCCTGTTAAAGTGTTGAGTTGTTCAATAACTATTCGATTTAGAAAAATATTTTTCTATCACTGAGCAATTTTTCTAATGAAATTTAATTCATGTTGCTATGGCAGCAGACGATAAAACGATATCTTTGGAATAAGGGAATAAATAGAAGAAAAATTTTTGTTGATGTTTGTGATAAAATGTTTTTCCTTATTTTTTAAAAATGTATATACATAATTCACACTTTTATATTTTAACAGAATAATAAGTTTACTATAATTCGTTACTCATGCTATGGCCAGTATACACGATACACGTCGAGCCACAATGCCTTACGCGTAAAAGTTTCGCTACGGTACTCCATTGTGAAGTTTTGTAATTTTTGAAATCTAATATTTGAAAAACGACATAATCATTAGATTTGAAATTTATATCAAGAAAAATACAATTTTTGACCATTCTAACGCAGTTTGTAAAACAATTTTGTGACAAATACTTTTCGAGTTATTAATTTTTTAAGTAACTTCAAATGTTTCATTTTCCGAGATTAATCTGTGGCAACGATGGATTGCTGTGACTTTTCATAAACATGAGAAACAGTGTGACCGTTTTTAGCTTGTTGTAGCTATTTTAGCCTATTGTAGAACTTACAACAAGCTAAATCAAGCTAAAAAAGTCAGGCTAAAGGTTGACAATCCTTCGGACGGAATTCCAGAAAACTTTTTTTTTTTTTTAAATACGCAACAACAAAATTTAGACAGGATTAAGGATGATTAGCACAGTAGTACATAAGTACTTATTGCTCCGGGAGGTTCTTTTTCTATATGTCTGTTTCTATATCTGTCTGTCTCTCTATCCTACAGTATGTTTTTTCTTGAAGAGGATAAATATAGCATTTATAATTATATTACAGGGCTGCACAAAAGAATACGAATATATGTTAAAAGTGGCATTCTAGAACGCTGACAGTAATGTAATTTTAGTATGTTGTTACAGTCAACTACAGCATGTTTTTTTTCCCTTGAAAACGGTGAATATAGCATTGGTAGTTATTTTACAGGGCTGCATAAAAGAGTACGGATATTTGTTAAATCCGGGGCTTTTAGAACGCTGACCGTTATGTAATTTTAGTACGTTGTTACAGTCAACTACAGCATGTTTTTTCTTGAAGAGGATGAATATTGTATTTATAATTATTTTACAGGGCAGCACAAAAGAATACGAATATATGTTAAATGTGGCATTTGTAGAACGCTGACTGTAATGTAATTTTAGTGTGTTTTTACAGTCAACTACATCATTTTTTTTTTAAGTGAAAACTTCTTTAGGCACGTTGGGCATTTTTTGAGATGGGAAAAAACCATTTAACTCGTGACACTGTTACTGTAACCGACACCTCTGTATGTAAGTATGTACATGTATTGTATATAGTTCGGTATGAAGTAGGGCGGGGTATGAAATGTATGGTAGCATGAACCAGAATTTTTAAATAATAAACTAAGCGACATTTGAAATTCAGTTCCTAGCGGAACGAATAAAATCAAATTTTAAAGATGCATAGGGATCAGTCTAATTAGTCTTTTAACGAAGGGCACTGGACCCCACGCCTCCCCTCCGGCCCCCCTTTTACGGTGTTTTAACTAACTAGGCCTCGTTTCCATATCTCAACAACGAACAGTCCAATTTCAACGCGACTGATTTCAAACATTATAATTCACTGAGTAATGAATCTCCGTAACATTAAAATAAATGTATGAGTACCGTGAACCAGAATTTTTAAATAATAAACTAAGTGACATTTGAAATTCAGTTCCTAGCGGAACGAAATAAATCAAATTTTAAAGACGTATAGGGATCAGTAAAATTAGTCATTTAACGAAGGGCACTGGACCCCACGCCTCCCCTCCGGCCCCCCTTTTACGGTGTTTTAACTAACTATGCCTCGTTTCCATATCTCAACAACGGACAGTCCAATTTCAACGCGACTGATTTCAAACATTATAATTCACTGAGTAATGAATCTCCGTAACATTAAAATAAATGTATGAGTACCGTGAACCAGAATTTTTAAATAATAAACTAAGCGACATTTGAAATTCAGTTCCTAGCGGAACGAAATAAATCAAATTTTAAAGACGTATAGGGATGAGTCAAATTAGTCATTTAACGAAGGGCACTGGACCCCACGCCTCCCCTCCGGCCCCCCTTTTACGGTGTTTTAACTAACTATGCCTCGTTTCCATATCGCAACAACGGACAATATAGTACATTAAATAAAAATTGTAATATAATTTTTGTAGTAGTAGTTTATGATAGTGAATAAAAAAACACTTCATTTAAAAGTATTTCCTGCACAATAAAACATTTCCTGACGATTCAAAAAATATACACGTAGTTGTTCAAGTTTTCACTTCTGTCAGCACTCCCGGAGTGCCTTTTTTTTTTTTTTTTTTTTTTTTTTTTTTTTTTTTTTTTTCTATCAGACGATTTCCACGTGAAAAACGAAAATGAAATAAAAAGTTTCACCAATTGAAAAAAAAGATTAATATGAAATAAAATTTATTGACGTCATAGCGGTAATAAAACGGAAAGATTTCTGAATAATACAAGAAGTCTGAGTATGTGTATGTACACAAAGCAGATTAATATCACGTCATTAGAGAATTAAAAAGAAAATCTGACATATTATCGAAAGTTTAACAGATTTTTTAAATGTTTCAGAATAATACAAAGCGAGTATCAATATGTGTAATAGAGAATAGTAAATATATGATATAAATGCTGGGCGATTACACCATGAAACATTACTACATTAAAGACGTGAGTATAAAACATCACAAATTTACTGAATGGTGTATACAAAACGTTTGTTTACCACCATTCAGTAAATTTCTGATGTTTTATACTCACGTCTTTAATGTAGTAAATATATGAGTTTGAGGAACGTATTGAATCATGATAAAAACCCGATTACGGAAATATCCGTATATTTTAACATTTTGAATGTGTACAACATGTTTAATTTTGAATTTTTTTTTTAAATATCGCATTTAGTCCACATGACAGATATCATTATGACAGAATATAATAGCGGGCTTTGCCCACTATCGGACTAATTTAGATATTCGAAAAAACGAGAAAAATATACCAGTAATTTTATACTTTATAAAAAACGTGACCCTTTTTTTTTTGTTGCTAAATGAAATTAGGGAAGGGGAGGTCCAGTGCCCTTCGTTAAATGACTAATTTGACTCATCCCTATACGTCTTTAAAATTTGATTTATTTCGTTCCGCTAGGAACTGAATTTCAAATGTCGCTTAGTTTATTATTTAAAAATTCTGGTTCACGCTACTCATACATTTATTTTAATGTTACGGCGATTCATTACTCAGTGAATTAAAATGTTTGAAATCAGTCGCGTTGAAATTGGACTATCCGTTGTTGAGATATGGAAACGAGGCATAGTTAGTTAAAACACCGTAAAAGAGGGGCCGGAGGGGAGGCGTGGGGTCCAGTGCCCTTCGTTAAATGACTAATTAGACTTATCCCTATACATCTTTAAAATTTGATTTATTTCGTTCCGCTAGGAACTGAATTTCAAATGTCGCTTAGTTTATTATTTAAAAATTCTGGTTCACACTACTCATACATTTCATACCCCGCTCTACTTCATACCGAACTATACACAATACATGTCATACTTACATACAGAGGTGTTGGTTACAGTAACAATGTCTCGCGTTCAATGTTTTTTTCCCATCTCAAAACATACCCAACGCGCCTAAAGAAGTTTTCACTTCAAAAAGTTATTTAGAAACGCTTTTTAATTTCAATTTTTTTAAATAACTGTTCTATGTTGTGCATTTGCGTGTTAAAAGTAATAGTCATGTCGAATTTCAAGCTTCTATACCTAAAAACAAGGCCGAAAATAGGGGGAACAAAGGAGGCATATGCCCCGGATGTAAGTGTAGAAGGGAGCGCGGAAAGAGGATTTGATTCGACTTTCGGTACAAAAAGACAAATAACGAAATTTAGAGAAAAAAACTTGCAATCGGATAACCCAAAGTAAAAATGTATTAATTGATTTTATATATTTTTCTTTTAGTAGGGCTGTTTTTTTTTTCATTATGTGATAACGTAGGGGCAAAATTCTTAATCAATACTTGTTTAACGATTTCGTTCAAGATACTCACACGATTAATACACTGTCCCAATTAGGTTAGAATTGGTTCAGTATTTCGGACGTTATCGTGGTGACAAGTTTTAAATGTTTTTGTGCTTTTCTGTGTCCTTCTAAACGAACTATAACTATAACTTGATTAACGAATTCATCCACGATACTCACAGATTAATTTACTGTGCTCATTAGCTTCAAACTGATTCAGTACTTCACACTTTATGATAATGACAAGATTTTCATTATACATATATAATATATAAACGAAATGATTGTGATAGGTCGGTTTTTAAAGAAATCAACCTAAACATTTGAAGGTTAATATACTTTCTATCAATTATTTCAGATTTAAAACAAAAAATAAGATCAATGAATAGAAATTTTTTATTTATAAATTAATTTTGGAAAATGGTGAGGGGGCACCAAAAATTCACACTTGCGACTGATGAACAAAATACTAGTTATGGCCCTGCCTAACGATTCGATAGATATCGTAATTAAGAATGTTTTTAAACCGCTTTCCTTTCATTTCACCCTTTTAAATTTTGAATTTTTTAGAAAATTTATAAGTAACTACTATGCCAAATTTCAAGTTTCTAGATTCTTCAGTATCGCAAGAATCGCAATTTAATACGTTTTTCACTCTTGCCACCCCTCCCTCCCCCCCGTGTAGTACCCCACCAACATAAAATATAACATATGCTGGAGGAGGAACTGTCACCATCACTTTTGAAATCGGTTCGGTAGTACCAGAGATTGTCCCATACAAACAAATAAACAAACGTTACTTCTTTATAATATTAATTATATAGATTCACACAACATTTCAGCAAAATTCAGATCAACTTAAAAAAAACGCGTAACACATTTGTAAACGTATTGTCAGAAGTTCCTATCCATCATAGATAGTAATTTGAATTTATTTGGGCACCCTGTATATATATTCTATAAATTAGATACACACTGCATAATATACCAAAAATAAGTTAAGCTTGAAAATGCATAATAGGGCAGCTGCAATTGACGTCATGCTGGAAGGTCACACACTACAAATAGTCAGTTCTGATTGGTGGAACTACCCTGACCTCGATTGCAACTCGCCTTCCTACATTTCTCTATCATAAAAGAAAATGCAATGAAATTCTTTTGTGCACTCCGTAAAAAAGTATATATTAAATATTACATATATTTTTATGTTTACGGAAGATGTTATCGCTCAACTTTAATAACACATGCCAATTTCATAAGGCACTCATCAAACAACTGTCTTCGGACAGTAATGCAATTATGCAATATAGTCCATGGCGTGTCCCTGTTTAAATGAATTATAAATGCTACTCATACTATTTTGTGTAGAAAAAAGTTGAAATGCATATAATTAATACACTTCACTTTCAAGCGGGAACATACTACAATGAATCTTAATACCACGTTTCATTTTTATGCCACTCTATGCATTTTTACCAAAGTTAAAGCACTGCCCATAGACGATAATATATTCGAATTATTTAGTTCAGAACCGTATTAAATTATCTATATATTTTTATCCATACCACATATTGTACTAAAATTTCATTTAGCTAAAAAACGCATAACAAAACTCTTTTCAAGCAGATAACAACCATTGTCAGCAATGTATCCACATATTTTACTACAACCATGTATATGTTTTTTTTTGTTTTTTTTTTCGAACAAGATACTTTACTAAAATTTAGTTCACATAAAAATCGGGAAACAGATTAAAAAGTACTCTCATCAACTACCTTCTTATACGTCAGCGCCTTCGAACATTTTTTTTTCTAGCCCTGTATATACATACATTCCTTGATATACGAAAATTTAGTTAAGCATGAAAATGAATGACGCAATAGAAAGCGCCCTTTCAGTAGTTATCATTCGAAATTCGTAGACGAAAGTATATTTGAGTTATTTTGTGCAGCCCTGTAAAACAAAATTAAATCTAACACATGCATTGTTTCATTTTTAAAATATTATAGGAACCGCATATATCAGAATCTCAATTATCAAAGAAATAGTATAGTATCGGGGACACGCACATCAAACAATTGCAGTTATGCTATTTATATTTTTACTTTTCCCTGTAGATGAATAATAAATGTCTAGCACACCATCTTTTCATAAAAACTTAACATAATGTATATCAACAATATATATAATTTTCGCAATGTTGAAAGCAGGGCATCTCATGTCTATTAAAATGTAGTACTTCTAACAATTATCGCACATCGAAAGCGATGGATCCGATGACTTCTGTGAAGTCCTGTACATGGACAACAAATACTACTCAAACCATTTTTGATTGGGGCCGTGTTAAAGTGAACTTGAAGATCATATATTGATTTCATATCCAATAAGTTGGAAATTGTACGTCAAACGTGACAAATGAGGTGCGTTCGTACTACAGCTAGTTATATAAATATTCAGATCTTGATGATTTTTAATTCTGTGAAATGAATTATATCGTTTGCAGATTAATTTCTCTCATAAAATAAGTATCTCGGTCGCTTGACGATTAAACTTCGGAAGCTCCTGTAACAAGAAAGCACCGATTTTTTTTTTAAATTCAAATTTTTTAATAAATATTTTTATTAATATCTCCTAAAGTTTTGATTCGATTTTTATAAAATTTGAAATGTCTCGACAAAATTCTGCAAAGATAATATATCTTAAATTTCAAACCATTCGGTTGGGTAATTTTTGCGTTGTTATATGCGGACGGACGGACAGACAGACGAACGGACGGACAGACAGACGTACGAACCAAGCGACGCCAATATGTGCTACGTATTTATATAATTACGAACGCACCTAAAAATAGGATTTTTCCCTTTTTATTATATTTACCGTCAATAGATGGAGCGGATCATCGAATTAATTTTTAGCTTGTTGTCAGTCCAAATCTAGCCTGCATTTAGCTTGAAAAAACGGTCACACTGATGAGAAATGATAGAGATTTAAAGAATAAGCCACCCTGTGTGTGGCTAATACAGTTCCTAGCATATTCTGATGCAACATATAATACATTAACGAATTCAACATATCAATTTTATGTTAATCATAAACTTAATTTTTTTTTGACAGATTTTAGTTTTGCGCCAAAATGCTCTGTCTTATGGATAATCTGATCTAATGATTTATTAGGGGGTTTTATTATTTTTTTTTTTTTTCAGTTTTTATGATGGTTAGGAAAATCTATTTTCAATTGGGGCAACTTTCCCAGGGACTATGTTACATTATTAAAGCAAACTGATGATCATTGTTGAGATAGAATTGAAAGATATTTCATGCTTGAAAATTATTTAAAAATTCAATTTTCAAATAAATTTCAATCGAAAACTTTTTTTTTCTGATTGATGATGAAGAACTGAAATTGTAAAATGTAGTAAATAAATTGATAATTTGAAGTATTTAGCTGTCATTTTTGGCGATTTTCCTGTTACCTGTAAAATGTTTGTTTTTGGTATAGACCGAACAAAGAAAATTTGGGTAGTTTTCCGTTATACGGACATCATTGTCGCCAAGCATACATTTACATACATTTATATGCATGTCATGGTGTCCGTATAACGGAAAAGTACCAAAATTTGCGATCGATCAAATAATTGAATTTCGTTAAGCATTAAATTTTCGGCACAGATGTCATATACGCACCACATTGGCGCGATTGCAACAAAATGGTAATTTTATGCCTCACATGGTAACCCAGTTATTTTGTTTATATTGCTGTTGATTTACTTTTATTTTTTATTTTAATTCTATAAATTGTTTTTATTATGTATATCAATATTTATTTATATCAAACTATCATTTATTTATTTTTATTTCCTTTTTTAAAATAATAGAACCTATTTCATTTATTATGTTATTTTATTTTTTATATTGAAATAAAAAATCACGTGCTATTATTCCATGCTATTTGTAACTAATATTCAAAAACAAAGTTTTCGCCAAATTGGCGGGGTAAATAAATTGTGCCAATGTGGTGCGTATATGACATCTGTGCAAAATTTTCTTATTTTTAATCTGAGAAAGAAACAATAATCATGGATTTAATTAATTTTGCAATATGCGGTGCAACCAAAACAATTTTGATTAAATCGGTACAGATATCGCAGACGCACCGGGGTTCATTTGTGGTGCCAAAATGACGATATTTGCTTTGTATGGCAACCTGGTGTTTTATAATAAAATTGAATATGTGTGTAAATAAATAAAATAAAATAGGTACTTTTATGTTAGCTGGGCGTCAGGGATAACTCCCCAAATCTTGCTTCAATTGGAATCATTTAAATTGCAACATTTTACGTGAGATTTGTTATTCATATTGCTATGTTTATGTTTAGATATTTTAATATGATTATATTACAGCTAATTTTAAGTAAGTTTTTTTAAGATTTTATATTACAATGTTACAATATTACCTAGTTGATATTAGCTAATGACAAAAGATTGGCGAACCACGGAGTTCAGATAATAAACTCTATGCCTCACAACAGTGGGAGTTGTCAACTTTATGACGTCATAAGCAGAAGTAAAAGTTTAATTGAAAATTACGGCTAATTAATTAAATTTTCGAACAAACGAATGAACGATAACAAATCTGAGTCCAAATATCTTTCATTAAAAAAAAAAGAATGGTGTAATTTGATGTAGTAGTTTGCTCTCACGAATTGTCGAAAGAAAATGCTTAGCGTTTTAAATATATAGATTTTTCTGTATTGTTTGGAGTCATAGGTCAGGCTCTAGAGCTGTCTGATTAGGTGAACTTTAATTATAAAAATTCGCAGTTCGTCGAAGTTTTGTTGAAACTTTTAAATGTGTGTGCTTCGTCTGGATTGACTGAAATTGATATAATGAATCTGCAAACATCGCCTTAAATATTGGCGCAGCGCCACCTACTGACGAAAAATGTAACTAATTTTTTTTTTCAATTTTTGCAGAGCGCATCTCTTCAACTACGTACTGATGAAATTTTGTTTCGTTTGGAGCCATAGAACCGGCTCTAGAGCCTTCTGAATAGGCGAACTTTAATTATGACAACCCTGTATTTAATTATGTGCAGTAAAACATCCATAACGGACAGCGTACACTTCCCCAATCTCCAACACATATATTATTTATATATTTTTACCTTTGAATAGAGGACAACTTAGAATACTGGACAAATTCCGTGCTCCCGAAGTGTCCGTTATATAGAGGCTTTACTGTATTATATACACGCAATTATCGCGAAATTGAAGCAGAAACGATATAGTAAACATTTAATTTATATTTTTCCTAAGGATAAACGGTAAATACTCCTAAAAAAGGAATATTTCAGATTCCAGTATAAGCCGGTATGTAATAAGCTTTCTTTGTGTATTACAAGAAAGAAAAAACATGTATTACACATACATTATGAAACACTTTCCAATACTGCCAGAATATTTTGGAGGTTTAGTAAAAATATTTTGACAGTGTTAGAAAATGTTTCGTAATATATGCGTGATGCATGGTATTTTTTTTCTTGTACATGCAAAGAAAGCTTATTGCATCCCGACTAATATTGGAAACTGAAATATTTATATTTTTTTGTTATGCTTTTCGCTATTTTTTTAGATTTCCATAAAATGAAATCAGATATTTAATTAAACAATTTAGAAAATGAATAACACAATTTAAAAACCATTTTCAGCAATTATCGCCTATGTATGTAAATATACTGTACTACTTTTGTGCAGTCTTGTATACGATCTATAGATTTTTACTTACACTACATCGTGTACTAAAATTTAACTCAGCTGGAAAATGATTACCACAGAAGAAATAGCATTTCTGTCAACCATGGATAAACGACAATCCATCATTTTATTTTTTAGAGACCTGTACCTGACTTTATTTATATTATAAACACCCCTACTTAGCATAGTATATTTTTTAAGCTGAAAAACACTAATACAGTTGAAAACGCGCTTTTCAGCAGTTACCGTCCATAGATTGTGATTAATTCGAATACTTTTGGCAACCCTGTATATGATCTATAGAAGTTATTCATATAATACACTAAAATTTAGTTAAGCTTGATAACGCATAACGCAGCTAAAAACGCACATTCTGCAATTTTATCTCACAAACGATAACGGACCTGAAATATTTTGTGCTGCCTTGTAAACGAACATTAAATAAAACATATACCACTTTTTATACGAAATATCTAAAAATGCATCTCAACAATGCATATCAATTTCTTTATGTTAGAAGTAGTATAGCATCGAAAAAGCGCACTTCAAACAATTACAGTAATTGAATCGAATTTTTTGAGTGTGCCCCTGTAAGTAAGTGAACAAAAAATGCTGCGCACGCCATCAACACATGTTGTAGCTTATATCAGCAATGGGTATCGAAAAAATCTATATATAAAGAAAACCGCACCACTCCATGCTATTGTATCACCAAATTGTGGCAGCGAGATCTGAGAGTTAACCATTTGACTGGGAATTATGTTTACTTTCTGAATATGAACTTTTGAAATATAGCCTTCTAAACATAGAGCATTGAACCAAAGTCGCATTTTCAAATAATAACAGCCACTTTTGACACATGTTTCAGCTTCTTGTATAAGGGGAATTTCGTGAAAAGTATAGTTATAAAAAAAATTCTTAAGGGTCCTGTACCCTCGCGCGAAAACACCCGCTCGCTAATGTTAATCCCATGGGACAGTTACTTTACAATATCTCGCTTGTATTTCAATATTTTTAAATGATTCTTTTCTATCATATAGCTGAGATCGATCTCTACAGTGCCTCTTTTTTACTTTTTCTATTTTCTTTGTGAATTTTTTTTTGCGAAGATACTTTTACTTTCGGAACTAGTTTCGAAAGTAAAAGATCATAGTTTAAAAATATTGAAATGCAAACGAGATAACCTAAAATAGTTGTTCCATAGGATTAACATTAGCAAGCGTGTGTTTTTGCGTGAGGAGACAGGACCGTTAAATCTTCATAGAGTTAGAAGAGGTCAAAGTTAGAGGATGCTGTTAGGGAATTCATCCACGTGACAGACATTAATTTATATTAATTGTAATTTTCAAACTAGATGAAAAATTTCCGAGCCAGGATTCGAACCTAGGATCTCTAGGCTGATCTCTGCCAGTGCTCCACCAACTGAGCTATCCCGGTTAGATCTGGAGGACCTAAGCATCCAGTTATTCTTATCATAGCATCTGGTCTGATATCTGAATCAGCTCAACAGAATAAATCGCAGGTAATTTGGAACTCCAGTAAACGCTGGATGTGACCGGAAGGGCTCAGTTGGTAGGACACTGGCAGCGAAGATATCCCAAGTTCGAATCCTGGCCTGGACATTTTTTATCCAGTTGGAAAATTACAACTCATATGATTTCTTTACCAATTTGAATAATTGTGTTAAAAATTAATCTAGTATAATCAGGTATCCAGCGTTTACTGGAGTTCCAAATTACCTGCGATTTAATCTGTTGAGCTGATTCGGATATCAGACCAGATGCTATCATCAATAAGGTAAACTGGATGAATTAGGTCCTCCAGATTCGATCGGAATGGCTCAGTTGGTAGAACACTGGCAGCTTCAGCCAAGAGGTCTCAGGTTCGAATCCTGTCCCGGAAATTTTTCACCCAGTTCGAAAATTACAACAGATATGATTTCTTTACCAATTTGAATAATTGTGTTAAAAATTAATCTAGTGTAATCACGTATCCAGCGTTTACTTGCGCTCCAAATTACCTACGATTTATTTTGTTGAGCTGATTCAGATATCAGACCAGATGCTACACTATATGGTCAATGATGACCGGTTACTTGCGATTTTATACGTTTTGTTAAATATCTGGAAAGATACAGGAGGAATTATCCTGAAACTTCAGGAGTGTGAAGAACATGATAGACGTCATATATTTCCGCGAAGATTTTTTCACGAAACCCCATAAGGGGCCGTCAACAAACTGAAGAAAAACGAATATCTTTTGGATAACCCTGTAAAAACTAATGTCGCAAAAGCGTTGAAACGGTAGCACATGCTTAGGAGGTTTTTTTTAATAAACTATGTTCATTTTTATGAGAATAGCACGTATACTCATGGAGAAATTAAGGTTTTTATAAAAACAATCACAAATTTCACCAAGTGTTTCGCTTATAATTTTCAGATTTCTTAATATAAAAGAATGTTCTTTTAAGGAACGATGACACACAACATTATATACAATACCCCACAATCCGAATTAAAAAAATAATAAATATTGGATGAAAAATGAGCAGGTTAACTAAATATTGTTTCACTGCGCACGTTATGCACGAATTCAATCAAAATATACTGAGCATCATATATTAGCTAAATGTATAGAGCAACTTTTATGAAAGTCTCAAAAACATAGCTTGAAAATTCTGATAGTAATCGTCGATAAAATAAGCTTGAAATTTGTTGTTCCCTAAAGGAAGCAAAAAGATGAGGGGCTGTATCCAAATATACTAGCTTATGAAAGTTGACATAATAAGAATGAAGTGTCTCTCATTGTCTATTTGGATACCGCCCCTCAACTTTTTGCTTCCTTTTGGGAATACAGATATAGAACCGATATGTATTCGTAAAGATTTTTTTTTCCATAAGTGGGTTTATAGATTAAACACAATGAGAAATAATTTTACCACATTTGAAAAAAATTACTTAGAAATTCATTTAAAAAAATATATATTGAACAGAAATTAAATAGCTCTTTTTAACCAAAGCTTCAGTATTAGAACATTGTATCCTACGCATGTGGTTGAAAAAATGTAATTATATTGCATAAAATATTTTAACTATCATGCTATCTTACTATTGACACAGAAAAAAAAAGAATATATTTTTTCTTCCATCTGTATATTAAAATAATCAGAATGTATACATACGAACAAATATTAAAAAAATTTTTTTGTTATAATTTGAGAAAAAAAGGATAATAATAAACATTCCTTAAAGGGGGTCAAGTATATTTAAATACCCGCACTATTTTTATTTTTTTATTTACTATTATTAAAATTTAGTTCATTTTTAATCTTTTAAACACAACTGAAATATTCCTGTTTTTGTGCTCTCAGCCCCCTTCAGGATGAAGAGAAATAATCTCCTCAGGGTTATATGTTTGATTTCAACATGTTGTGAGCGTAAGTAATTAGCCATACTATACTTTTCGTCACCATACATAAACACGCTTCATCCACTTTCCTAATGTAAGCCAAGTGCTTTTATTAAATTTGTTTATTTCTTATTGTCTTTTGCATGTCAGGAGAAAATTGTCTGAATGCATAATTCACTTGGAAGATGAGCATACGAGAATCCATAATGTAATATTTGATTTATTTCAGATGTTTATGAATAAGAAGCGTTCAGTTATAAGAAAATTGTCAAAGAAAAAAGTTACACATATTTAGGAGAAATAAATAACCATTTACTTCAATAGCATTACACTTTAATATTTAATTTTTTAAACCAAATTGTGCATTATACAGTATTTCTTATAAACGTTTATTTCTTCCATGTTATTAAATTTTATTCTTCTATTATTGGCGAAAAAGTTTTTTCGTGTGTCTCATAGAATGTTCAAGTCAAACCTTAGTTTCCATATTTTCCTAGACGAATTTCTTATTTTCCACGATATTGATTCCTTTTTTCCGCAACTTTCAATATTCTTTTCGAGCATCTTTTGCTTCTTCGCTTCTACTTTTAAATCCTTTCTTCTGCATTTATTCAAAAATATCTTTCCAGTTTTTCGCCGCTCTGGAGATTTCTTCAGATTCTTCGCTTCTACTTTTAAATCCTGCTTTCTTCTGTAGTTCAGCAATAATATCTTTCCAGTTTTTCGATGCTCTAGAGATTTCTTCTGTTTCTTCGCTTCTACTTTTAAATCCTTTCTTCTGCATTTCTTCAAAAATATCTTTCCAGTTTTTCGCCGCTCTGGAGATTTCTTCAGCTTCTTCGCTTCTACTTTTAAATCCTGCTTTCTTCTGTAGTTCAGCAATAATATCTTTCCAGTTTTTCGATGCTCTAGAGATTTCTTCTGTTTCTTCGCTTCTACTTTTAAATCCTTTCTTCTGCATTTCTTCAAAAATATCTTTCCAGTTTTTAGACGCTCTGGAGATTTCTTCTGCTTCTTCGCTTCTACTTTTGAATCCTTTCTTCTGCATTTCTTCAAAAATATCTTTCCAGTTTTTCGATGCTCTGGAGATTTCTTCTGCTACTTCGCTTCTACTTTTAAATCCTGCTTTCTTCTGTAGTTCAGCAACAATATCTTTCCAGTTTTTCGACGCTCTGGAGATTTCTTTCGCTACTTCGCTTCTACTTTTGAATCCTTTCTTCTGCATTTCTTCAAAAATATCTTTCCAGTTTTTCGATGCTCTGGAGATTTCTTCTGCTACTTCGCTTCTACTTTTAAATCCTGCTTTCTTCTGTAGTTCAGCAACAATATCTTTCCAGTTTTTCGACGCTCTGAAGATTTCTCCGGCTTCTTCGTTCCCTCTCTCATGAAGAATAGATGATCGTCTATAAAAAATTAGTTAATTACTTACGAAGAAGACACAGAAATAAGTTAGAATTTCAAATTTGAACACGCACAAAAGTGCTTCATTCTGTTTGATATATATATATATATTTATTATAAACGAATTTTTAAATTTTAGAAAGTCCAGGAAAGCTTGAATTAAATCAAGATGCGATAAAGAAATGTCAGTAAACTGAGATGTCCAAGAAGGTAGGGTGACAATATTTTTTACGACCCATATGACGGTTCTAAAGGACTGACTTCTCCTATCTGTGGAAGAAAGTTAAGTATATCTTTTTTTTTTCTTTTTTTTTGTAATGACATATACGTAAGTGTGAAAATGTATGAAAATGTATGAAATGCTATGTATGAAAATTGTTTTAATGTCTGTAAATAGGTAATGTGAAATAAAAACTATTTGTAACTAGCACCGAGTAAATAGACTGAAAATGATCGACGAAATTTGAAGAAAGTACAACTAAAACTTGACGGGAAATACGCCACATTTGTTTTTTGAAAAACTGTAGATATTATGGATGATCACCAAAACTTCAAAATAAATAAATAAATAATACATACTTATGGAAGAATTTCAAGAAAGAAGTTTTATATTTCGAGCAAAAAATTATCAACAAAGTGATTAAAAGAAGATATGCACTTATATTAAAATCAAAAAAAGATTTAAAATATTCGCAAATCATAATGAAGGATGCATTGCCGTCAACTGAAATAACTACAATTTTGACGAAACTAGAAAAAAAAATCGAGTTTTTAAAAGACATAGACATGAACAAAAGCTGAATAAAAATTTAAACTTCTGGTTAAAGAAATCCAATAATACTAACCAGGAAACCACGCTTTAGTGTTATAATAAATTTTTTTTTTAAATAAGCATCAATCGAAAGACCATAGTGAAACGTGTTGTTTAACGCATAAATCATTTGCCCTCATCTCCCCGTTATCAAGATATAAAGTCTTAAAATTTGCTAATTTATTTATTTAATTTAGGGAAAAGGGCGTTGTTCTGATTTAGAAGTTTTAATAATCAGATTAATATGAAATACAAAACATATTTAGATATAGTAATACAAAAATGAAAGAAGCCCGTAAAAAAGAGAAAAAAAGTTATTGACAAATATGGCACTGAACCAAAAAATGATCGTCGATCATTGAAAATCGTGGCACCAAGAACATTTCATGAACTTAAATCTAGTGATCAACCTCTTGCGAAAAACAAAATTGCAAGGTCGTTTCACATGGAAGTGACCGAGTGTCACTAAGGGGCTGCACATATGTAATATTATCAACATTTTGGTAATTTTAGACGCTCTCCCCCCTTACGATATCATATGTTATAATTCCTCGATCCCCCCTCCCCCTACTTAATGACATGGTTATCAATGTTTTAAAATTCCATACTTTACGGATTCAAATGAAGAGCAGAAGTCAATAAAAAATCACTATTTTACATGAAATGACTTTATAAAAAATAACATCTAAAATAGACAGTTACTATTTAAAAGTATTTAATAATGACTTATTTTTACATTATGCACTCAACAGTAATATTAATAATTGTCTTCTTACACTTGCTGCTCTGCACTGGGAGGGTGAAAGCAGAACTTCTTATCAACAAAACAGGTGGACAACAATTTTTAATTTTATTTACTAGTTCACACAACGAGTATAATTTCAAACGTATTTCGGACTGCGTTTCTCCAATAGCAGATTACATGTGCATATGTCAGAAGAACAGGAATGTTGAACATTGACCATATTTTAGAAAATGATTTTATAATCATGTGATGTCTTTATTAATAACTTCGTAATTCATAAAAATAGATTATTAAAAAAAGGGAGATAACAGACACTATTTTGATGTAAAGAAAAGGTTACAAAAAAAAGTGTTTGGATAAAAAATGATAACGATATCAAAAGACAGCATTTCCCTCCCTTTTGAGATTTTATAAGATATCAAGCGCCAGACTCCCCCTCCCCCTAAAGTGATAACGTTATATATGGACAGACCTAACCCAGACTTTTACCAAGCATCGCGAATTATGTCGGAGTATTGCAGCATACTAAACTGGAAATGGACAAGTGACTGGAGTATGATGATGTTGTTACGTTGAAAACATAACGTCTTCTCCTTCAATCCTATCGACTCCTTCTTCCATCCTATAAATTAGCAAATTTTAACACTGTATATCTCGATAACGAGAAGACGAGGGCAAATGATTTATGTGTCAAACAACACGTTTCACTATGCTCTTTCGAGTGCTGCTTATTTAGGTTTTTTCATTATTACACTAAAGACGTGGTTTCCTGGTATGAATCTAAAACCAATATAGCAGAAATACAGTATGTAAACATTTCATCTTATAACCTAATCAATGAAGAAGATGAAAACGCCTAAAACTGGGACCTAAATACATAACATAGCAAAGGTTAAACTTAAAAGATGCAATAACAAAAATGAAACAAGCCTTGAAATACACCGCAAATGAAGACGCAAGTCGTATACGAAACTCAGCTTGAAATGAAGTAGTGAAACTTCAAAAATCAAAATGTGCAGCAGATAAAAATAAGAAAATAATCTCAAATCTGAAAAATAAACCGAACCTATATTTCCTTCAAACTGATAAAACTGATAAAACAGGAAAAATAGCGATAATGGATAGTGTAGATTACGTAAACATGATGGAAGAGACTATACAACACATAGGTGTAGAAAAACAAAATAAAGACCCCCCAGCAATTGAATTAAAAGAAAATATGTAGAGTTAATAAGAAACGGATAATTGCCTGAAGACAGAAAAACAACGAAGAAAAATTTTACTCCGGACACTCCCATAATTTTTGGAGAATTGAAGGATCACAAAAATCCGATGAAACTGAGACCTATCATAAGTAAACGCTCAAACCAAGTGAATGACTTAGAACTATACCTAAAAAACCATTATGTCAATTCACTATCACCAGCAGAGATATCAATAAATTCAACAAACCAATTCATACAAAAAAATTGCTGAATACAAACCTAACTTTATTGACTTTGTGATAAGTTTTGATGTAACAGCCTCTATCCATCACTAAATATTGAAGACATGGCTGATATTATAAATTGAAAAATTTATAAACATACAATGTTGACAATATTCGTAATACTTTACAAAGCGAAACGAACCTTGTATATTTTAAATTTAATAATCAAATATATAAGCAAGTAAGGGGCGTACCTATGGGATCTCCTATTTCTAATGCAGTAGCAGAATTCAAAATAAGAGTACTTGAAAATTCTACTATGGAAGACTTTCAAAAATATTTAAAATATGGATTCGTTATGTGGACGACATATTTATAATTACTAATAAATTCATCGAGCTCCACATTTGCTGGAAAATCTAAATTTACACGACAAAAAATATTCAATTTACATTTGAAACAAAGAAAGACAGCTCACAAGCATTTCTTGATGTTCAAGTGAAACGTGCAGATGATAAAACTTCAAACAACAGTTTTCCGAAAACAGAATTAAAATACTTATATAATATCCAAAACACATTTTCGTTATAAAATTGCAGGGATCAAAACATACATCCATAGAGCCTTGAAAATCTGTTTATCCAAAGATCTTTTAACTATAGAAATAAATAAGATTAAAGAAATGACCAAAAAACCAGGATATCCTACTAAATCAATTGATAAATTAATCGAAAACACAATATCAAGATATAACACAATACAATCAGCTTAAAAAACTATACCTATAACCCCAGACTCCTCAATATTCAAATTAATTAGAACAGGCAGAGAAAAAATCAACCATTTAACAACCTCCAGAATATATACATATACAGTAAAACCCGCTTAAGAAGTTTTCCAAGGGAATGGAAGGCAAAAACGTCTTAAACGGGAAAACTTCTTAAACGGGAAATTAAGAATGTTTGAAACAATCATTAGTTTAAGTTTTCATAGTCAGGAGAGGTCTTTTACATTGTTAAAATAATACATAAATTTGTATAAAGTTGAGTTTTACTTAAGAAATTTAAGCTGATTTGCACATTTTAAAAAAATCTGTCAATCAAGTAAAAATGCATAATTACCTTAGAAACTCTTTATTTAATCCAATGTTTGAAGACAGAGAGGGGACATTTCTCTTTAAGCATCATTTGATATGCTTTTACAGAAAAAATCGGTTATAGATTTTTGCTTATGTTTTTTCTCGGCAATTTTTAGTTGATAACAGTCCAGTTGTCTTAAGTTTTTAAAAATTTCCTCAGGCACATTTTCAACACTTTCGATAAAACGGCGAAATGTTTCTAGTCCTTTCACAGCATCCGAAAAACTAGGAATTTCCTCGTGCTCTTCCTCTGTGTCACTCATTTCTTCATCTTCTGTAACCTCACAAATATCATCTACTGTAAGCACCTCACATGGCAATATCTCGTCATCTACTGACACATACTCTTCAAACGATGCTGTGAAATCCATCCTTCTTTGTAACGTCTTCCAATCATCTTCAATGTCCAATTCATATTCTTCTGTTGATTCTCCTTCCAAAAATCCTGCTTTCTGGAAACAATTGGAATTACAGATGGCGTTATTAACTCCCATGCAGATAAAATAAAATGAATAGATTGCAAAACGTTTACTTTTCCTATCTCTCCAGTATTGTCCAGTTTTTCAATCATCCAATTCACAAGCCGTTTTCTATAGTGCTGCTTAAACACTTTAATAACTCGCTGATCCATCGGTTGCAAAACCGAAGTCGAGTTCGGTGGTAGGAAATACACTTTTATGTTAGTAAAGTTACTCGTGTCTTTGGAATGGGCGGCGCAATTGTCTACAAAGATGATGATGTTCCGTTTAGCTCTCCTCATTTTAACATTTAATCTTTTCAAATAGGCTTCATAAATTGTAATCGTCATCCACGCAGTTTTGTTATTTTCATAATCCCAAGGCAGTGATTTCACATTTTGAAAACATCTGGGTTTCTTGGATTTCCCAACAACCAAAATTGGCAATTTCTCGGAACCGTCCATGTTTGCACCCAATAAAACTGTAAGTCGTTCTTTATTTTTTTTACCTCCGTGAAAATTTTCACCTTTATATGCATACGTTTTATCCGGTGAAAGATTATAGAAAAGCCCACACTCATCCATGTTAAAGACATCTTTAGGATGATAGCCGGTTATCAAATCTGGTAAGATTTGTTTCCATTCTTCGATTTCTTGTGGATCGACGCTTTTACTCTCACCTTTTATAGAATTGTAACTTAAACCAGCTCTTTTTTTTCATTCTATCAATCCATCCATTTGAAGGTGCAAATTCAATCTCCATTTTTTTGGCAATTTCCTCAGCCTTTTCTCTAAGAATAGGTCCACTTATAGGAATATTGGCGGATCTGGCTTGCTTGAACCAAAGTAATAATTTTTCTTCCATAGCTTCATATTTTCCTTTTTTCACTTTTTTAATTTTTCGAAATTTATCAGAGGAGTCGTTTAATATAAGATTGCGTTTTGCTACAATTCCATTCAGAGTAGTCACCGGCATATTCAGTCTCTTAGCAATTTCAACTCTTGTTACGTTTGGGTTGCTATCAACTTCTTTCAAAATTTTGATTTTGTCTTCAATTGACAAGGCCTTTCTTTTAATTCCCTTGCCCGACATTTTGAAGAGAAAAAAATAAATAAGAATTTTTTTCGTGAATTTTCCAAGAGAGATTTGACGCTTACACTCACTCAAAAACAAATTGAATGAGCCAAACTGAACACAGATTTGGTTTGAAATGAACCAAACATAGCTTTGGTTCATTCCATTCCTGGAAAGGGGTGAAAGAGACTCTATTCTAAGAGAAAGCAACTGGTCAACTTAAAGAACTACCCCTGAGTAGGAGCAAACCATTTCTCTTTAATCCCTTATCAGTCACTATTGTTGCAGCCATAAGGGACTCGGACTACCCTCTCTCTACATTTCATCAGATAAACTGATATGAAGGTGAAATAAAGGTGACGACAATCCTTTTCAATCTTAAATGTGCCCTTTTGAATAGCGAAGAATATAGAGAAATGCTTTTCCAGTACAAAATGGGGGAAAAAAATCCCTCAAAAGACTGAAGTAAACGTGTTTTGAAAGTAAAATTAAGGGGAGAAAAAACTTCTTAAGCGGGAAAAAGTTTGGAACTAAACTTTTTAAACGGGTTATTTTAACATTGTAAGAATAGGAAAAAAATGGGAATCGAAAATATAAACTTCTTAAACGGGAAAACTTCTTAAGCGGGAACTTCTTAAACGGGTTTTACTGTATATATATATATATATATAAATTCAATGACAATGAAGGTAAAGAGGTTGCATATATAGGTATGACTAAACCAAACATAGAGGAAATAGTTACAGAACATGAAAGAGATATAAGGTTAAATAAAGAGACTACAGCAATAGCCCGACTAAACAATAAATCCCTAATACAGATAAATTTTAAAGAAGTACAGAAACTTGCAATTTATAACAATTTAAATTACTCATTAATGTGTGACCGCACGCTACAATCGACAACAGATGGCGCCATCTTTTAAATTTTAGAAAGACCGGGAAAGCTCGAATTAAATCAAGAGGCGATGAAGAAATGTCACTAAACTGAAGATGCCCAAAAAGGTAGGGTGAAAATATTTTTGAAGTGAAAACTTCTTTAGGCGCTTTGGGCATTTTTTGAGATGGGAAAAAACCATTGAACATCGCGACACTGTTACTGTAACCGACACTTCTGTATATAAGTATGTATATATATTTTCATTATAATATATATAATATATTATAGTATTTGGACAATTATATTTTTAATTTAGATAAATTTAAGTTAAAAATTTTTGTAAAAATTTAAAATTTTAATTAATATTAATTATTTAAATAATATAATTATTATATCAATACATATATATATAATCCTAAGTATATTAATTATTTAAATTATATAATTCCAACTAATTTTATAAAATATTACAAATTATATTTGTATATATATATACATATTTTAATAGATATAAAATATTTATACTATATATATATATATATATATATATATATATATATATATATATATATATATATATATATATATATATGTATATATATATGTATATATATATGTATATATATATATATATATATATCATATATAATTTATCATATTAAATAATATATATATATTATTACATATTATTAGAAATGTATCTATTAATTATAAATATACTATAAATACATTATATATATTAATACATATTATATAATGTATTAACCGTTTGAGTGCTGAAAATTCGGCCTATAATCCTCGGAACAAACAATTGTGTTTCAACCCAGAAATTTTATCTTATAAAATGTAATTCACTAGATCGCTGTAAATACTTCAACTGTTGAATAAAAATTAAATCATTTCAATTATTGAATAAAATTTCAGGGTTGAAACAAAATTTTGTTTGATCCGCAGATACATTGCGCCGCTATCGCGCTTCTTAGCACTCGAACGGTTAATATATATATATATATATATATATATATATATATACCATAAGACAATAATATATTATTCCATATTATATAAATATATGTATATTTATATATTATGTTACATAACGTAATATATAATGATAATTATAAATTAATTATCATTATTTTATAAATTCATATTCATAAGATTTTTACATACTAATAAGAATAAAAAACATTCAACCGTACGCTGTATACAAAAATTAAATTTCATATTTCATGTATTTGTAAATTTACGTTTTAAGCAATAGATTGCAATTTTTGTATGTAAAATAATATGCATTATTTTTCACGTACATTAGCGCATTAAATGAAAATTGTAATATAATTTTTGTAGTAGTAGTTTATAATAATGAATAAAAATACACTTCATTTAAGAGTATTTCCTGAACAATAAAACATTTCCTGACGATTCAAAAAATACACACGTAATTGTTCGAGTTTTCACCTCTGTCGGCACTCCCGGAGTACCACTGTTTTTTTTATGGCCCATATGACAATTTTAAAGGACTGACTTCTCCTATCTTAAAGAAAGTTAAATATATATATATATATATATATATATATATATATATATATATATATATATATGTGTGTGTGTGTGTGTAATGACATCTACGTAAGTTCTATATGTGAAAAGTTGTTTTAATGTCTGTAAATAGGTTATGTGAAGTGAAAACTATTTATACGTTTAGTTAGTTACTATTTCTTAAATCTATTTCTTTATGCATATAAATTTTTACCAGCACACTTTACGATTAGAAGCTATGTGAAATTTAACATTCATTAAAATGAAACAATGAATAGACAACAATAAACAACAATTTACCAATTTTCAATTTTACTTTAGTTTCTTTTCTTCTTATTATTATTTTTAATCCATTCGTAATTTATATACGTGAATATTTACTCAAATTTTGTTCAAATTTGGCTAAAATTTTGTACTTTCAGACTCAATTGTAACAGTTAAGTTAATTAATCGTATTTTATTTACGTACCAAATTTTCAATATGTCATATCGCCGTTTATTATGCTATTTGGGTGATAAGTCTTTGAATTATAAACATTCCGAATTTAGTGCTTCTAATGTTAAATTATATTTTGATATTTTTATTAATATCTCTTGAAATTATAATCCTAATGTGTTAATTTTTTGTTTGGTTATGACACAAAATATAAACACCCAAACAAAAATACGTTGAATTTGTAATTTTTAAAATTTTATAATATGAAATATGAAATATAAAATATAATATGAAAATTTTATAAATTATGAAATTAATATTCGAAAAAAAATATGAATTGCAAACTGCATTTTTTTGGATGGATTTATATTTATTATGTCCTGCTCTATACACATTCAAAATTTCAAATATTTCTTCCAAGTAGTTTTCAAATTATGCTTAAAAACAACAAGGTACTGGTTTAAGGGGCCGTCTATGATGTGCAGAAAACATTATTTGAAAAAATATTTTACTCATTTTATTGTTGATTAGAATACGACTTTTCTTTCTGCTTTTTCTGTGTCTGCTTTTAATTTTTTAAAATTAAAATTACTCAAACCTATTTGCATGAGATATAATTTTATGTTAGTTATGTAAATTAGTTTTTTTTTTCATTTTTAAATTAACACAGCTTATTTCTTAAAAATGAAGAGTCCTGCTTTAGAAAAAAAAATCTTACTCATTATTTTTGTTATCTTTAATTGAATTTCAAGCTTCTTCTTTAGTTTAATAAACTTATTTTATTTATTCTGCGGTATATATGTTTGAAGTAAAGTTTCTTATCATATATTCTAATACGAGCAAATCTTGTGTGTGGTTATTTATATGTATATATATATACATATATATATGCAAATTTTATCTTAAAAACGACTCTAACGATTTTGACAAAATTTTGAATCCTACCATTTTGGGGCACCAGAAAATCATTGGGCTAGGTCACATGTTCGAGAAAATTCGATTAGTGGGTCATTTTGGGTGATTTTGGGTCATTGTCAAGCTAATTGTATCTAAAAAACGGTTCAAACGATTTTGACGAAATTTTGTATCCGACCATTTTCGGGCACGAGAAGACTATTGGACTGGGTCACATGTTCGAGAACTTTAAATTAGTGGTTCAGTTTTGGGTCAGCGTGGGTCAAATTAATTTTATCTAAAAAACGGCTCTAACGATTTTGATTAAATTTTGTATCCTACGAGTTTCGGGCACGAGAAAATCATTGGGCTAGGTCACATGTCCGAGAAAATTTGATTAGCGGGTCATTTCTGGGTCATTGTGGGTCAAGCTAGTTTATCTAAAAAGCGGCTCGGACTATTTCACTAAATTTTGAATCCTATGATTTTCGGGCACGAGAAGACTGTTGGGCTAGGGCTCATGTTCGAGAAAATCCAATTAGTGGGTCATTTTGGTCATGGGTCATTATGGGTCAAGCTATTTTATCTTAAAAATGGCTCGGACTATTTACACTAAATTTTGCCTCCTATGGTTTCCGGGCATGAGAAGACTGTTGTGCTAAGTCACATGTTCGAGAAAATTCAATTAGTGGGTCATTTTGGTCATGGGTCATAATATTTGAACTCAAATTTAATTTTGACCGAGCATAGCTCGGTCTTCCCTGCTCGTAAATGCATATGTGTGGTGTATTTGCTGAAAAAATTCCACAAATATGCCATTAGCACTCGAGTTAAGATTGATATTCAGATTGAAAAGCAACCTGTCTGGTTTTTCTTTTACATCGTTTCCTTATACTGCTTCATACTATTTTTGAAAATGACTCAGATTGCACAACAAAAACATAAATAGACAGAAATCATTTTGTAAAGGAATGATATATGCTATTCCATCATCTATAGAAAATATGTTGTAACACATATAAGTGCACCGAGTTAATTTCAAATGTTTGAAGTGTCATATAACATCATTAAAATGCATCGCAAACTATTTTTTCCTTATAGATCTTAATATAATGTAATTATTTTGATTCCCTGCAAATGAATTGCTACTTATTTCATACTCCTGAGAAAGCATATTGTATTCTTCCTCAGAGATGCATAGACCATAATGTGACGGAATTATTTTGTGCGTCCCTGTAAACGAACTATAATCACTACACACTTCATTTTCAATACCAAACATTTGATACTAAACCTGAATACCATATAAAATATACATGACACTCTGAGTATATTTACGAGAGTTAGAGTATGGGTAGGCGGATAGACGGACAGACAGACAAACCGAATTCACTTCTCAATTTTGTTGGAAAGTGTTAATGATACGGATTATATTAGACAATTAAATTTGCTGGGAATTAACCTATTTTTTTTCATTGCAATTGGCCAACAGTAAACAAAATGGCGCTTGTTTGAAACTCAACCTAATGAATTTCGAGTTTTTGTAACTTTAGCGTCGTTGCAAAAATATTTAAATTTTTTTAACAGTAAATAGCTTTATAGCCCTCGAGAGACTTTCAAACCTGATTAATATTTTGATAATTAGTTGATTGGTTCGAACGGTATATAGCACCGCATGTTGAAAAACATGGTTTAAAAAAAAAACATGTTTAAAGTTTTAATTTATGAATACTCAGCATTATCATGACTGCGTTCAAAGCTTCGTAATTCCGTAAATAATAATGTAATCCAAAATCGTTTCTGGCGCATGCCCTATGCACTTCAAAAATGCAGAAAAAAAGTGAACCCAACAAAGTGAAATCCCCCTTAAAAATAATTTCTAAAAATGGTGTAGAGCACAATGAACATATGCTGCCATCATTTTTATTTGTAAAATCTGTTATGATACCAGGAGTAAACCTTGATCCCCCCCCCCCCCACCTGATAGTGAACTCATGAACATTTCCCTCCCTAGAATGAAAATGCTGACCTATACAATGTTTAAAGTTTTATGGCTTTTGTTCCAGTCGTTTTCATTTTATAGAACCTTCAAAGTGAAACTTTAGGTAGAAAAGATTGAAATCATTTTGAAACACGTATATTTCATCAACGAAATTCTTAATACAATAATAATAATTTAGTGAAATCCCGAATACAGGCAATACGTTAAGAATCCTTTGACACGAAAGTGTGAGTTTAATTGATTTGATATACTTCCCCATATCAAGGACTGGGAAAAAATAATAAAAATTAAAACAATGAAAACTAAGTATGCTCTGTGTACTAATAAGTATACATAGTTGTTTGTTTTTATAATAAGAGGCAGTTTTAAAGGCATTAGGATGCTACTTAAGCAAGAAGATGACATTTCAGTTATTCAGAGCACCAGTTGAATTTCTAAAGTCAATTAGGGAACGACATTGTTAATTTATTTTTTTAATTGTTAATATTATTTGCGAAAACTACAGGATCTTAACTTTCTAATGTTATTTCTTTTTACTTACTCAACTTCATCATTTTCTGCAGCCGCAACTTCTGAAAAAGAAAGGTACAATCCTTTAATTTTAAAAACGAAATAAAAAATTATTACTTTATAAGTTTTATTCGTCTGACAGTGCACAAGCATTTAAGAAAAAAAAAATGTTTTATAATGTAAGTATTAATATCTAATGAAACACATTTATACTTAAATTTAAAAAAATAATACACAAGTTTTGCATGGTAAATTTTTTTACCTGTTGAAGAACATCGCTGACTTATTAGAGCCAATAACAAGATACCAAGAGTAAATACGGTTTTCATATTTGCAAGTTTGCAGCCTAGATTCAGATAAAAGAAAAAAAATAGCTCAGAAATTTTCATATAAGTAAAAGAAAAGCATTAAAGCACAAAAATTCAAAATATAAAATTTGAAATACATTATAGAAATTTTAAAAGAAATAAAAATTTATTTTTAGAGTGTATGTTTAATGTTCTTTTTTATCATTCCAATAACTGAATATTTAAGCCTCACTCATTAGCAGTTAATATTTATTAGTGCATTTTCACATAGCAGTGCTTACAAATAAAAAAAAAGGAGATAGAAAAATCGAATTTGATAATTTAAACAAGTTGAATCTTGTGTAATTTCATCACAAAGTATTCTAATTTACTCAAATTTGCGCTATAGCGTCACTACACTATCTATTAATCATATATATTATTTATGTTGTCATATTTATGTTGTCATACATCCCTTTTTCTAGGCACATACAAAACGCAGAACGATAAATAAGATGCCATAGGAAAGGATTTTGAACAGGCTGCGGACATAGTACATTCACATGTCTTTAAAACTATCATTTTGAAACACGTATATTTCATCAACGAGATTCTTAATACAATAATAATAGTTTAAGGAAATCCCGAATACAGGCAATACGTTAAGAAACTTTTGACACGAAAGTGTGAGTTTAATTGATTTTGTTTTGAAGATTGATGTTTGATGTTTAATTTTGATTTTGATGTTTTTTTGTGTTTTTGATGTTTTTTATGTTAATTTTGTTTAGTTTGATTTTGATGTTTAATTGATTTAGTTTAATTGATTGTTTAATTAATTTTTGATTAAAAATTGCAGTTAATTAAAAATTAAATCAGCATTGTTTTCATAAATGAAATGAAAGGTTTTTCTCAAATCAATGTTGCCACAAAAATAAAATACCGCATTATATTGTGCTGAACAAGTATTATATGTATATAAAAAATTGTAAAATAAAGATAAAGTGGGACATTGTTGTTGCACGGATTTATTTTATAATTATAATTAAAAAGCAAAATTTTAAATTCAAATGTTCAATTTATTTTTCTTTTTTCCCATGTTTTTTTTTTTCCGGAACAGATGATATCATCCTCTAATCCAGTTAAAATATGATTGATAATTTTTTCTCCTTCGCTATCTGCCAACAATTTTTATTGTAACTTTGATGGAATAAATGAGATAATATTCTGGCTTGACAAATGTTGTTGGCAGATATTTTTAGTCCTTTTTTTTAAGTACTTGCATCTATAAAATATTAGACGGCAGTGCGAAATCTTCGCACGGGTCCACTGGTAGTTGTTAATGTTCGAAAGTATTCTGATACAGATCAATGTTGCCAGTTCGTATTCTTTTTAAAAATTCACATTACTTGATTGCCACCACTTTTTAAAATTAGCATGATTCGTCTTATTTTCGCCGTATTTAATCTGTCATTAAATAAGGTGAATATTTATACTTCAAGAAAGTGGTGGCAATCAAGTATTTTAAATTTTGAAAAAGTAGCGAACTGGCAACATTGCCTGATAACGTTCACCATTTTAGATATTTTCTACAAAAAATAGCCTGACTTAGTGTTTTACCGTAAAAAATAATGACTTTATTATTATAATAACTATTATTTTTAAGATGTAACGAAGTGTCTGACATAATTTCTTTTACCTATCAAGAATTTCGCTTATGGAAAGCTTTGAAATAACTCCTTACTTACCTGTTTTAGTTTTCCTCCGATTGCCGAAACCTCAGCGAAGCTTGTTTTAGAGATCCGAAAAGTTTTTGGTATCTGTTTGTCTGTATGTATGTCTCGCGATAACTGCCACAAAAAACGTCCGATTAGTCTGTAATTAGGTAGGTGTGTTGGTGAGGTACCTGAATTAGCTGTATACTTTTGAATTAAATTTGGTTCATTCGTTCGAAAAGGAGAGATTTTTTTTTCTTTTACGTCAGATGATTTTAAAATTTTGCAATTCATTGATAAAAAAAATAACGCATTTGGATAATTGATTTAAATGCTAAATTATGAATGCTAAAATTTCAAAATGTGGGTCTTAAATTATTCCGACTAGTTTAAAATTTTGCGATACATATGGCAGACATTCTAAATTATCGATATATTTTTTGATAGAATTTTGTGAGCCTTCTCGAAACATTTTAAACCTTTACTTTAATTATTTTTTTATCATAAGTAATTATTTTTTCACTTTTAATCTACCAGTTGCCTAGCAACTCTATTTCATAACGTGTCAGAAAAAGCAAATTTATTAAAATAATGCATTCATTGTGACTTTCTCGACAAAGAAATATTTGGTAAAAAAATTTAAATAAAATATAAAATATCGAATCAGTGGACCAGGTTAGAGCCAAACCTAGACGATGCTGGCAACGATTTAAAATGGACGAAGATACTATTAAAGAATTGTCATAAAAAGTGCAAATCACACTTGCTATGTATGTGTTGTCCATTTGTGCGTGCAGACGACCTAGAATGACCTTGTAAGTAGCTGTTTGAATTTAAGTTTTATCTGTAGTACTAAGGTATTTCTAGGTGCATACTGTACGCCAGACAGACTGTTACTGTAAATGTGGACATGGGAGTTTGATATATTGAATGGTCTAATCGGCTGAGTTTGAATAACTGATCCCTGTATTTTCTTACGTTTCCTGTGGAATCAAAGATCTTACTTATAATAAAATCCAAAGGCGAGAAAGTGTCTGTAACCAATCCGGGCTGGACCGTTCTGATCTGCGAATTGACCGTAGTTAAACGCCATGTTAGGCTTAATAAAGACTCTGTTCTAACATATAACAACTAAACGATAATTTATCCTACTTGAATCACGTCTTTCAAAATAAATTAATGTTTGGGAGATGGCTTACATTAAATTATGTTTATATTCTGAGATAACTTCAGTTGAAATTAGGTTTATTGCTCCATGAAAGTAAACAAACAAATGATTCATTCGTCGTGAACGTTTAAAATATTAAACCATGAATGCAACATTTCGGAAAGCGATCGCAAACAGAGGAAATTACTTTCCTCCGTGATACTCGCTAAACTACTTCGTTCATTCGTTGTGAGCCTTTATCGCCATCTATCGGGGATTAATATAAACAAAATTTTAAATTGAATACAGTGACCTCTCACTGATACGCGATACACTGTAATTATTTTTCAGCACCAGTTCCTTTTTAAAGTAATTGTCTCCTTATTTAATCGCAGAATTTATAAATCGAATTTTACTGTTTTAAAATAGTGGTAATAGCTTTTTCCGTTGATATATCTGCTAGGACTGGGAGGGGGGGGGGTAAGTTTAGATTTTCCACTTTTAAATCATTCATAAGCTGAAAATCTGAAATCTCCCCAAGGATATTTTTTATGCTCCAGGAAGATACCCTTTATGGGGCACTCCTTGAATTCATCACTGAGATTGAGACTTGAATCTCTTCCTTGCTTTCGGTGTAGGTAGGTTTGGGGTGGATTAAAATGTTTCAGGTTCGAGTCCGGCTATGATTCAATGAAAATAGCTTTTTCTGGTGGCTCGGTTTTCGAATCTATGCAAATTATATTGTAGGTATCGGATCAGGTTACGTGTTGTTTTCCAATGAAATTTTTGGCTTTCCCCGAAATATTCTAGACGGAAATATCATTAACTAAAGCAAATTTGAAAATACATATAACAAAAGTAAAGTATAAATCTGCGACTTACCCATTAAGGAGAGAGATTGTGATTGCTCCGATTTTTGCACCGCTATTTTATAGATGCTTGCATTAATTTACATAAAGTGAAATTCCGCCCATATGTATTCAAACGTCACCTGTTGCTAAACAACACATGTTAAACGAAATTCTATTCAAAGATGCTCTTTTAAATCGTATTAACCTTGATAATCATTTCTTAAATATTTTGAAGTCAATCATATTAATATCTGTCTTTTTTTTTATTTGGTTGCTGCTGTAAATAATCTTCTAACTTCCTTTGAAACAGTTCCGACTTTTCAATTCTTTGAAATGTCATCGAGTTCTATTGAATATTACATTATTAATCTACGTATCATACAGGTGCAAGGATGTGATTCTTACAAACAAATAAATAAAAAATAAAATAAAAATTATTTTTCATAAAATACACATGTAGTTTTATCTATAGAAGAATTCTACAGTCAAACTCCGAAATTTACTCAAACAATGCTGAATTTAAATTCCCCATTTCCTATAAATGACATAGAAATTCCATTTAAATAGTTTGTAAAAGAATAGTTGAATTTGAAATACCGGATCTACATTATAACAAGAACGAAAAATCATGTGTCAAGCATAGATGATTTTGGAACAGTTTCCAACACTTGCAGAACACTTTAACAAAACCTATGCAAAACTTTAACAAAACTTAATTTATGCACCCCAAGAAATAGGAAAATAATAGTTTAATTTAAAAACACTTCCAGCAATTAGTGTTCTTAGACAGTGCTGTAATCAAATTATTTAGTCTTAAATTCTTGCTATGCACACCATATTCGATAGTAAGCCTCTTGAAGTGCACCTCTTTGATATATATCAACTTACACATGTTTGAAACATTAATAAAATACACCGCGAACGATTTTTCCCAATGTACCGTAATGCAACGGAATTATTTTGCTTGTCCTGAAAATGAAGTATAAACGCTACATACTTCATTTTCAATACCAAACATGCCATAACTTATGATTACTTATGAACTTATATCAATTGCATGGAAATCCGACTATATTTACTCGTGTTAGAGCACGGACAGATATAGGGCAAACAGACAGACAGTCCAAATTTATATACACTTTTCAACTATGTTGGAAAGTGTTAAAATATTATAACAGTACGGTTCATAGAAGAGGCTGGACTAATTAAGCCTAGCTTTATCTTTTTTCTTTTCTTGTGGCCAGGCACGAAATGAAAAAACCTGAGCGGAAATTTAGGAGTTCGATACCAGCTCAATTTAAGTGGGGCGAAGGTGGAAATTTTTTCAGGATACTTGTTACCCAAAAATTCAGTTCAATTGTCCTTTAACCCCTTGAAGAGCAAGCATGTGGTCTGAAAATGCTGAATTTAGCGATGTTTCGACACCAGTAATTTTTAATAATGAATTTTTACCTTCTCAATCTGCAAAAAACAATACTAAATATTTTTATTTAATAATACTGGTGGCAAAGTTATATATTAAAAAGTGGTATATATTATATACCGGTGCCCCTCAAGGGGTTAATGCCTAAGTGAAGGTGCCCCACTTGCAAAAATATAGCTGGTCGATGTTTTATAAAATCCTACTTTTTGCTTTACAATTGCCAGTATATATGGCTCATCAATTTTGGCAATATATGTTGGAGAGTTTGTCAACCTAATTATCGTGATCAAAGAATTATTTATTTCTGGTGACCACCAGGCGCATTTAGCTAATGAACTGACTACTTTTATAATCTCCCAATTCAGTATTGTTTGAGGTTTGAGTAAATTTCAGAGTTTGACTGTCGAGTTCTTCTATAGTTAAAAGTTCATGTGCGTTTTATAAAGAAAATATTATTATTGTTATTTTTATTATTTATTTGACCTAATTCTGGGACTAACGAATCAAAATGCACAAAATATTATTCAGTTATAATTTAAGTAAGAATCAGCAAGTGAAATATGTTTGCGTCGATTAGATGTAATTTAGTGTTATTTCCAGCGATTTTTGAATGCTATAAACCACAGTGTAAACGCGGCCCTTATTTCTCGGACTTAAAAGTTTATAGTTCTTCACAAATATATAAATAAATAAATAACGCCTAGCCCCATGCCATTTCAGCGATAAATTGTCCCAAAAAAGTGCAAGAGGTACCTTTCGACTAGGAATTGTGTGTATTTTCCGAATACGAAAAGTCAGGGGTGTGACCAGACTTTTCTCATGGGATCCTGTTTTTGTAAAATTGCGAAGTTTTTTTTTATATATGTGGAAAAATCTAGTCACAAGTTTGTGAAGAAATTATCATTATATTCAGGCTCGTGTTTATTTATTTTTAAGATTTTTTACGTTAAAAAAAGTTAGGTAATAGGTTTTTTTGACAACTTCAGCTATTTAGTGACAGTATTTTAAAATGCTTAAATTTGTGAAAGGTTCTGTTTGGAGATGAAAAAGTTTTCTGAAAGATTCAGTTTGGAGATTGAAAAGCTTTGTGAAAGGTATATATTCCAGACAGAGAATTTTGTGAATGGTCTTATTTAAAGAAGAAAAGATTTGTGAAGGGTTCATTAAATGTTCAAAATAGGTGGATTGAACTTTGTGCCGTTATATTGGTCGCGAGCGGAGACGCAAGCATACTTACATATAGCCCAAACTTTTAAAACAGTTTTTAATCATTTTAACTTTGGCACTGATGATAGAGCTTTAGAGGCTCCGAAACAACTGTTTGCTATTTTATATATGTTTTATTATTGCTATTTTTACGTTGATCATTTATTTCAATGGTTCATTAAATGACCCAAATTTTTCATAAACAGATCTCTGGAAGTATATGAAAAAAAGAGTTGAAGTAGTCCTATTTTTGAAATAAGAGAGGTAAACATATCGGAAATTGTACTAAATGTGAATTTTCAAACCATAGCACCCACTTTTGAAAGCATTTTAAAGTTTCTTTGATCAAGGCAGCACGGAAAAAGGTATAGTTTATATACTTTTCGTTAAATCTTCATAGAGTTGGTAATGATCAAAGTTTGAGGAAGCACTTTAATTTTCATCATTCCGAAAAATTATCCGACTGAAAAAAAAACAGTTAATGAGATACATTGAACAAACCCAAACATATTTCATGCATTTTTTTTAAATTCAAAAACATATTTATTTATGAAAATTATTTATAAATCCATATTAAAAATAATTATGAATTATGATCTACATTAAGTTTTCCGTAAAACGAACCACAATAGTCACAAACATGAGTATGTAAGTTTAGAGCTCATTATATAATAGTTATTTTTCGAGGTATAGGTAAATTTTACTTTTTTAACGATCTAAAAGGATCTTCTGTTAACAAAGCATCCTCAGAAAAGAAAATCTCAGAAATAAACCGAATTTTTTTTTGGAAATTTATTTTACATAAATTGAGTTTATTTTATATTTAGAAATGCGTTATAATTTTTCTGGTAACTAATTGCGTGTTCCAATTCCAAATACTTTTCGCATTAAGATTTTTATTTTATTTTTAAAATTTATGAACAAACACCTAACACATTTTTTTTTATAACTCTATGAAAAGATTTAATAAAAATTATATAAACTATACCTTTTTAAGAGCTGTCTTGGTACAGGGAACTCAAAATAGTGTCAAAATTGGGTGTTACCATTTAAAAATTCAAAATTAGTACAATTTTTAATATGTACACGAACCCTATTTCAAAAGTTCATAATCGAAAAGTAGATATACGCTTCCCAGTCGAGCAGTGTCTTAGCATTTCTCTGGAGCAATTTGGTGATGAAATAGCATGCATTTTTTTGCTCTAGAACTGTACAATGTACAGTGTACATTGTTGATGTGTACTACAACATGTATCTGCAGAAAAAAGGTGTGTTGTGTTTTTTGTTCACTTACACCTTACAGGAGCACACAAAGTGGACACGACTGTAATTAACAGTGCCATAATGGGCTGTACTTAATTGTTTTCCGAAACAGATTGAGTGTACCAGGCTTCGAACACAGCCTACCGCTTATCATCGAGATGTCTTGCGTTTCGAAATTTTCTTTCCAATTAAATTAATATTTTTAAACGGTTTTATATTATTTGAAACACAATCACAAAATATCAGGTGACTTTAAATTTCTCCACTATATTGTAATTTCATGGTTACCTGAGATTTTTTACGAAATTGAGAGTACGAATGCGGAAACGTACAGATGAAATGACGGAATAACGACAAACAAACAGATAAAATGAAGTTACGAACACTTTTATACTATAGCTCGAAAGATTACGAAGAAAATTCAAGATGAACGAAGTTTAAAAGATGTAATTAGAATTGTTCTTCATATGTTCGAGCATAGAAATAATGTATAAATGTATATGTACCATAAACATTTGTGCTAAGATATCCCACATTATTTAAATATTTTATCTGAAAATTTAGAAGAAAAAAAACCTTGCATTCATAATGTGTTAACCATTTTACCATTGAATAATTTATCATCGTTTGTTCCTTGTATTCTTGGACAACGAAATGATCACAACATTATGTGAAATAAACAATGGAACTTTTGACAGAAAAAAGTGACATTAATTAAAGATAAATTGTCCACCACTCTCTCAAGAAAATATAGTCTGATACATTTAATGCATATGCGCCAACGACTAGTGCCAAATTTCTCATAATACTTTTCTTATTCGTTGAAGCATACAGCTTAAGTAGTTCCTTGTAGTTCCTTATCTTTTAAAATAATTAATTGGGTAATTTGTAAACGGGAAATTGGTTTCATTGCCAAATATTTTCTATTAACAAAGTTAATTTTTTTTTCTTCAAATCATTTTAAGTGTTGTTTTATTATTTTTTTTTTTTCGTTTTCCTTTATGTTTGTATTTTGTACTAGCAGGCTATGCCCGCTACGCTGGTCCATTTTCCAAATGAACCTTAAATCAAACGAAATGGTGAATTCGACCTTGTATTTTAAAGTAACACGAACCTTCGCCTAGGAAGTTCTTCTGCATTGCTGTATACAATGCGAACACCATTGCGCTATTATATTATCTTATACGTTTGACAAAATTCGGGCTATTAAGAAACAACTGTTTCATTTGATAATTTAGTTTGGTAGAGAAATGTGGCCGTTATGAGCAATAGAAATTAAAATATTCTCTAGTCACTACACTACAAAAAAAAAAGAGAGAGAGCATTAGAATCATTGCAGAGATTGACCATTGAACTTAAATAATGTTCGGATTATTCATTTTCATTTGTTAGTACTTAAACCTCTGGCATCTCAGCTTGGTGCTATGTATGTTTCTAGTCGCTTAAATACAATCTCACTCTACGTTACATTATATTTTGTAATATACGTCATCTTCTGGCAAGTCTACTAAAGTTTTTTATCTTTGGATTCCACCAGAGTAAATATAGTCGAAAATGTAATAAATTATTTGCACACAAAGAACAGTATTCAACTTTCATATTAAGAAATGTGAATCATAAAAAGTGGATTTTTAAATCTGAAGTGTTTGAATAAAATTAAAATAATGTCATTTTCACTGCCTTTTCATTTTATATACCAGTTCATTTTATATACGGTATTTAGTACCGGTGGTCCTGCACGGCGAGGAGACTCCACGGAGTGCAGTTTCCCTAATGAATCAACACAGCGGATTATAAGCAAGAGTAAAGCCGAAGGGGGGCAGATACAGAGACTGTTAACTTCTCGGGCCGGGGTTATAAAAATTAAATTTAAAAAAAAGGGAACACATCAAAAACAAAATTGTTACTCAGATTTTATCTAATCAAATTGTCAGATGCAGTTTTTAACCTGACGCAAAAGATAAATAGCCAAATATGGTTTCAATTGCAATATTTCACATTGGATATTTTTTAAGCATTACGAACATTCTCTTTCCTGTTTAAATTAAGTATTTTCGTTTTATAACACTATCTCTCATCAAAACTGTTTTTTCTTTTATTTTCTTTTACTTAAAAATAAAATTAGTAAGAGTTTTTTCTTTTATTTTTCGCGGTTTTGTATTATTTTCTAAATGATATAGCCGTTTCAATTCTTTCTTCATCGGTAATGGTCGCCAAAAAATGATCAACGGTAAACTTTTCGTCCAAAATAAAAAACTTTCCATTATAATTCTATAACTAACCTAGAACAATATGTTACATACTAAAACCTTCCCTAAAAAATCATCTATCTAACAGTGCAATTTCCATCAAAATCCATTCAGCAGAACTCGAGTTATAATCAGTCGGAACGAAAGTTCCGTTTGTATTTTATATACATAGTAGATTAAAATTCAATATGTTTTATATTTGTATCTTTCTTTCTTATAAAAATATTTCTGTATTATTGAAGTTATTATTCTTCTAATGCTTCTTAGATTTTTTTTTCTTTTATTTGCATCAGACGCTTCTGGAAAATGATACTTCAGAAACAGAATAAAATGAGATAATACAATCATTCCATTAATCCTAGCCAATATGTTATATACTACTAGTTAGGCTATAGCTTGAAAAATGAATTTTACACGTTTTTCCTGAGTTTTTTAACGGTATAAAATTCATATGCCGTAACATATTGCAATAAATGAGGCGTTTTATAGCAGGGGGTGTTAGTCGCTAATTTTTGAAAAAATGTGCATGGAGGATATCGAAACATATCAATACAGGGTGTTTCACTAGCAGACCGACAAACTTGCAGGAGGTGTAGAGGGCACAGAGACGACTCTGAATCACATTGGAATGCAGGGTCGAAAATGCCGTAGTTGCGAGCTATGGTTCAAAGAAGCAGAGAAAAAGAACAGAAACAACAACACATTAATGGGACAGAAAACATTTTATTGAAAGGTTGTACTACAGAAGGTGTTCGAAATTACTACCAAAATTCGTAGGGCAGGGTTGACAGCGGTGTTGCATGGATTCATTTACGTTCTGGAAGATTCCTGGTGTGTCGCGTATCCTTCCGGCAGCTACAGATGTTCAAGCTGGCGAGTATCTCAACTTATCCTTTTGGGATTCTTTAAATCATTCTATAATACGGCTGTTGATACAATTAGATGCTCAAAAATCCAAAAATATTCACAGAGTGATTTTTAAAGATTAATTCATGAAAGTCAAATGTTTATCAAATATGAAATGGATTTTAATACTTATATTGGTTAAGAAAGAAAATCAGAGAGTTCTTCTTAGTACCTATACATGGACAGCAGAAGATTTAACTTTCAATGGAAGTGTTATTCATTTGTTCAGTGATCAGTAAACCCGGTTTTTTGTATGCTTTGTGCATATAAAACCAACAAAAAATCAGTGGGTACAACTAACTCACTGCATATTAATTAAGAAAAAACAAACATGTAAATTCAAATGTAAATGCATGTTGAGTCAAATGTAATATAAAATGTAAATGACATTAATGGGCTTAATGCCAAATGTAAATGCAATTATTGCAGTGAGTTTCATACCTGAGCTTTCACTATAACTGGGGCACGTCTGCGCTTCTCGCACATAAGGAAACAAAACAAAACAAATCACTGAATCTTATTAACTTGCTGGATATAGATTTAAAAATATATTAAAATCAAATATGTGTGTAATTTTTACTAACAATACCAATTTAGACAGTTTAAAATATCACAGGCTCATTTTGAGATAAAATGAATATTACTTATAGCAAAATAAAATAGATGTTACATTATGTATTATCGTCTTCATTACAATCATCTTCCTCCATCGCGATCCCACATTATTTAGACCACCCTGTATTTAAGTTAAGTTAAACCTAAGGAAATAAAGCTGATTTAAATTTAAAGAACGATAAAAATTTAATTTAATGAGACACATATTTAACTTAGTAAAATTAGTCAGTAACTTTTAAATTAGTACCGTCCACTAAAAAATTAGCACTATTTAAAATAAGCGAAGCCTCTTTTCAGCTAGAGTACGCATTACTTATAATAAACTATAATATATGTTATATTTCATAATATTATGCTTAATATAGACAACTCACCCATCTTCCTAAAAAAAAAGCTTACTTTCACAAAGTTCCGTAATTGCTCTAAATTACCAAAAGACATTATGGGGATATATATCTGGCCCGCACTGGGATTTGTGCCCATTACAGGATATAAAAAATGTACCATTGCTTCATGCAGAAGTATTTTCTTTGCGTATACATTTTCAAACTAAATCAAAATTCATGAGTTTGTGAGGGTAAGTAATGTGAATGACCTAGAAATCATTTTTTAAATGCCAGATGTGGACGAATTTGGCAGTGAATTTCATTCTTCCCGATCTCTTTGTATTTATTAAATAAAATCAAAATTTGAAAGAAGAAAAGTAAGAGGACATTCATAGAGCGATTTCTGAAAAATAGTTCTTGAAATGGTAAACATTTCTCAAACATGAAATAGATTCTAAGCGAGATTCTTGAATATATATTTTTCTTTTGCTAATATTGTTTTTAAAAGTTTATCAGCGCGTTCGACTTAATTTCTATACATGCGCCCTTAGAAGATATGAATTTTCAATGCAAATGGTATTCGTTTGTTCAGCGATCATTAAACCCGGGACTTTTTTCGCGCGTGGCGCATATGAAAATGTTCAAATATTAAAGCTCCAAGCTAACTTGCTGTTTATGATTTTTTTAAAACTCCCTTTCAAATGCAAGAGTAATTATTTCAGTATTTCAGTTATCTGTAAACCTGTGTTTTCACTCTAATTTAGACACTTCTTCGCTTCTCACACATACGGAAACAAACACACAGCAAAAGGAAATCACTGAGACCTATTAACTCACTGGATATAAGTTTTAAAATACATAAATATCGAGTGCGTGTTTAATTCGTTAGATACATTTAAGAAAAATTATCAGTTTAGACTACTTAGAATATTACAGTATCTTAAGTTAAAACGTAAATTACTTTAGTTAAATAAAGCAGACTTTACATTATATATTATTATCTTCATAACGGATAGCTTCCCCATTGTTATTTTATTAAATTTACACTGCAAAAAAAAAAAAAACCCTGTTGATTTTACAGTAAGGTAAAGCTAGGAGAAATGGCGCGGTTGGAGAGATTGCGCACATAGAGGTTCGGGGGGAAGGAGCAGAGTGAGAGCGCAGCGACTCCAGGTAGTTGTACAACAGCAGTAGTGGAGTGTCTACTTGAAAGTGCACGTTGATTGTTTCGAGCGTCTAAGATAAAGCATTGCTATTTTGTTTTGTTTTCCCAAAGTAAGTGCTTGAATTTTCTTAGATATTCATCAGCATTTCTATACAATGTCAGTAGTACAATATATTTTAAACTTAAACGATTTCTCATAAGCTACTAATCTAGACTAACAATATGAACGTCAACGGTTCGTTTTAGTAGCGGCCATGTTTAAATAACAGGCCCCGAAATTGGAGAGTTTGCGCATCTGCTACTTAGGAGAGATGGCGCATTGTTCCCATTAGTTTCCATGCTAGGAGAGATTACGCAGCTTATTGGTAAATTTGCATAAAAAAATAAAAAATGAAAAGAAATGAAGTTAAATATGTTTTTAAGTAACTTAATGATATTTTGTAATCTTATCTGTACTCGCTTTTTCTGATTCTTTAATTTTCCCTCCTTTAATTAAAAATTTTTAATCGTTTTTAAAATTATTTCCTTTTACTGATTCTTTAGTCATTAGCTTGAAATATTCATTCCTAATGCAATAACATTTGTTCACAAAAACCTTACAACAACGTCATTTAAGTGAATTATTATTGATAACAATTTAATTGCAGTTATTATTAGTAACAATCTCTCCTACCCATGTGCGCAATCACACCAACCCTGTAAGGACAGATTGCGCAAAATAACTTTCTTGGTATTATTAGAACTGTTCTATTAAATTACAAGATAACAACAAAATAGCAATGGAAATGCATAAAAAACAAATGAAGCAAAAATTATTCATGGATAGTTTATCAAAAAATTAATATTTAGATTTTTTATTGTTATTCTTTTGAATTGTGCGCAGGCTCTCCTAGCTTTATCTTATAATACTGGCATCCCAGCTACCAGTATTATACCGTAAAATTAACAGTAATAAGCAGTAATACTTTGTCGCGCATGCGTGCCAACGTATTACTGCTTCTTTTATCGTTTATTACTGTTAATTTTACGGTATAATACTAGCAGCTGGGATGGCAATATTATACTGTAAAATCAACATTTTTTTTTTTTTTTTTTTTTATTTTGCAGTGTAAATGACATACAAATTGATTTAAACTTTGAGGAATTTGACTGAAAGATGAAAATTTAAAGTAATGCAAAACACATTTAGGTTAGTAAAAGCAGTTAGTAACATTTAAGTCGTAAGACTTTTAAATTGGATTTAAAAAAAAATTAACATTTAATGTCTTAAAATGCATATAATTTTAATACACAATAATAGGCAATTTCTGGAAAGATGAAAGATATAAGTATATTCTTTCATTATATATACTTAAAAAATTACAATATGCTGAACTAATATTTATAGGGGGTTTCAAACGGTGAGACATTTGGCAATCAGTAAATTGTCATAACAGCTTACGCGCAGGACTATAAAGGACATTTTGCACCTTGAATAAAACTTTTAGTAACTAATTATACTTCATATTTTAATAATTACACTGAGTTTAAACAAATTTGCATGTACTGGAGTATCCTTTAATACACAATAATAGGCAATTTCTGGAAAGATGAAAGATATAAGTATATTCTTTCATTATATATACTTAAAAAATTACAATATGCTGAACTAATATTTATAGGGGGTTTCAAACGGTGAGACATTTGGCAATCAGTAAATTGTCATAACAGCTTACGCGCAGGACTATAAAGGACATTTTGCACCTTGAATAAAACTTTTAGTAACTAATTATACTTCATATTTTAATAATTACACTGAGTTTAAACAAATTTGCATGTAAAACATTTTTATATTTTTAATACTCAGTTCTATTTAGCTTGTGCAAAATTTTAATTTTCAACATTATAACCATCAAAAACAATATTTTTTTAACAATAAAAAAGAAAATTTAGGTTCCATTTATGTAGACTAACATAAACTATATCTGCTGAAAGTTCCAGGAGAAAATATTGAAAAGTTTTTGAGCTATCTTGCGGGTTATACCCTAAAACGTCATTTTGAGAAAATTGGCATCAAAATTTTATTTTTAAACTTATTTATATTTCGGGCGTCATACGTTTTGGGGTATAACGCGAGTAATTATACGAATTGTTTAACGCGGTTTATTTTATAATGTTCAGAAAAGATTATCCTTTAATATACTACTGTGGGCAAAAAATAGTAAGACTTTGTTCATAATTTTAAAATTCTTAATTTATTCTTCCAAATCTATTTCGTCCCCCTCAAAGTCATCCCCCTGGCCCCAATACACTTGTGCCAACGTTTCTTCTAATCCTCGAACCAGTTGTTAAAGTCAATTTCCGGAATAGCCTTCAATGCGCGTAGCGATTCACGTTTATGTCTTCAATTGACTCAAAACGGTTTCCCCGTAGCGGTCGTTTGAGTTTGCGGAATAGCCAGAAGTCACACGGAGCGAAATCAGGCGAATACGGTGGTTGCGACACGATATTGGTTGAAAATTTGGCGAAAAACTCACGAAGAATTAATGCAGTATGCGATGGTGCATTATCGGTGCATCTTTCAAAATGGTTTTCACTGATCCTTCCGATATTCCAACGATGCCAGTAAGGTCTCTGACTGTTAATCGTCGATTCTCAAGCACCAATTCCTTGATTTTATTGACGTGTTGATCATCAGTTGACGTTGATGGCCGTCCTGGACGTGGTTCGTCGTCAACGCGTTCTCGACCCTCTTTGAATAATTTGTACCAATCAAAAACACTTGCTCGCGACAAACAATTATCACCGAAGGCCTTTTGCAACATTCTGAACGTTTCGGCACCAGAAATTTGATTCCGCACACAAAATTTAATGGAACTTCTTTGTTGAATAATTTTACTCATTGTAAAAGTCGCCGAATGCACTTTTTGTACTTCAGAAAGACAAGCGTATACTAAACACTAATGATTATTTTGATGTGACATTTGGCACAGATGTCACTGACAGCCATACCAACCTAGAAAAAAAATATTTCGACGAATGGGTTTTCGCGCGAAATTTAAATTAAAAAGGTCTTACTATTTTTTGCCCACAGTAGTATATATGTTACATTATTAAATCTTCCTTCGCGATGTTTCTCTGTTTTATGCTAAATTACCATTAGTTTCACTAATTCTTTATTCATTAATAATATTTATCGTTAATTCTATTAAATTCATTATTATTTTGCCAGATTTACTTAAATATAAATCTTTTAGTTATTTCTAAATTATATCATAATTTCTGAACACTTCTGTGAATTCGAATGTTTTTTCGAAAGCCCTTTTTTTTCCCTCTTTCCAAGTTTTTTCGAGGCTTGGATTCGTTTTACTCTAAAATGCGTCTCCTTAGAATGTGTCAGAACGCTTTACTTTATTATTCCCATTGGTCATGAAGTAGATTGTACGCGTATTTCGTATTCTCGCATTGGCTAGAGCGCGCGTTACGTCAAGATTTGGTATTTTTCCGCTTATTCACAAAAAGCAGGTGCAATCGATCTTCAATGAGATTTTGGCCGAATTTTAAATTGTAAACAGTTCTCTGGCTGTGCGTTTGACTGACCATGTATTCCAAATTATTTAAACTAATACTTTATGGAGAGTTATGTTAGACATCTTTTAAGAGCAGCTTGTAACAACTAACTACTTAGAGATGGCACTACCCCTTTAATCATGTGTGGACTGCTTCCTCGATGACGGTTTAATAAAAGCATAGAATTATTCATCGCCTTGTTTTTGTTTCTTCTTGTAGAAACACCCAATGCTTTTATTTATTGCCTTGTCCCTCCACGATACGGCTGTATTAATAGTATTATACTACTGATATAATGCTGCTTCCATCCAATCTTAATATTCCATCTCATCGACTTCAGCGTATTCTAACAATTTTTTTTATTTGGATATATTAAGATCTCTCCATTTCACTGTCAAAAATGAATATCACTGTGTGAAACCCGATTATGGAAAGGTCATAACCCCTCAATCCTTCGCGCAACCTAATGATAATGATTCTAAATTACTTGGGGAAATAAATTCAATAGACAATGGATTAAAACGCAACAAAAAATATATTTGGAAAAATCGAAGTTTTGAAAGTTTAAAAGTCTTATGACTCCTTATAGTAATATTCGCCTTTACTAAAAATTTAGCACTATGTAGAACACTACAAGCATTATTTTACATTAAAATGCACATTTCTTCTAAAAAATGAAATAGATGTTAGATTATACATTATTATCATTATTATAGACATCTTCCTCATTCTCATATAAAATATATAAAGTAAAATAAAATAAAATAAAAAGATTTACATTCCCAAAGTTTCGAAATTGCTCTATATCACCATAAAACATTACGAGGTGAATTTATCTCTGGCCTGCACTGGGATTTGTATCCGTTACAGGATATACAAAATGTGCCATTGCTTCTTATAGAAATAAGTTGTTTGCGTATACATTTTCAAAACTAAATCAAGATTTATGAGTTTGTGAGCGTAAGTAATGGGAGTGACCTAGAAATCATTTTTTAAGTGAATAGTTGCCAGATGCGGATAAATTTGGCACAAAATATCATTCTCCCCGACTTTTTTGTATTTATTCAATAAAAATAAAAATTGAAAAAGTAAAGTAAGAAAGAGACATTCAGAGGGCAATTTTTAAAATATATTTCTTGAAAGCGCTCAAGTTTCTCTAATATGAAATGGATTCAAAGTGAGAATAAGGCATATACAGTGTGCCATAAAAAAGACACTCGAAATAAATGTCATATTTATATGATTGCTTATACATTTTGCGTTCAGTAATCTTTAAATAGTTCAAATTTTAGTGAACAGAAAGCACTTCACTGTCCCAAACTGAAAGAATAAACTACTAATTTCCCGCCAGCTTTGTTCATCGGATTTGAATGCATAGTTGCCAATTTCTCCCGATTTTTTTCATACCAGTATTTTTATGAAAAAATATTTGTTTTATTTAATCTTGTAATTTCTGCTATTTATTAAAGCGAAAAATGTTGTATGATTTTACTGGTATTAAAAAAATCGGGAGGTTGGCAACTATGTGAATGTCTAAACAGAATGAAGAGTAAATAATGAGTAAACTTTTATCCAGCTATACCGGTTATTTCAAACAATCTTACAGATTGAGACGGCGAAGCGCCATCAATGAAATTTGAGAGATTTGGAAAATTTGGCTGTAATTCTTGTTAGAGAAACTATTAACTAAGCACTATTGAAAGCCGGAGCTCACCTCCACCATAATTTTCATAGGATAATTTTTGCTTTGTTTTTGACAAAAATTTCGCTTTTTAAATAAAGTAACGATTACTATTAAAAAAAATGGTAATTTCTGGATGGAGTTTGTGCCCATGCATTAATCTGTACCAATATGCCGATAGTCAAGTCCACGATGATTTTTCATTTTTCTGAGTTACAGATTGGCTACATAAAAAAAATTGTAGTTTCTTAAATTATGCGACTTTATTTCAATCATGGGCGAATCAGATTTTCTATTAAAAGACACTTTTTAGCTATTAAAATATTTCCTAATAAAGAATTTAGTACATTGTAATATGTTTTTACAATAAAAGAAACGCATTCATCTATACGGTATTTTTTCGCTTAGGAGTGTGGACGGGACATGACAATCGCGACCGATTATAACGACCACGTCTTAACTCATCCTCCGGCATGGAAAGAGAATCTCAACTCATCCTGTCTTCAAATTAGTCTCAAGTCATAAAATGGCATGTCAAACAATCTCAATTCATCTGTAAACATTTCCTTAATTTTTATTTTTATTTTTTTATTTTACCACAAAAATTGCATTTTTTCTTAATTAAATAATATTCTTTCCTAAAACAATTTACTAATATGTCAAAAAGTTATAAAATACTCAAATAAAAAAAAGTTTATCTGGTTTTTAAAATGAGCAGAAACACTGCAAATCTTTATACACTTTTCATAACACTTTTTAGAACACTTATTTTGACACCTTTTTAGAACACTTTCAAACGCACTTTTTGGAATACTTCTGAGAACACTTCATTTGTTCAGCACACTTTCTAACGCACTTTTTGAAAGCGATGATTTCACAAGTGTGTCCAAATGTGCTCCCAATCCGTTCTCAAACGTGTTCCCAAGTTTAGATTTAACAGATATCCTGAACATAACACTTTCGGTACACTTTCAGAACACTTTTTTTTATAGCGGAGCATACTTGGAACACATTCAGCACACATTAAGGTGACTGGAACACTTTTTTGAATCAAAGTGCTCTAAATGTGTTCCAAATGTGTGCTGCGTATTTGCAGTGAAGGGTATCACGTCCCCTTAAATGCATCAAATCATATTGAAATTATAATAAATATCATAATGGAAAAACAGTTCTTTATTTGGCTATTTATGTTATGTTATTTAAAGCAAATAAAGGAGAAATAGATCTTTTCAACATAACAGTTGCCTAAATTAGAAAAATGTATTATAAATATATGTATCCAATTTAAATACAATTAAAGGCTAAAATAAAACACAAATAAATTTCTCATGTGTTTAACATTGCTGGGAAAGTCTTCGAAAATTGCTGGTCAAATATGCCCTATGGTTACTAAAGGAGCTTTAAGAATTATATGGAATTGAATGATTAAAATTGACATTTCTAATTCACGAGTAAAATTAAATGAAATTTATTTTAAAAAATAAAAAGACGAACTAAATTGAATGTAAATTAGAAATTGAGATAAAGGTTCATTTAGTATTATTTAAAAATATATATATATAAATGTATAATGTATATGGCATTAATGATTTTTTTCTTTTTACAAAATTAAATTTTGTATGAGATTTACGAATTAAGTAAATGATTATTTTTATGTTGTGTATGTGTTACCTGGGAAAATGTTTCGTACGAATATTTATCGGGGAAAGATTGAAGGTTGCCAAGCATTGACATTCCATTACCAATTGTGATATTCTGCTATCACTTCTCATTAGTTTTGTATATTTGTTACTTTTTTCTATCTATAATAGAATAAAGTATTGCAATCAAATTTTTTTTTCGACTTCCAGTTTTCAACATATTTACACGTTTTAGGGGTCGGAGATTCCGAAAAACATGATTTTACAAAATGTCTGTCTGTCCGTGCGCCCGTGTGTGTGCGTCCTCTGTGTACAGTGATGTCGGAAGGGTAAATACCCAGCGGGTAGGTATTTATTTTTTGGGTATATACCTGGGTATTTACCCAACACTGGGGGTAAATACCCCAAAATTGGGTATTTTCTTATTTCACTGTAAAAACGTAATCTTGATAAAAATTTCTTGAGATTATGAGTTACAAATGCTTCAAATATGATAGAAGCTTTCACTTTAGTTATAGGAAAATGCTTGCATGTTGTTCGACTGAATAGCCTTGGCCTTGTCTATCTTTTACATTTACTTTGTTCTGATATTTTAAGAGGCAAGTCAATTAAGTATTTTGCTTTTACAAATGTAACTGATATAGTGAGCACCATCAAATGAAGTAAACTTTTACTTGCAACGGTCCGTCAAATTTAAGATGAAGAAGGTAAAGAAAAAAACTGATTCCTAGAAATTGCCAGGTAAAAATTTGTGGGAAAGTTATTTGTATTGTCTTAAACTTTTAACGTTCATAGTGTGTATTTACACGAGAAATTCTTCTAAATATTTTTCAAATATCAAAGAATTAAGGACTTATAAAGTTTCGTTTTATAATACCAAAGAAAGACACTTCTTAAATACATAATAAAAAGAATATAATGTAACGCTTTTCAAAAATATTTCTTCGCCAGTCACAAAATGGCCATCCTACGAACTCGTACGGGAGCAGAAGAAAGTTATTCTTCCGTTCTTATAGTGGTAGCACGTAATACAAGAAGAATGTACATAATATCAGTTGAAGTACTTTGTAAGGAGAAACATCCATTTACTCCAAAAGCAGGAAAATGGCGCTGCTCATGCTCCAACAGTTGACAAAATAGACTATACGAATACCCAGCCGTATGGAGAAATGAGTAAGAATGTTGAAGTACATTTATGTGGGCACATAGAATTAAGGAACAATTATTCCTAGTTCTATAGCACACACACACAAAAAAAAAAAACCCAATGAGACGCGTTAACCCTTCAAAAAGCAATAGAGAGGAAATCGTTCTATGGTGGGAAATTAATATCCCAAAGAACTATAAAATGTTAAAAGTATAAAATATAATAAATTTTTGTTAGAAATTATAGTAGTTAGTGAAGGAGCTCATCAGCAAGAGAACCCTTTTAGGTGACAGTTTTGGATTCGTATTGAAAACAATGGTCTCACTTTTTAAGCCAATTGTATAACTAATTCCCTTCAATCAAATGAACCTCACATTGATTTAATCTATACTAATATTATAAAGGAGTAAATATTGTTTGTTTGTTTGTTTGTTTGTAGGGGGTAATCTCTGGAACTACCGAACCGATTTCAAAAGTGATGGTGGCAAATTGATGGAGATAACCCCTGCTCCAACATAGGCTATATTTTATGTCGGTGCCACTACCCCAGGGGGGTGCAGGAGCGAAAAACGTTCTAAAATTGCGATCTTTTCTATACTGAAGCAGCTAGAAATTGGAAATTTGGCGTTGTAGTTACTTATAAGATGTAAATGCTCTCTAAGAACAAAAAAAAAAAAAAAAAATATATTCGAAATTTAAAAGGGTGAAATGAGCGAAAAGCGTTCTAAAAACATTCTAAATTACAATTTCTATGGAATCTCTAGACCTACCGAACCGATTTGAAATTTGGCGTTGTAGTTACTTATAAGATGTAAATGCTCTCTAAGAAAAAAAAAAAAAAAAAAAAAAAATTCGAAATTTAAAAGGGTGAAATGAGCGAAAAGCGTTCTAAAAAGATTCTAAATTACAATTTCTCCAGAACTACCGAACCGATTTGAAATTTGGCGTTGTAGTTACTTATAAGATGTAAATGCTCTCTAAGAACAAAAAAAAAAAAAAAAAAAAAAAAAAAAAAAAAAAAAAAATCAAAATTTAAAAGGGTAAAATGAGCGAAAAGCGTTCTAAAAACATTCTAAATTACAATTTCTATGGAATCTCTAGAACTACCGAACCGATTTGAAATTTGGCGTTGTAGTTACTTATAAGATGTAAATGCTCTCTAAGAACAAAAAAAAAAAAAAAAAAAAAAAAAAAAATCGAAATTTAAAAGGGTGAAATGAGCGAAAAGAGTTCTAAAAAGATTCTAAATTACAATTTCTATGGAATCTCTCTAGAACTACCGAACCGATTTGAAATTTGGCGTTGTAGTTACTTATAAGATGTAAATGCTCTCTAAGAACAAAAAAAAAAAAAAAAAAAAAAAAAAAAAAAAAAAAAAAAAAAAATCGAAATTTAAAAGGGTGAAATGAGCGAAAAGAGTTCTAAAAAGATTCTAAATTACAATTTCTATGGAATCTCTAGAACTACCGAACCGATTTGAAATTTGGCGTTGTAGTTACTTATAAGATGTAAATGCTCTCTAAGAACAAAAAAAAAAAAAAAAAAAAAAGAAATCGAAATTTAAAAGGGTGAAATGAGCGAAAAGAGTTCTAAAAAGATTCTAAATTACAATTTCTATGGAATCTCTCTAGAACTACCGAACCGATTTGAAATTTGGCGTTGTAGTTACTTATAAGATGTAAATGCTCTCTAAGAACAAAAAAAAAAAAAAAAAAAAAAAAAAAAAAAATTGAAATTTAAAAGGGTGAAATGAGCGAAAAGAGTTCTAAAAAGATTCTAAATTACAATTTCTATGGAATCTCTAGAACTACCGAACCGATTTGAAATTTGGCGTTGTAGTTACTTATAAGATGTAAATGCTCTCTAAGAACAAAAAAAAAAAAAAAAAAAAAAAAAAAAAAAAAAAAAATCGAAATTTAAAAGGGTGAAATGAGCGAAAAGCGTTCTAAAAACATTCTAAATTACAATTTCTATGGAATCTCTAGAACTACCGAACCGATTTGAAATTTGGCGTTGTAGTTACTTATAAGATGTAAATGCTCTCTAAGAACAAAAAAAAAAAAAAAAAAAATTCGAAATTTAAAACGGTGAAATGAGCGAAAAGCGTTCTAAAAACATTCTAAATTACAATTTCTATAGAATCTCTAGAACTACCGAACCGATTTGAAATTTGGCGTTGTAGTTACTTATAAGATGTAAATGCTCTCTAAGAACAACAACAAAAAAAAAAAAATTCGAAATTTAAAAGGGTGAAATGAGCGAAAAGCGTTCTAAAAAGATTCTAAATTACAATTTCTATGGAATCTCTAGAACTACTGAACCGATTTGAAATTTGGCGTTGTAGTTACTTATAAGATGTAAATGCTCTCTAAGAACAAAAAAAAAAAAAAAAAAAAAAAAAAAAAAATCAAAATTTAAAAGGGTGAAATGAGCGAAAAGCGTTCTAAAAACATTCTAAATTACAATTTCTATGGAATCTCTAGAACTACCGAACCGATTTGAAATTTGGCGTTGTAGCTACTTATAAGATGTAAATGCTCTCTAATAACAAAAAAAAAAAAAAAAAAAAAAAAAAAAAGAAATCGAAATTTAAGAGGGTGAAATGAGCGAAAAGAGTTCTAAAAAGATTCTAAATTACAATTTCTATGGAATCTCTCTAGAACTACCGAACCGATTTGAAATTTGGCGTTGTAGTTACTTATAAGATGTAAATGCTCTCTAAGAACAAAAAAAAAAAAAAAAAAAAAAAAAAAAAAAAAAAATTGAAATTTAAAAGGGTGAAATGAGCGAAAAGAGTTCTAAAAAGATTCTAAATTACAATTTCTATGGAATCTCTAGAACTACCGAACCGATTTGAAATTTGGCGTTGTAGTTACTTATAAGATGTAAATGCTCTCTAAGAATAAAAAAAAAAAAAAAAAAAAAAAAATTCGAAATTTAAAAGGGTGAAATGAGCGAAAAGCGTTCTAAAAACATTCTAAATTACAATTTCTATAGAATCTCTAGAACTACCGAACCGATTTGAAATTTGGCGTTGTAGTTACTTATAAGATGTAAATGCTCTCTAAGAACAACAACAAAAAAAAAAATTTCTAAATTTAAAAGGGTGAAATGAGCGAAAAGCGTTCTAAAAAGATTCTAAATTACAATTTCTATGGAATCTCTAGAACTACTGAACCGATTTGAAATTTGGCGTTGTAGTTACTTATAAGATGTAACTGCTCTCGAAGAACAAAATAAAAAAAAAAATCGAAATTTAAAAAGGTGAAATGAGCGAAAAGCGTTCTAAAAACATTCTAAATTACAATTTCTATGGAATCTGTAGAACTACCGAACCGATTTGAAATTTGGCGTTGTATTTATTTATAAGATGTAAATGCTCTCTAAGAATAAAATAAAAAAATAATTCGAAATTTAAAATGGTGAAATGAGCGAAAAGCGTTCTAAAAACATTCTAAATTACAATTTCTATGGGCTCTCTAGAAGTACCGAACCGATTTGAAATTTGGCGTTGTAGTTACTTATAAGATGTAAATGCTCTCTAAGAACAAAATAAAAAAAAATTCGAAATTTAAAAGGGTGAAATGAGCGAAAAGCGTTCTAAAAACATTCTAAATTACAGTTTCTATGGAATCTCTAGAACTACCGAACCGATTTCAAAAGTGATGGTGGCAAATTGGTTGTGACAATCCCTGCTCCAACAGCCTCTTTAATAAAAAACTATGCGTTTCTGACGACTGGGTTTTTCGCTAATTGTTGCCACAGATTAATCTCGGAAAATGAAACATTTGTAGTTACTGCAAAAAATAGTAGCTCGAAAAGTATTTGTCAGAAAATTGTTAGGCAAACTGCGTTTGAAAAGGTAAAAAATTGTACTTTTCTTGATATAAATTTCAAATCTAATGATTATGCCATTTTTCAAATATTGAATTTGAAAAATTACCAAATTTCACAATGGAGTACCATAGCGAAACCTTCATGCGTTAAAAGATAATGATAAGGGCGACGTGTCCTGGCGTGTATATTGGCTATAGCACGAGTCACAAATTATAGTAGCCTTATTATTCTGTTACTAGCCGCCACTGGCGACCAGTTTGGTCGCCCTTAAATGTATGTTAAGCATTGTAACAAATTATTTTTATTCATAATTTATTTTTTTTCTTAATCCTTCGCCAAACCGGAAAAATCTAATAGACAAATCAAGAACTTTTGCGATCGTGGTAGCATTTCGCATATTTTTTGTTGTTATGTATTTCATCTTTCTTGACAAAAACCGCTTAACCCACTTTATAATAAATTAATCATTGTGTGTGTGTTTTTAATATAAAATAAACTATTTCATAATAAAATAAAAGTATATGCTGTTTTAGTAATCTCTAATAGGTACCTGAAAATGGGATTTTCTCGCCAAAATGGCGCAAAACAAAAATTCCGCCAACCCTGGTGCGTCCGTGACAGCTGTTCCAATTTAAAATACATGACGTTCACATTTTTCTTTAAAATAGAAAATAGATAAATAAGAAATATTATCATAAATCAAAACATTTGATTTCAAAATTAAAATATCGTTTCTAATTAATACACACGAAAAATAAAAGCTGACAATTTGTTTCGAAATTTGATCCATTAAATATTATTACATGAGTTCAACCACGGAGTTCAACTTACATCAAGAAAAGATCCGAAGGAAGTTGAGTTGTATGGAACAGAATTATGGTAAACTTTGACTGTCTCACTGGTGCTGATTATTTTTTTTTACACCAGGCAGCGGTCCAAAAATTCATGGTTTAATATTTTAAACGTTCACAACGAATGAATCTTTTTTTTTTGTTGTTGTTTACTTTCATGGATAGAGAATTTGAACAGCGAACCTAATTGAAACTGAAGTTATTGCAGAATGTATACATAATTGAACGTAAGTCATCTCTCAAATATTAATTTATTTTGAACGATCTTTCTAAAAATGTAACTTTTATGCAGTTTTATTAGAAAAAATAATTTTGAATAAAAATGGCTGCCTGGCATATGAAAAAGTGAAGCGGCATCCCGGAACTGTTGAGGACAGTCACATGACATACGGTTTTATTATAGAGATTATTCTGTTAAAATATAAAAGTGAATTATGAAATGTCAATATTTTGTTGGATTAAAAGTTCGTTAAATTGACCAGCGTAGCGGGCGTAGATTGCTAGTATATATATATATTAAAAAAAAAAAAACATAATATGTTGTCATAACTTCTTTCTGTATTTTTATTGCACAAAAAAGAAAAAAAAAACTTATTTGGGATCAATTCACAAAATAAATAAATAAATAAAAATCCGGCATTAGTTCTCTTTATTTTTTTTGCAACAGATATTTTAAATGTAGTGATGCAAGGAGGCACAGTCGGTCAAAAAACAACGAAACATCTTAATTTCCAAATTGTCAAAAAAAAAAAAAAAAAAAAAAAAAAAACAGAAATAGTGATTTGACTGGTCTAACAGTGTCTACATATCAAATATAAAATTTCAGTTTTCCCTTTAATGCGGTATTGTAAATCACATTAAAAAAAAAAAAAAATCTGCGTTGTTCATCTTTAATTAATCATATTTATTCATAACTGGTAGAGAGCTTTAACACTTTAAAAAATAAATCCTAAGATGTATGTGAGTATGTCAGTAAATTTGTGTATATCAATAAAAAATTAAGGAATGGGAAGTAAGATTACGCAGGATTCATTAACACAGTCACAATTACTAACCTATGTGTAATCAAAATAATTAATGAATTTAAATCCAAAATCCATATGCCCGACTAAAGCAAAAGTGACGAAACTGGATGACATAATCCGGGGGTTTTGTGTGAAGTACAAAAGTGATAATTTGTGCCACTTTCAAGGAAACTTATTTAAAATTTATTTAATTTTATATATTGATTTTTAAAGATTAGACTGTTCTTAATTAGCACCGAATTTTATTAATTTTACAATACATTTCTTATTTAATGAATACAGTACCTGAAAATAAAAAAGAGTGCTAAAATAAAGAATTAGTTTCGACCTAAAACCCTTAAAAATTATAAGAAAAATACTGTAAAAATTTTATGAATCTTTAAATTTTCAGACTCAAGATCCCGCGCTCTGTTACATTCCAGTTAGTTATCTCTGTATCCTCAATTTCCTGAAGCTAATGTATATAAATTGAGTTGTATCTGTCTATGTACATTAATGTTGCCACGTTGCCAGTAGAGCGGGATTTTTTTTAATATTCAGAATGCTACCACATTAAGAAGAGAAATATTGCCCTTATTTAATGATGGTATAAATAAGACAAAAATTACTATTCAAGAATAGTGGTAGCATTCTGAATAAAAAAAGGTCCGCCTAACTGGCAATATTGATATACATATGTTTCCGATGTTTGCCATCTCTAAGAATATGGTTGTTAGTGTGTTCGTTCAAAGTGTATTTTCAGCATGCCTGTTCGAACAACTGAAATAAACAAAGGAAAAATGACAAAGGCTTGGCGGGCCATAGAGAAGTTGAGAGTCGGCGGGGCAGTTGTCGCCCACGAGCCACGTGTTTGATATGCCTGCCATTAGACCGTAATATAACGCTTTTCTTTCGTGTATTCCTGTAAACGAAGAAGTGCTACACACTCCATTTTTTCAATAGGGAATGCCTTATAGAAACCTCATTAACGTATACCAATTACGTGGAAATCGAAGTATATTTACGGCAGTTAGAGCGCGGAAGAAGGGCAGACAGACAGAGAGACTAGCCGAAGTCATAAAAACTTTTCAACTATGTTAGAAAGCATTAAAAGTTAAACAACAAAAGCTTTGCTACATCTGAGATTTTTGAATGCTACGTATACCGCCTTGTTAATAACCAAACAAACTGTGCAGTTTTTGCTTATCGAACGAAATTTCATCATTATGATGATTTAGGTGCATGATCACATGAAAAATCGTGATGCTTTGAAGACCGTAAAAGGCTGAAGATCTGTAACCACTCGTTGTGTTTTCTTTTTTCTTTTCTTTTCTTTTCTTTTTTTTTTTCCAAACGTGAATATTGTAAATATTTATAGATAGATAATCAAATGAAGAGAATTAAAATAAAGGAAAACATTTTTATTATTTATTTATTTATTATTGTTGTAAATATCGCAAGAGAAATAAATCCTAACAAAACTTTTGACTATAATGATGTTTGCAACAAATAATAATAATAAAAAATACATCTATAAGGTAACAATTTTGTAAGTAAATTTTATTTTTTTGCAGTTTTAAATAACTACTCAATAGTTTTCTTTTTATTATTATATTTTTGAAACATGGTTCTAAGAATTTATTTTCTATATGGATAAGAAAATACATTGGTAGATATTAAACGGACCCCCCCCCCTTTTGATTTATTTTATCATGATTCCAACAAAGTAAATTATCAGTTAAACTAATTATTTTTTGTAAAATATGTCCTAAATATTTTGAGCTTTTAATAATAGATGGCAGCACCACTGTTGAAACTTTTCTGTTCCCTGGTTTATAAATTCGACAGCATATTGCAGTTTTAAAATTGAGGATAAATACGGATACAGTTTAGAAATGAAGAATTCAAGAAAATGATCTTTATCTTTTCTTCAATCAGTAGCCTAACAATTAAAAATTATGAGAGGGACTCTCCAGTGGTCATTTTGAACTATTGAACTATTGGAATTACTATTGGAGCTGAATATTTTTAGAAGAGTAAATAAATGAATGTTGGCTAATAATGAGGGTTATAGCAAAACAATTCGGCTCAGGATTTCTGAAAACGTCTTAAGGGGTCTCAGCCTGTGAAGGAGTCTTACTTTTCCATTAGAGGTGCAATTTAGCATCATGTCGCATTTCATTTTATTTCTGATTCCCTATATACCACAAATGCATAAATTTTTACTAGTGACAGCTTAATATCTGTTCTATGTAGCATAATTATTTCAATATTATACAACAGATATTTTTCCTGTCACGCTCGTCGACCTAACCGTTCGGAGTTTTCCGTGGTTTTCTTCAAACCTTGCAGTAAATACGGGTTAGGATCCCTTAGAAAGACCCCCAAGGAGGGTACTCTCTCTTAGGGCCTATATCCTTCGAGTAGATAATCGGCGTCATAAATCAACCAACCAACCAACAGATATTTTTCTGTTTTTTAAACATTTAATTTTGTTAATATATATATATATATATATATTATATATATATTATATATATATATATATATTATATATATATATATATATATATATATATATATATATATATATATATATATATATATATATATTTACTTGCGCGCATCATTTCTCAAAACTTAGAATGCAATAATTTGTATGAAACTTGACCGATACATTCATTTTGATGCAGGGAATAACTTATACTTCAAATTTAGTATTATTTATTTAAAATTTGCATTTTTTTCAACTAAAAAAGAAATTTTTTTTCCACATTTTATAATTTAAATTTAAATTTAAAAACAATTATGTTTCTAATTGCTTAAAAATGAAGTATACGTTCAAGGTACATTAGTTTATGATGTAAAACTATCAATATTATTTAGGGATCTAGAACCAGTATAGATTTGCTACAATCTGTTGCGCGCAGTAGATGAAGGCAAAAAATAATTTTAAAATTTTTATCAAAATTAAAGCTTAAAAAAAAAAGTAAAATATCAGTTGCAAAATGTTGAAATAATTATGCTATATAGAACATATATTAAGCTATTAGTTGTAAAACTTTTATGTATTTGTGTTTTATAGGGCATGCGAAATAAAATTAAATGTTTACATGACGTTATATTTCGCCTTCATTGAAAAAGTAAGACTCCTGAGACCCCGAAAACACCGAATTCAATATTTAAATATCTGGACTTGAATTCAGTAACGGTCTGAAAAAGTCTGTTTATGCTGAATTGCTTTATTACTAGTTACATTTGTTGCGAATACATCGGCCGAGCAACCCATGTTAGTATTGGGATTGAGGTAAATAGAAGCTTTAATAACATGAGTTTAATGTTCTAGACTAAATGTTAAATATAATACAGTATTATTTACAGACTAAATTAGGGGAAGGGAGGATTTGCAGCTATCTAACTGCGGGCATTTCGGAAACCTTTGACCGTGTTTCGGCCCGATTCGATCACTTTGGTTTGCGTCTCGAGAGCGTTCAGGACCCGCCTGATCCTTTACACGTCCAGTTAAAATCTAAATTTTTCTGTTCCCAGGCTGGTGAGGCCAAAAATATATCTCAGCGTTCCTTGTGGCTTTCGGTCTGTCTACGTCACAGCCTGATCGTGAGAATTGCTTGTTGCCATGTGAACTTGGTGGGAACACTTAACCGCATTCACACACACACACACATAAATATATATATAATCTCTATAAAATTGCTAACACATCAACTATATCTTTAAGTTATCAACAAATCAATTAATAGCAATTTCAATCTATAACATGTACCCTGATTTTTGTCACTTTAATTCTTCAATGTCGCATCAACCGGGACACTTCATAAATAGCTTTACCCCTTTTTTACTTCCGTTTGTTTTTCTAAATATTCAGTTCGAACATCTATCAGTGGTCATCGCAATTATACAGGGTGTCCGAAAAGACTGTAAACTGTCGAATAACTCGAGAAATGTACATCGGATTGAAAAAGTGGAAAAATGCATGTTCAATATTTTTGCAAAATCTATTTAGAGATATTAAAGTTGTCCCTTTCAACTATGTCCCCCCCACCCCGGGGGGGAAAGGGGACAAACTTTGAAATTTTGAATTATAACCCTCTTTTTTTACTGCAGATTCGTATACTACGGGGAAAATACGTAACTTTTGTATTTAGCATTTATACAGATTAATAATTGAAATTTGAATGAAATACAGGGTCATGAAAAATCGAAGAGTGTGGAGAGTAGGATTACAAATATCTCGGCAACTCATTATCTGATCGACTTTATTCTTTATGCAAAATTTATGTTTTTTTATTGTCTTTTATATTCACTCCTTAAAATAAACAATTTCGAAAATTGTTATATACCATTTATCAGAACGAATATTACGAAAGTCCGTGAAATATAGTTCCGGATAATCGAGGTTACTGAAATTCAGTAAGCTTCTTCCCATTATTACGTACTAACTACATACCAAATTTCAAGTCTCTACCTCAATTTGTTCGGGAGATAGAGCGTTTACAGACACACACACACACAGACACAGACAGATGGGCGGCAAATTTTTTTTTCTAAAAATATCTTTTTCGTAATCTTCAGTGTCTGAAACGTGTAAATCCGTCTTTCTTTCTTTTTTTTTTTTTTTTAAATTTTCAAAACGATTACAAGATTTATCCTATACGGGTAAGTAATAGTAATGTTCTAACTTTATTAAGTAGAATAGCATATTTAATTAAAAACACAACAAGAACAAAAAATCATGCGTCAAGCATAGATTATATAACACTTTCCAACGCTTCCAAAATAATTTTACAAATCATACCGTTTAATAAGCTAAAAGATAACATCTAAGTAAACAATTTGAAAAACGCATAACATATTTAAAAACATAATTTCAGGAATTTCCAACATATACCATATTCGGAAAAATATCCGAATACTTTTATTCAGCCCTGTATAGGATCTGTAGATTTGTATATATACTACATAGGATGCTAAATTTTAGTTCAGTTAGGAAACGTGTACAGTTTAAAATTCTCCGTCTGGAGTTTCTGTCAATAAACGGAAATGTGTTCGCGAACTTTTGTGCTTCCCTGTATAGGATCTACAGAATTTATACACACCACGTAATAGACAAAAAGCGAGTTAAAATTAAAATCGCGTTCAGTAATTTAAAACGCACTTCCAGGAATTAATGTTAACAGACAGTAGATAATTTTTTGTGTGTCCCTGTAAATGAACGATGACTGCTATACACACACTATTCTGTAGTAAGCGTCTTGTAATGCACCTTAGTGATATATATAAACTTCAATACGTTTAAAATAGTGAAACATTATTTAAATAAACCGCAGACGATTTTTCTCCATAGACGTAATGTAACGGAATTCTTTTGACTGTCCCTGTAAAGTAACTATAAGTGCTATGCACACCCTATTCCATATTAAGCTTCTTCTAATGCACCTTCGTGATATATATAAATTTCAATGCGTTTAAAATAGTGAAACATTATTTAAATAAACCGCAAATGATTTTTCCCCATAGACCGCAATGTAACGGAATTCTTTTGAGTGTCCCTGTAAAAAAACCATAAGTGCTACACACTTTCGTTGAAATAGGGAACATGCTATAGATAACGACAATAACATATAAAAATTGCAGAGCAATCCCAGCATATTTACGGGAGTTAGAGCACGGCCAGACGGCATACGGCCATACGGCAGACGGCCAGACAAACCGAAGTCATAAACACTTTTCAACTAGGTTGGAAATTGTTAAAAACAAAACAATGTAAAATTAAATAAAATGATAATTCTGGTAAAAGAAAAATTTTGTTCCATGATTTGATAGTATGTGTCCGCTCGGAATAACTAGTTTAATGAATAATAACTATTTCAGTTTTTATATATACCCAGATAGTTGTCACTTTATCTCTTCAATGTCACCTCAGCCTGAACACTTCTGAAATAGTTTCTTTCTTTGCTTCCGTTTGTTTTCTTAGATATCCAGTTCAAGCATATATCTGTGGTCATCTCAATTAGTTCTGCTTTCTCACCTTTGATATCTTTCATGAAGCTTATATACCTCTTAATAAAGACTATTATCTTATTCTTTATCCACAAATATCGAGCGATTAATGAAGCGATCAAAATGTGAAAGTCGGAAAATAATACTTATAATATTATTATATTAGTTTATAATATTAATGTTTCCATTTTTATGGAAATAAAATCTCTTAAGGGGTTATACCTACCTGCAATGTCGAAAGAACGTACATTTTTGAGAAATTTTGTTCAGGAAAATGAAACACGATATCTGAAAGCTCTTTTTGTATTTTGTTTATCATACTAAGAAGCAAATAAATTGATTTTTGTAATGACAAAATAATGTTGTATGTCCTCCCCAACAGACCTGCTCCCCGGTGATGTGGTGTCGTTTTGATAGCCGTCCACGGTGATAATCATAACTCAGTCAAATGCTATGTGAAATAAAAAAAAAAAAATCCCTGACGGCTCGGCCTATAGGCACGAGTAGATTTCGAAGACGCAGACTGTGGGGTGCCAGTTTATTCGGAATTTCAGAAGAAAGACCTATTTGCCATGATGCGGCAGTTGGGACCGCCCACTTCGAAATATAGCTCTGCGTGTAGGCGGAGCCAGCAGGGATTTTTTTGTTTTTATTTTTATGTATTTATTTATTTTTATTTTTATTTATTTATTTTTTTTTTTTTTTTTGCGTACGAGTTGGTCCTATAAAAAACTTGTCAATATAAAAGTTGTAGATAATATTAAAAAAAATTATAATAAATTTAAGCGAATTTGATATTTTGTGAATTGACGAAGTTATGAATTTTTTTCTTCTGAAACGCTTATCCCCCCCACCTCCTTAGGGGCATTTTTAATGAAATCAAAAATCTGTCATACATAAATTTTTGGCCCTTTTCCTAGAAGTAATAATAACTTTACACGGATTCGATATGTATAAAAATTAAGAAGTTATGGGGTTTTTTTCTGTCCCCCCCCCCCCCATTTGCCCTCCCTGAGTTCGATTTTGCCCATTAATGAACTTGACCGTGATTTTATGTATCAGTTTGGTAGAGATTTGTGCAGAATTATGGAAGTTATCGTGTCCATAAAAAAGTGATATAGATAGACAGATAGATAGATAAAGTTTTGAACAGGGGATGGTTTTGGGTTCTAGGAGTTATGATCGGTGTGGATATGCAAAAATTTTTCAGGAATTCCATCGTAGGGGAAAATGTAAAAGGTAATATTTCTTACGAAATCTACCTAAAAGCATAATGCTGTTACTCGGAACACTGAAAACTAGAGAGTAATCGTTCGGTTTTAGGAAAAATTGATTTTGAACAAAACGTCGGTCGTTCAAATTTAAGGTACCAAAAAATTAACACAAAAAAAAATTTCACAAAAAATTTAAAATTTGAATGCTGATAAAAAAATAGAAAAAAATAATCAGCTTGCCAATAGGACTCTCTATATAATAGTCGTATTAAAAAGTGGTCAAAATTTGAAGAAAATTGGTTAAGGTTTGTACGAGTTATCGCGATCACCGACTTTAAAAACATTGTTTTGAGAAAATCACGTTTAAAGATTAAAGTTTTATGTACAATAGAACAAAGTAAATTAAAGCAGTTTAACTTTCTTAATTTTTATCAGATCGACTAGAAAATGTAACTGAATATCCTTTACTAATTGTATTTTCTAGAAAATGGAATAAAAATGCAATTTTTGAAAGTTTGCAGTTAGACATATAACCTCTTAATATAAACAAATATTTTAAAATTTTATTTTCAATTTAAAGCGGTAAGAGCATGATCGTGGTGAAATATTCGACGAATATTTCTCATTTGAAATTCTTATTTAATTACGATGGTTGCTATGATGTTATAAACAGTAGTATTTTAAAACGAATATAATTATATTGCTAAAACGTGAATTATATCTTTATTAAGTTAAGAAGAAATGAATTAACCGCTTAACTAATATTTTTTTCGCAGTTCTCTTGCAAAAATTAACAATATTGTATTATGCATTTTTAATAAGAGGAACAAAGCGTAAAATATTTACAAATATTTTCTAAAAAAATTGATATTTTGCATTTTTTTTCTTCTTTTTTTTCGATTTTATTTCCTTTTCTTTTCTGTTCTTTTCTTTTTTCTTTTCATTTTTTTTTCTTTTCTTTTATCTTATTACAAAAACTGAATGGTAAATAATGTTTTCAAATTCACCATTATCATAATTTATGTCTGATTTTGTTATCGCTTTTTAATTCATGATCATAATCACACATTTTAAACGGATAAAAAGTATTTTGTAAGGTAACAGTCATCTTTAACCTCATTAATGGAGAAAGAACAAGTTATTATTTTTTTAATTTACACAATATTAATTTAAATAATAATATTAGAATGAAAAAGAGTTTCTGTCCATGATCTGACTGTACGAATTATTTCGATATAACTAGTTAACTAGCTAGTTGGATTCAGTTTATATCCATACATCCAGATCATTGTCACTTTATCTCTTCAATGTCACATCAACCTGAACACTTCACAAATAGCATTTTTCGATCTTTTTCTTTGCTTCCGTTTGTTTTCTTAGATATCCAATTCAAGTGTCCATCCGTGGTCATCTCAATTATTTCTGCTTTCCCGCCTTTGATATATTTCACGAAGCTTACATACCTTAATAGAGCCTATCTTTTTCTTCTTTATCCACAAATGTTAAGCAATCAGTGACGTGATCAAGATGCGAAAGAAAAAAAAATAATGCTTATAATATTAATGCAGAATCATATAGCCATTTTTATGGAAATAAAATCTTATAATATAGACATTTTTTTAGTATGTTTGTTGTCATTTTCAAAAGGTCTGAATATTTTTCACTTGAAGTTTTCATTTCATTACGATGGTTGCGATGATATTATAATAAACTAGTATTTTAAAACGAATCTATTATATTGCTAACACGTGGTTTACACTTTTATTAAGTTAAGAAAAAATGAATTAACAGCTTAATTAATGCTTTTTTCATTTCTTTTGATAAAATTGATCATTTTTTGGCACTTTTAATAACCGGAACAAAGGATAATATTCAGCATTGTTTTCCTAAAAATTTTTGCACTTTACATTTTTTTAAAACCAAAATATGAATGGTGTATAATTTTCATGAGTTCGCCATTACCATTATTTCTAAGACTAATATTATCATTGCTGTTTAAGTTACGATAATAACACCAGGGAATACTGATTTTGCGACAGTGGGTTGGGCAACTCATTTCGAGTAACGTGGTCTGCTGAATACGAAAATAATAGCAAATTTTCTGGATTGATTCTTGTTTCAGAAACTAAGCCAACGATCCGATAGTAGCACTAGTACAAAAAATTAACATTAAATATGTAAAGAATTATTATTTTTTAAATTTTACATATTTTGTAACATTGCACTGAGAAAAATGACACTTTCAAATCTGAGTAAATCGATGTTTTCATTTTATTATGAAACTTTTTGTTTCAAATAGGACGACCCAATGCTTTAAATTCTGAAATACCAGAAATACTCAGAATATTGAAACATGGATATACTCAAAAATTATTAGAATCCATTCAAACTCATTTTTGAAACCTGGACATACTCAAACTAGTCGTTAGGGGCCACTGTAATACTTACCCATCATGGATATGCATAATGTAAAGTATTAAAATGAAAATGCGTAAACTACTTATAAAGTGCATTGCAATTCAAATAAAATCGTGGCTTGATGACGTCACAAACTTTAAAGGCTCGATTACTGAATTGCTTGAAAGAAACATCCTTATAACTCCAAAAATAATAATCCTATTAACTAGCGGTTTATTGCATCTGATTAAGCGTCAAATTTCCAATTAAAATATATCTTTGAAGTGAAATTTGGATGAAATAGAGGGTCATGAAAAATCGAAGAGTGTGGGAAATAGGATTCCAAATATCTCGGCAACTAATTATCCGATTGACTTCATGTTTTATGCAAAATTTATGTTTTTTTATTATCTTTTACATTCATTTCTTAAAATAAACAATTTCGAAAATTTTTATATACCTTTTATCAGAACGAATATTTCGAGAGTCCGAAAAAAATAGTTCCGGTTAATCAAGGTTATTGAAATGAAATAGGCTTCTTCCCATTATTACATACTAAGTACATACCAAATTGCAAGTTTCTATCTCAATTTTGTCGGGAGATAGAGTGTTTACAGACACACAGACACACGGACACACAGACACACAGACGGACGGCAACATTTTTTTTCTAAAAATATGTTTTTCGGAATCTCCAGTGTCTGAAACGTGTAAATCCTTCAAAAAAAATTTTCGATTTTCAAAACGATTACAAGACTTACCCTATACTACATATGATGGGTAAGTAACATGAGCACATAGAAGTCAGTTCATACACATTTTTGAAACATGGATATACTCAAATATGAGCACATAATGTTTTATTCTTGAGTGTGTACATGTTTTTAGAAATGAGCATATATATGTTTCAAACTTGATTAATTTTGATTCGGAGCCATTTTGACTATGCGACATACTCAGATTTGAGTATTTTTTGCTCAGTTTTGAAAATGTCGTTTATGTATTTTGAGGAGATATGTGTTGCAAAAAACAGAAATATAGATTTAACATTACTATTAGAACCGTTTGTTGTATGGCTTTCTAAAATGTTTTTCTTCAGGATAGTCTCTTTGTAAGGTTCAACAGTAGTCAGCCATCATGTGACGATCCCAACGTCCTTGGTGCCTTTGCTCCATTATTGTGATATCTTGGTGGAACCGTTCACGCTGCCCTTCACTATAGTTCAGTTTCAACTGACGTCACACCCTAGCAACCACCTTAGCAACTAGATTTGTTTTTTGTTTTCCCGCCAAAGATGGTGGAATGTGATTGGTTGGCTCGTAATACAGGCTACAAATCCACGATTGTGATTGGTTAATAACTTTTGGTGGACTGTTGATCACGTGGTTGAAACTGATCTATAATCACCCAAGTTTTCAGGAAATCTGTCTAAATGACTGTGCCCTAAATCAAGTTTTCCACCCAGGGGATACCTTAAAAAAGAATTATTGCAAGAACCGGAGCCAATCCAACTAGCTACTTTATATGCCATAATTATAAACTTTTGTCTGTATCAAAATCACCAAAGTGATCTAATGCCACAGATTTTTTTTTGTTCCCTGTGCAATCAATCATTTTAAACGAAATAAAAAAAAAGCACTTGTAAGGAAACAATAACTTTATCATTAGGTGGGAGAAACACGCGTTATTTTTAGGTGCGTTCGTAATTATATAAATACGTAGCACCTATAGTCGTCGCTTGGTCCGTCCGTCTGTCCGTCCGTCTGTCTGTCTGTCTGTCTGTCCGTCCGTCTGTCTGTCTGTCTGTCCGCATATAACAACGCAAAAACTACCCAACCAAATGGTTTGCAATTTAAAATATATTATCTTTGCAGAATTTTGTCGAGACATTTCAAATTTTATTAAAATCGAATCAAAACTTTAGGAGATATTAATAAAAATATTTATTAAAAAATTTGATTTTTTTTTTAAAATCGGTGCTTTTTTGTTATAGGAGCTTCCGATGGATGTTAAATCGTCAAGCGACCGAGATACTTATTCTATTACAGAAATTAATCTGCAGACGATATAATTCATTTCACAGAATTAAAAATCATCAAGATCTGAATATTTATATAACTAGCTGATACATATATATCTGAATATTTATATAACTAGTTAAGATATTTGTATGAACAGTGTCACAAAATATATACTTAACTAGCTGTTTAACCCGTTCTACGCACGGGATATCAGGAATTTAATTCTAAAACGTGCGTACGAACGCACCTCGTTTGTAACGTTTGACGTACAATTTCCAACTTGTTAAAATGTACATAATAAGGAATTTAAAAAGGAATTAAAAAGGACATAAAAAGAAATTTATGTCCATGATCTGGCAGTACGAATTAATTCGGTATAACCAGTAAACTAGTTAAGTGGATGCAATTTATAAGCATATGCACAAATTATTGTCACTTTGACTTTTCAATGTCGCATTCATCTCAACACTTCACAAATTTTCCAACACTTCCCAACACAGTTGAAAAGTGTTTATGAATTCGGCTTGTTTGGCTGTACTGTAACTCGCGTAAATATACTAGGATTTCTATGGAATTGATATATGCATTAAGGATTACTATGGCATGTTCGGTATTGAAAATGAAGTGTGTAGAATTTATAGTTGGTTAAAATATATAGAAAATTCATGTAGTAAAAACGTCAAATTCATCTTCTTAAACTTGAAAAAACACAATGTAAACACATTGATAAAAATTTATTTGTTACTATAATACGTTCAAATACTAAAAACACAGTTTTAAAGCTAAAACTATAGTTATGATGTAAAATCAGATGTTAAAATACCTAAGCGCTTTCGCTAAACATTAGCCATTATCAGAGAATAAAAACCAGTTGAGAAACACAGTTTTGAAGAAGTGCACTTCTTCTGTGAAGTACACAGCACTGAGGTGTACTACAATATGCTTAGGGTGCGCGCATGTCGTTCATTTACAGGGATACACAAAATAATTCGGTTACAGCACTGTCTATGAACGATAATTGCTCGAAATGCATATTCAGTTGTAGTATGGATTTTTAAATTTAACGATTGTTTTGCATATTAATTCTTGTGTATAAATTCTATAGATCATATACAGGGTTGAACAAAAGAATTTATTTCCGTTTATTGACGAAAATTGCTGAAGGGAAATTTCAACTGTGTTACGGGTTTCCCACTTGAACTAAATTTTAGCATACTATGTAGTATATATACAAATCTACAGATCATATACAGAGCTTCACAAAATAATTTTAATACTGACTATAGACGGTAATTGCTGAAATTAAATTTTCAAATGTGTTATGTGTTTTTAAAATTATTTACTTAAATATCATCTTTCACCTTATTTAAATGGTGAAGTTTTGTTACAATATTCTGAGTGGTTAGAAAATGGCTCATAATCTCTGCATGACGTATGATTTTTCTTTCTTATTTCATCTTCCTTTGCTTTCGTTTGTATTTTTAGATATCCAACTAAAGCATATATGAGTGGTCATCTCAATTATTTATGCTTTCTTGCTTTTAGCATCTTTCAAGAAGCTTATATGCACCTTAATAAAGACTATCATTTTCTTTTTTATCCTGATATCTCGAGCCCTCAGTGAGGTGAGTAAAGTATGAAAAGAGGAAAATATTCGTTATAATATTAATATAGAATCATGTTTAGATTTTTATCGAAACAAAATCTCTTAATATATACAGTTCTTTAATTATATTTTATTTTCAACTAGCCGGAGTTACCCTCACTTCGATCGGACGAAGCGAGTCAGCTTCTATCAAATGTGAATTAAACAAATAAACCTTTAAATACAGAAATTATAAAGCTAAACAAAATCATCATATTTTCACGAAATGCCTTACCTACCAAACTGTAATCTCTACTTCTTCTGCTTCGCACTTCTCGCACACTAATGTTTTGTTCATGCACGCTTGCGATCGTTGTCTTTCACAAACTTCACTCATTGTAACTCTACTTAGTTCATTTCATAATCTTGTTTCTTTAGCAATTTCTCTATGACTGCTTGCTGAGTGTCTCACTCGGTCCTCTTCTCTAATTTTTTCTCGTTGTTCATCTGTTAAGTTTTCTCTCAACCTATTCATTTTCTTCAGTTGTGAAGCTAAAGGTGCTTCTCGCTCCTCATCTGTTTCAATTCTTCGCTACTCCTTCTTCGTTTCCTTCTTTTCGATTCACCACTGGCAATATCTGATCCTTTTTTACGTTTCGGAATTCTGTTGAATGTTAATATTACTTAACACACTAAAATTCCATTTAATGCACTGTTCATTACCTTAAGAAACTCACTTTCATTTATTACGTTTAAAAAATTTCTCTGAAATTTCTTTCACTTTCTATCATTTTCACTTTTTCTTGATCCGCTGTAATCGATTTCCAAAAGTATAGTGATGCATGCGTCTCGCCATCTCCTAACCCCTTCAGTGGTTAAGAAGATCGGGAGCCCGGCACTGCGAGTAGTGCTTCGACACGACGGGGAGAAGTAAGTGGACGAATCACCACCTTTGCGCTGTGAACGGGAGGTAAAGAGGCGGCCGATTAGCCGGTGGTGCCGGATGTGGAGCGACGGATCCACAGAATCTGGGTCATCCCCCTATTGGGTCAGTTATCGACTACAGGGGACATTTAGGCCTATGACATGGGCGTGCCTGGGCACACCCACTAGGCGGTGGAATTCTTCTCGTAGGACAATCACATCTGCCCAGCTAGGTCTCCCTCTGATCGGGTTGGTGACTCTGGGCAACGGCTGGCTAAGGTGATAAGACCACTTTTAAAATTATCCAGGAGAAGACGGAGGCGAGATTGGACTCTGAAGAGCACGGACTGCAATGGTTCTGTTGTGCCGCCTGGTCAGTGCGTGAGGCAGCATGACTCTACCTTCGGTACTGGCAGGTGCCAGAGCGTAGGCAGCAGCATGCGGGCGTACACGCATGGACTAGCTCATCTTTTGCGTCTCCCACTGCTGCTGGAGTAGTTGTGCGCCGTCCTCAAGGTGGGCCCGGAAAGGGAGATGGCTCCACGAGGGGGGGGGGACATGAACCACGGCGAGGTTCGTGTCCATGGCGAGTCCTCCGACCCCGATGCCATGCCTCGTATAGCTCCTTAGGAGGGGATATTCACTTCTCCATGACCGGTAGCCTACTACGAAGAACTGGGCCAGAGGCTCGACTACTAAAGCGCGGCGTTCGGACCAAAAACAGACCCCTGGGTCGAAAACCTATTCCAACGTGTTTATGTGCAGTCTGATTTTTCTATCCCTGACGGTTGGATGTGTCTATACTCCGTTCGCTGAAACGAGATAACGAAAGTAAACAAATGCGCGTGCGGATTGGCGATGCTTAAACCTGGCGTTGTGCCAAAAGCGCCAAACAGATTTCTTGAAGTGCTGCTTCTGCTTTTTTCCCAAACGTCTGTTTGTTGCTTGTCTTTCACTTTTAAAATTGACGATTTTTTTCGATTGATTTGGTATTTTGTATACACAAATGGAGTGTGAAAATTCTTCTTTGAGCCCGCCTAAGAAGAGAGTAAAAAGAAAAGCTTTGAGTAAGGTGCAGAAAGATATGATTTTAAATGTATATAAAACGGAACTTGAATCGAATCCTGAACTTCCGATTTCTCATATAGGAGATAATGCTGCTCGTATAATGCTGCTTCCGTTTTTCGAGTGTTAAGAGAGTATAAAAAATGTGGTGTGTTAAACTCGCCGAAGAAAATAAAATTACATAAACGTGTTTTAGAAAATATAGATTATTTTGATAGGAATGCTATTAGGAGAAAAATCCACGAGTTGTTTTTCAGGAATGAATTGCCCACTATAAATAAAGTTTTGGAAGTTGTAAATGATGACCCTGATTTGCCAACCTTTAAAAGGACAACATTTTATCATCTCCTGAAAGAATTAAACTTTAGATATTCACGGAGAGGACGAGACAGTACTCTCATTGATAAAAACGAAATAATTGTGTGGCGAAGAAAATAGTTACGGCAAATCAAATCTTTCAGAGAAGAAGGGCGCAAAATATATTATATGGATGAAACTTGGTTGAAATCAGGCCATACAGTTAGTAAAGTTTGGAAAGATACATCAGTAAAATCATCAAAACAAGCATTTTTATCTGGTCTTTCTTCAGGATTAAAATCTCCTTCCGGAAAAGGAAAACGGATGATAATTACCCATATTGGTAGCGATTCTGGTTTCGTGGATGGAGGGCTTGACTTATTCGAATAAAATAAAAATAAAGATTATCACGAAGACATGAATTCAGAACGTTTTGAAAAGTGGTTTGGTGATATCTTATTTCGACTGGAAGATAACTGTGTGATAGTAATGGACAATGCTCCTTATCATTCCCGAAAATCAGAAAAAATACCGAATACTTCGTGGAGAAAACAACAGATTGTTGATTATCTTTTAACAAAAAATATCCCTTTTGAGGACGGAATGTTAAAAGCGGAACTGTTGACGTTAGTGAAGCAAAATAAAAATAAATATGACAAGTACGCTGTCGATGAAATGGCAAAAGCACAAAATAAAACTGTCTTACGATTACCCCCCTATCATTGCGAGCTTAATCCTATTGAACTGAATTGGGCACAAATAAAGAACTTCGTTGCGAAAGAAAACAAAACATTCAAAATGAGCCTCATGTAAAAGATATATTCTCTCAAAGTATCAGCAAAATTGGCACTGAAGAATGAAAAAGATGCATTCAACATGTAACAAATACAGTGGAAAAACGAATGTGGGATTTAAATAATGCTATAGATAATATAGTGGATTCCATGGTAATCAATCTAGATTTTAATAGTTCCGATACTTTAACTTCATCTTCTGAATGATTTATGAGGTAAGTGGGCTTCAATAATGTAAGATATAAATAGTTTTGTACTATTTTGTATTTAACAAAATTAACTCCTGATGATGGTTTATAACAATGTTGAATTCAGAATGTTTGCCCCGGGAGGAAATTCCGTTCGGGGCATTAAAATGTCCCCTCTCGGAATATTTCAGATTTTATACTTTTAATGGTCCAAAAGTATAATCCCCCCCCCCCCCGAAACTGTATAATGTCTCGCCTGGAGGCACAGAAATCCCACCAGGGAAAAATATGTCTGAATTCAACGCTGTTTAAAATAAATAGAGAATAATTTATATTTTTACGTCTTAAACTTTTACATTTTTGTTTAAAATCTCGATGTAAGTCAGTTAGCAACTTGTGTTGTTTTCATATAGTTATCAAAATAAATGTTTAAAAAATTAACAAATCGAAATAAAAAATAAAATTCGCCAACCTAGGGATTTGTGCCAAATGTGTGGCTCCTTGGCGATTTTTCTGCAACCCGTTTGTTTACTTTCGTTATCTCGTTTCCCTGAACAGACTATAGTACCTAATTTTCACGCAACTAACTCGCGATTGGAAGCGCTTCTTTAGCGCTTGAGATGAAATTTACCACGACCATCTGGGACTGAGAGTGGCCACTACGTTTCTTGGTACCGGCGATCCTGCACGGTGAAGAGTCCATTAGGAGTCCCCAGACCCGGTCGCTTGGAGGTAATGTGTGTGCTGTCTGCAGCTCCCCTTCGGAGTCGACGCATCGGACGGTAAGCCGGAGTACAACTGAAAGAGGGGGAGGCACGGAGACGGATGAGTTCTTGGACCGGGGTCCGGGTTGTCTCGACCTTGCGGGACGAAGCCTAAGCTGAGACGTGTCTATGCGTCCAGGGAGGCGTTTCCTCAACCTCCCGGGCAATCGAGAGGCACCTATTGCTTCGCCGTCGCTGACGAAATAGCATTTTCCTCTGTAGGAGTTCGATGATCGAAGGCAGTGGTACAGCAAAAGTTCACCACTGCTTATTGTAGTCACCTCTGTGTGACATGAAAAAATATAAGAGAGCTATTGATGGGAATATTAATGTGTGAGCAATAACCCAATGCAAAAAATTGCATGACGTTCTTTAGGTCGAATATTCTTTGAGAAGAGAATCAAAAATAACAATAAAATGAATTGAACGGTCTTACTTGAGTGAAGAAATAGATGCAGACTATAAATGATGAATACCATAATTGGATCTAATAATGTTTATTACATTTTCTTGAAGAAGTAGGAAGGATGAGATGAAAGCTGCACATCAAGTCTTTAAAAAGTACTGGCTCAAATTTCGTAAAATTCGAAGAATCTTTAAATATTCCTTCTGGCCGCGTCCATGAAGAATTATAGAATTAATTCAGAAGTCAATTAAATTACCAGTTGATTTAAAACCTTTAAAATACTAAACTTAAAATTTACAACAGCATTTTTATAGAATAATTAAAAACTGAAAACGCGAAATTGATCTCCAAAGAATCAGCGCTACGCGATTCTAGGATACGAGCGAGCGCCGGCACAGGCCAGCGGGCCTCCAGACCATACGACGTTTATCATAAATTTACAGCATCATTTTTATTAAAATTATGTTGGAAAAATGCGCAACATTAGTATTTATACCCAGAAAAGGGGTGCACAAATGTGGCAGCAAGATTAATTTAAACTAATTTGATGATTAGGAATTACGTGAAAATTAAACGAGCAAATCAGAAACAAATTAACATTTAATAATTAAAAGAACGATTCTAATTTGTATTTGAAAGACACGCCCCTTTCGATTACAGCGCCAAAACAAAACAGCTCCCGAAAACACAGGGAACAAGAGTGACGGTGACGCATGCGCAAAACGCAGGAGCGGAAAGCCGTCGATGACGATGACGTCACAGCTCAGCGCCGACCGAAGCGAACTCATAGCACGAAGGAGGAATGAAGTAACGCCGTGAAAACCACCTGCGTGGCGCGGAATCGCCGATAAAATTGCTTTTAAGGAATGGCAAATTAAACTGGAAAGGCTATAAAAATAGAAATACGTTGAGCTGAAATATAAAATAATTAAAAAAGATAAAACTGTGATATATCTTTATCACACTCTGTTGTCATTTCCTTAGGAAAATGTGGGTGGTCAGCAGGTGCGGGACCCCCGCCGGCCGCAGCGCTCACTGGTCTCCGCCTGGTCGAGTGAGTTATAGGTTTTTTAAAACCTGACCACGGTGGCTGACGGGCAGCTCAGTTTCTCCTTTCTGAGGTTGAGCGTATCACTATCAAAAAGGATAATGGAACACTCGAGAATTCTCCAGAAGATTCCAGACTTTCGTTTGCTGTGTCTAGAACATTCTAGAACGTTATCAATCGTTCCGGAACAGTAAGTCTCTATTCGAAGGTCCAGAACCTTCTGGTACAAGCTAGAACATTCTGGAACATTCTAGATCTAGAGCATTATCGTACATTCTCTAACCTTATGGAAGATTCTATAAGATTCTGTAACATTTTACAACATTCGAAAACATTCTGGAACGTTCTAGAACATCGAGGGATATTCTGGCCAGCTTTGATCGCTTCCGCACTCGATTCCTATTCTTAGCTGTATCACTGACTTTCCGTAAGAAGTCCATTGGTGCGCTGCCCTCTTTTAGCACTCATATCTCTGAACCCAACCCCTGCAGTTCCAAACTGAAACCATCTTCATGGATGGGGGATGGAGGTCTACCATACCATATAAACCCCATGGGTTTGCGGGAGTCGGTTGCGGAGTCATAGCGGCCCGCATGAACAAACTACCCTTACATTATAGTATATTGATTTCAAGACGTGAGAGCATGATCGTACTGAAATATTCGACTGTTTCTAATTTGAAATTCTTGTTTCATTACGATATCTGTCCTTATTCTATAAAAAATAGTCTTTAAAAACGAATATACTGCTAATACGTCAATTATATATTTATTTAGTTATTAACAAATGAATTAACAGGTTAACTAGTACCTTTTTTCGGAGTTATCTTGCAAATATTAACCATATTTTATTTGCATTTTTAATAAGTGGAACAAAGCGTGAAATGTACCAATTATTTCCAAAAATTTTTGTATTTTGCATGTTTTTAATTATTTTTGTTTCTTTTTCTTTTCTTTTCTTTCTTACTTTTTTTTTACAAGAAATAAAGGATAAATAATGTTCTCGAATTCACCATTACCATTATTTATAAGGCTGATATTATTATCGCTTTTTAAGTCATGTTCATAATCATTCATTTTCAGCGAAAAAATAGTTATTTTTAAGAAAGCAATAATTTTTTATAATTTCATTAAGTGGTATTTATATCACATTATTATTTTTGTTAATCTACATAACATTAAGATGTATATATATAAGTAATAATTTATATAAGATATATAAGTAATAATTTTTTAGAATGAAAAAGCATCTCTGCCACTGATCTAATAGTACGAATTAATTCGGTAAACTCTGGTTAACTACTTAAATGAAATCAGCTTTTAACTATATTCCCAGATTATTGTCAACTTTGATAGTATGTGTTAGCTTGGGATAACGAGTTAAATGGTTAATAACGGTTTTAGTTTTTACATATACCCAGATTGTTATCACTTTATCTCTTCAATGTCGCAACTACCTGAGCACTTCATAACTATCCTTTCTTCTTGATTTGTTTGTTTTCCTAGATATTCAGTTCAAGCATCCATCAGTGGCCATCGCAATCACTTCTGCTTTGTCGCCTTTGATGTCTTTCATGAAACTTATATACCTAATAGATCTATAATTTTCTTCTTTATCCACATATCTGGAGCAATCAGTGAAGTGATAACGTGTGAAAGAAGGAAAATAATTCTCATAATATTAATGTAGAATCACATTTTCTCTTTTATGCAAGTAAAATAATTCAATACAAAAGTTTCTTAATTATATTTTAATTTCATTTTAATGTGACGAAAGCATGATTACAGTGAAACATTCGGCTCATAAGAAATTCATTTGTACTTTCTTCTATCTATAATTGAAGAATGTATTGTAATCGAAATTTTTTTCAACTTCCAGTTTTCGACGTATTTACATGTTTCAGAGGTCAGAGATTCCAAAAAACATGTTTTTACAAAATGTCTGTCTGTTCTCATTGTATCATCGAAAAGTATATTAAGTTATGCTTCAAATTGCACCAATTTTTTTTCTATGTTTTTTGGCTATGGCTAGCAGGTCCCACTTGAATTTGCGGATATTCCGACGAAAGGGGGTGCTGCGATATCGATTTTTGTTCCATTTTCACTACTGTATCATTGAAAAGTGTATGAAGTTATGCCGATAATTGAACCAAATTTGTTGTATACGTTTTTAACTATGGCCTGCAGGTCGCAGTTGAATTTGGGGATATTGCGCCTGGAGTGGGCGCTGTGACAGCCATTTAAAGATTTCAAATTCAAAAATTTGTGCAAAAAATAAGAAATCCTATTTTTTTAATTTAAATGTTGGGCCTTGATCCAAGGATTCCAGAGTATTTTTTGTTTTTCCTCTATCTCAAACAATAGCTGAGATATAGCAGTTTGAAATTTTAGGGTGGCGAACATTTTGAAACAATACAGTATGATTCCTCCATAAAAGGGTTTAATTTATGAGTTTTAGTGAACATGGTTTCGGCAAATTTTCTTTCATTGTTTTAATCATCGTTTCACCTCATACATGCTTAACATTATATATTTATATTCGCCAACGTCAAATTCTCGCCAAGCTTAGCGACAATTGGCGAAATATCTCCAAATTTGGCGATGAAAATACGTTGCCATATATGAAGCCAACTTGGCTATGTCTGTCTAATTTGGCGATATTCTCATTCAAATTCAATATTGACAAGGACGGAGAATGACTTCTGTAATCGGTTTCCACGCATTTTAGCTTTGGGTTTTTCAGTAAAATTAGCTAAAATCTTAAAACCAAGCAATAGGGATACTATCTTTTCCCGACGGTACAGACCAGAAGGACTTTTCGTAGTTTAGTATAATACATCGGCTGATCGCATCCAGGTAACGTGACCATTCGCAACCAGCTGACGTACAACAAACAGAAAGACGAAAAATATTGAGGGTGTGATAGCGAATTTTGAAGTATTAACATGTATGAGATAGAAAGTTTTGGGATTGGCATATCCGACTAGTGCATTACGATGTTGATACGATATCATAAAAAAAAAAATATCTTAAAACAATCGATTACACTCTCAGAAAAAACTGTAAATTTATGAGCGTTTGCCCTTCAATATTCACGGGCAACAGCCTTATTGGATGAAAAACGGTCTGATCCACTAAATAAGCGGCCTTATCCCTTAGATACTTAGAAAATTAAGAGCAATCCACATATTCTTACAGTTCTAGCCCATATGTTAGCACAAATACGGTACGACCCCATACATTGTCCTCCGCTAGGGTGTAACCATTCTTTTTACTCGTGTTTCAAAAATTTTAACCCGCCAAAACAGTAATTCTGCGATGATTATCTAACGTGCTACGTGCTACGGAACAGTAAGTAAAGTGTTATTGTGTTTTAAAGTGCATTATAATGCTGTATTACTTTGCCCCGTAAAATTACGGGCTGCACAAAATGATGGGCATGGATTTTTTTTACGGGGTATGACTGGAATCTCTGCTGCCGGCCTCTGCCCGTAATTTGACAGCAATGTTTTTAACAGTGTATATTGCTGGCATGTGAAGCGTATCTTTATTAAGTTACTAACAAATCAATTAATTGTTTAACTTAAATATTTTTTTCTCATCTTTTTGGCAAAAAATATGCATTTTTTACTGTGCATTTTTAATGAGTAGAACTAAATATAAAATATTCATCAATATTTTCCTTTTTTTTCTTTTTTTTTGTATATTTAATTTTTTTCTACACAAAATAAATGGTAAATATTTTCACCCATTTCTACTTTTTCTAAAACCGATATTATTATCACTATCTAAGCCATGATTATAATCACTCATTTTAAACTAAATGAGGCAATTTCTAAAGAAAGATTAAGTTTTCTACTTTATTAACCTTCCAGGAAGTGCGATATTGCAAATTTTACGACAAATGTGATTTTTTCCTAGATTTTATTCTCGCAAATGGCACCGAGATGAAAATAAAATTTTTACTACTAATATACAGTAATTAAAGTGACAGTACTCAGATTGCTCTGTCGCGCGATCTAATAGCGAGAATGGAGCCAAGTTTGGTATTATGATTAAACAAGACGGGGGACGAAGGTTTCCGCAAAAAAAAAAGTTCCAAAAGTCACCACTAGGTGGAAATGTGGCGCTGTGTAATAGAAAATTTGCCATATTGAGATTGACTGTAATCGTTAAATATGCTAAATAAAAGTTAATGTTATTTCGGCATTGATTCTGAATTTTTTGAACTCACTTTTCTATTACACAGCGCCACATTTCTACCTAGCGGTAACTTTTGGAACTATTTTTCGTCTTGTTTAATCATAATACAGTAGTCCCTCGTTATGTCGCGCTTGCCGGGAGACAAGCAAAATGCGCGAGATATCGGGGGAGGTGATATGGTAAAAATTTTACTAGTTTTATGAACATATGCATTTAAAAATAAAACCAGTAGTGTAAGTACATTAATAATAATAGTAAGTAAAAAATAATAATAGTAAGTAAAGTAATAATAAGTAAAAAATACTAAAAATAAAGAGAGAGTTCCATTTACCATTTTTATTTTATGTACAATTATACATGTGTATTCACAGTTTTCATTTTCTGCTGAAGAAGGTATCCAAAGTGATCTGCTTAGATTTTTTGTAACAACATGTTTCCCACCAAATATCAGTGAGCGAAAATTAATTAATTGCACCTCACGTATGTGAATGGAGTTGCATTTTTCAAATGCAATGTATGCTTTCTCACGCATAACAACGTGGAGATAGGAGTAGCTTCTTCTTTATCATCGCCGTCGTCAACTTTAGTGTCCTCGTCTGCTCGTACATTACCTATGATATGCTCATCTGAAAAAGTTTCATAAGTCGGTTCGTCATTCTCTAATATAATCCAATGTTTTCACTTCATCTTCGTTCATATTCAAACTGAGTGACTTAGAGTGTTGAACTAGAAGCTCTATAGAATTTTCTTCATTAACATCGAGTTCGACATCGCTTAAAACTTTCGACCAGCATTTGGAAATGGTTTCGGACCTAACAGCGGACCACGCGTTTTCAGAGTTGTACACGGCATCTTTTAAGCTCACATTTTTCCGTGCTTCAGGCAGTAGCCGTTCTTCTACAAACAAAAGGTTGCTCAGTATCTCCTGTCGATAGCTTTTTTTGAACGTGGCGATTATTCTTTGGTTCATTGATTGAAGAAGACTTGTTGTGTTTTGTGGCAAAAACATAGTTTTAATATTTTTATCCGATGACATAAGTTCTTCTTCACCGGGATGAGCTCTGCATTGGCCTGTTAGGAGCACATCCTTTTCTTCCAAATCATTATCTCTGAGAAAAAGACGAATTGATGGGATAAAATTATCGAAGAACCATTTTTTAACTTTATAAATATAATTTTATTTGGCAACAACTTTCTGTATAGTGCAGCTTCGTCGACATTGTATATCTGCTCGTCTTTTAAATCCAAATAATACAGCTTTTTTCTTCGGTTACGCGGGAAATTTCAAAGCAGCTTCTTGGTCATCTGATCGCTTTCCTCCGTGGATTACGCTCTACCCAATGCCATGCCGCTTTTGCCACCGCCAAAACCAGCCATCGTTTGCTTCAAAATCCATTTCTTCATAAGGCTTTACCTTTCTTGCCAAGATTTTTGCCTTCTCTTTTATGATGGGATCTGATAAAGGAGCTCCGAGCTGTTCTTTGAATCACAAGACTAATGCCTTGACCAGCTCATCGTCATTTGCCAATTGAGCTCGTTTTCTATTTAGTCTTTTAGTTTGATCCACGTTTTCCACAAATTTTCTTAATCTAGGTTCTTCTTTTAGTAATCCTCTTACAGAAGACCCTCCAACAGCTAGCTCGCTATCAATCGAAATTTGCGTTGCACCTTTTTTAATTTTTTCCATCGCGTCCAATTTTACTTTTATAGACAGGCCGATTCGTTTAGTAAACATGATAACGCGAGAAGAGGTCCAAACTAACAACTGAGCTCGGTGTCCAGATTCCTACCATTGAAGTGATAGCCACAAAACAGTAAATTCCAACATGGATTAGCCAATGAGATGGGATTTATCCACCTGCTTTCTTTTCACCGTCATTCACTTCCAACCCACCCGTGTATCTTATTATTTCATTTCAGGCCTTTTTCCACTTCGCTTGATTCATTATTTAGTGCGTTGATTTATTTTGCACAGTAGAATTTTCGAAGCAAAAGAGAAAAAAACAGGAAAGAAAAATATAAAGACATGGAAAATGCGCGATATACCCGAATCGCGATATAACGAGAGGCTACTGTACAAAATTTGGCTCCATTCTCGGAATTAGATCGCGCTACAGAGCACGCTGAGTACTGGTCACTTTAATTACTGCCACCCTGTGTATAATTTGCTATTTTAATATGTCTCTTAAAACTGTTATCAAATATCTTGCATTTGTAATTGCGTAAAACAGTTTGCCAAAAGTACGACATATGCTTGCTGGTAAAAAAAAAGAAAATAATAATAATAATAATAATAATAGTAATAATAATAATAAATAATAATAATAATCGTGCCATCTGAAAGGTTAAGTAAAAAGGTATGCGATATATTTTTTCAAATTGTGCGTTTTATGTTATTAACTTAAATGGTAATTCTATTATAAAAATTATTTTCTGTTCATGATCGTGACGGTAGGAATTATCTTGGCATAACTAGTTAAGTGGTAGGGAAGGCGGTTATATAACATAATAGGATAAATAACCTTCTTATTATGTTAGAACCTATAACCGCATTAATATGTTAATAGAAATAGAAAGTCCCTGTAAATTAAATAGCAATTGACGGAGAAGAGCCTGCACCTACTTGGGTTGTCCTGCACGGAAGTTCGGTTCAAAACCCCAATTTCTATGATGTTTAGTTACAAATGTAAGTAATAGATGGCAGCACCACTGCAGAAATTCTGTCAATTACCGGTAAAAGTTGTTTACTGTTGTGTGTGTAAAATGTATCTGTTCGATGTACGTGTTTGTGATAGTATGTAAATTAAAGTTCTTTAAAGTCCACTTCGACTAATTAATAATGTTGCTGTTTTAATTCCTTTAATCTAAGTACTTAAAATACTATATAATGGCGACGAGAAAATCAAGTTTCCTACCGGAATTCAATTGAAAAGAAATTCCAAATGATTCGCAAAATGGCGATACTTCGTGTTTTGCATCTACAAGAGAATATGCTGTATTAATATTTTAATACGTACATCATTTCGAGGGTGGTAAGTGCTGACATTTTTTTCCTTCTCTGCAATAAATAAAAGTTCATAATGTTTGCTAATTTTAAGGAATACAATGATTCCATTGAAACGTTCCAATCATACGTTAAGAGATTGGAACAGAGTTTTTTATTACATGATATTGAGGAAAAAAAAGGTACCTGCAATTATTTCCTGTATGGGGCCTAAATTGTATAATTTGCTGTCAGATTTAACATTTCCGAAAAATCCTAAAGCACTGAAATATGAGGAAATAGTTTATATTCTGTTAAAGCACTTAAGCCCCGCCCCTAATAAATTTTGTTCTAGAATTAAATTCCGTAATTCTTATCAAAATGAAAACGAATCGATACAAGATTTTGTTTCAATATTAAAGAAGTTAACTACATTATGTGCGTTTGCTGGTGAAACACTTAATGAAAATTTGTTAGAACAATTTTTACGAGGTTTAAAAAATGAAAGTATCCAAAGTAAACTACTTTCACAAATAGATGATTTATCTTTTGAGAAAGCTATTGAAAAAGCAATTATTTTGCAAAATAACGAACATGATATTTCTGAATTGAAAAACAAGAATGTAAATGTTAATAAATTGGCATATTCTAAAAATGTTCAACCGAATAAAATTTCAAATAATTTCCAGAAACCGAAAATAAACAGTGTAAATAAGGGAAATTTTGAAGTAAATAAAAATAAATTACAGTGTTATAGATCTGGAAATCCATCTCATCTTGCCAATAAGTGTAAGCATAGTAATACTATTTGTAAAATTTGTAAAAAAAGAGGCCACATTGGTAAAGTATGTAAAAGTTGTTCTCAGAAACAAACAAATGTATTGCAGACGGTTGATATTTTATCCGTGAGTCATGATAAAAGTTCTACACCTATAAAAGTGTGGTTTTAATTGAAAATAAAGCTAAAGCTGAAATGGAGGTAGACACGGGCTCAGGAATTTCTGCGGTACCTGTAAATCGTTTTCGGAAAATTTTTCCGAATAATAAAATTTTTCCGCCAGACATTCAGTTGAGAACTGCAACGGGTGAGGTGTTTACACCTGTGTGGTATGTAACAGTAGATGTTTCATATGCAAATATTACTAAAAATCTTAAATTGTATTTGATTAAAGAAGATAATTTCCCACTTTTATTTGGCAGAGACTGGGTAGCTGCATTTAATTTGTTTCCCACTAATTTTAAATCTGTGTATGTCAATGAAATTGCAAATTCTACAGATAAATTGAAAGCATTATTAAATGATTTTTCTGATTTATTTTCGGATAAAGTAGGGGAAATAAAAGGTTTGAAAGCAGAACTTTATCTAGAAAATGTTCTACACCCATATTTTGTAAGGTTAGAACAGTCACGTATGCTCTACGTAATGCAGTAAATGATGAAATCCAAAGGTTACAGGATGAGGGTATTATTAAACCTGTCACCAGTAGTAAGTGGGCAACTCCTATAGTTCCAGTAGTAAAACCAAATGGTAAAATTCGGTTATGCGGAGATTTTAAAGTTACAGCAAATAAATTTTTGAAGGTGGAAAAATATCCTTTACCTAGGGTAGAGGACATGTTAGCTACTTTAGGTGGTGGTTTACATTTTACGAAAATAGATTTAAATCAAGCTTATCTTCAGTTACCTGTAGACGAAAAATCACAGGAATTGTTAACTATAAATACTCCGAAGGGCTTATTTCAATTTTTAAAGTTACCAATGAGTCTTACTAGCTCTCCAGCAATTTGGCAAAGATCGATTGAACAAATATTAAGTGGTATTGATGGTGTCACTGTGTTCATTGATGATATTGGTGTTACGGGGGAAACTGATGAAATTCATTTAAAAAGACTAAAACAAGTCTTAGAAAGATTACGTGAATATAATATTAGGATAAATAAAGATAAATCAATTTTTCTGGCTGACCATATTACATATTGTGGTTATAAAATTGATAAGCAAGGTATTCATAAAACGCAAGATAAAATTGAAGCTATTGTCAATGCTCCTAGACCAATTAATGTGTCACAAGTTAAAGCTCTTTTAGGCTTAGTCACATATTATTCTAAATTTGTACCAAATTTATCTACAATTGCTCATCCTTTAAATCACTTACTCAAAAAGAATGTAAAATTTATTTGGTCTCCTGTTTGTGAACAAGCCTTTAAAAATATAAAAAATGAAATTATTTCAGAAAGAGTTCTTACACATTTCAACCCTAAATTGCCTTTAGTGTTAACAACAGATGCTTCTCCATATGGTATCTCTGCAGTTCTTTCGCATGTGATGGCAGATAACGTGGAAAAACCAATTGGTTTTGTGTCCAGAACGCTTACGGATGCAGAAAAAATATATAGCCAGGTGGATAAGGAAGCACTAGCTAATATTTTTGGAGTAAAGAAATTTTTTCAATATTTATATGGTAATAGGTTTACTTTATTTACAGATAGCAAACCACTTGTGTCCATATTTTCTCCAAATAAAAGTATTCCTGTTCTTTCAGCTGCTCGGATGCAAAGATATGCATTATACTTACAAGCGTTTAAATATGATATTCGTTATAAGAAAACATCCGAACATGGAAATGTCGATGGTCTTTCACGACTTCCATTACGTAGTGAAGATTTACTCCCACAATTAAATTCAAGTAATGTAATTGATGAATCTGAATTTTTTCAAATTAACCAATTTTCTACATTGCCTTTAAACGCTAAATCAATTGCTGTAGCTACAAAATCTGATCCTTTATTACGTCAACTTTTTCATCATCTAATTTCTGGTTCTCCAATTCCTAAAAATTTACTTTTTGGTGGCAAACAAGAAGAATTTACTCTTCAACATAGTTGTATTTTAAAAGGATGTAGAGTAATTATCCCAGAAGTTCACCGTAAACAAATTTTACGTGATTTGCACTATGGACATTTTGGTATAGTAAAAATGAAGTCCTTAGCTCGCAGTTTTGTTTGGTGGCCAGGGATTGACCAAGATATTGAAGATCTTGCACGAAATTGCACTACTTGTGTCAATTTAAAAAATAATCCTCCTAAGGTAGATAAATACTCATCATTGGGAATGGCCTACAGCTCCATGGCAAAGAATTCACATAGATTATTTTGGTCCTGTGATGGGTAAAATACTTTTGCTTGTGGTTGATGCTCATAGAAAATGGCTTGAAGTTTTTATTGTCCCTAATACAACTTCAGAACATACAATTACTTGTCTTTCTTCTCTTTTTGCCAGATACGGGTATCCTATATCTCTAGTATCTGATAACGCAAAACAATTTACTTCTGAAGAATTTGAGACATTTTTGAAGAATCATGGGGTTAAACATAGGTTTAGTGCTCCATACCATCCAGCTACAAATGGTCAGGCAGAGAGATATGTGCAGATTCTTAAAAAAAGGGTTAAAAGCCTTATCTTCTGAAGCTGGTACTTTATAGATGAAAATAAATAACTTTCTTTTACAGTATAGAAATATGCCTCATGTTACTACGGGGGAAAGTCCTGCATCTCTATTTCTAAAGAGAAATATAAGAACGAAAATAGATTTGATAATTCCAAGCGTTACAAATTTTGTGCATGATAAACAAAATGCGAGAAAGGCCAATTCTAAAGTAAACGAATTTCAAATTAACCAGAAAGTGGCTGTAAGAAATTATACTCCTGAAGCCAAGTGGAAAATTGGTCGCATTATTGCAAGAGAGGGTAAGTTGCATTATAGAATTCAAGTTGGTTTGAATATTTGGAAAAAGCATGTTGATAAGATAACTAATGTCGGTTCGAAGATACATCTAACTAATGATTCAAATTCTGAAGAGAGTGGTACAGAAAGTCACAAAAGCGATAATGCAGTTGTTAATCAACGTGATTCTCAGCTAATGCCTCCTAGTACTCCAGATCCTCGACCAGCTGACTCAGTTGTCTCATCTGCTCCAAATCCTCAACCAGATGACTCTGTTGTTCCATCTACTCCAAATCCTAAACCAGATGACTGTGTCCTCCCAAATACTCCAAGTCCGGCTCCAGTAGACTCTAAAGGGATACCTTCAGCTCCAAAACCCATGGTGTCCAATACTTCTATTGATGATGCTAAAGATACTTTAATTAACTCTTCTTTTTCCCAACAGGTACCTAGAAGATCCACCAGGAAAAGAAAAGCTCCCTGCAAATTCCCAAATTAAGGAGGGGAAAACTATGATGTTTAGTTACAAATGTAAGTAATAGATGGCAGCACCACTGCGGAAATTCTGTCAATTACCGGTAAAAGTTGTTTACTGTTGTGTGTGTAAAATGTATCTGTTCGATGTACGTGTTTGTGATAGTATGTAAATTAAAGTTCTTTAAAGTCCACTTCGACTAATTAATAATGTTGCTGTTTTAATTCCTTTAATCTAAGTACTTAAAATACTATATAACTATCTGAAATATTCTTTGACTTTATCGAAAAATACTAAACGCTATTCGATTTCACAATTTTTTAATACGAACGCTTTCAATGTTTTTGCGTTTACGAATAAAAATGACTTCAGGAATGTGTCAGAAAGTAGCAAGTTTGGATTTGAAAACAGCCTAAAAGAGAATACAGCGTGCGAGAATAAAATTTCCACGAAAAAAAAGATAGTTTCGACAAAAAATTAAATTATATCGCTTATTTTTCCAAGTAAAAAGCTAAAGTTCTACCTCAAAGTTCACCATGTGAAAATAAATGAAAATGAGGTAGAATTGGTACTGGTAACTGGTAACTTTATAAACTTTATTTAAAGCCAAAAAGTTAGTCTAATTTGGTTTACTTTTGATAATTTACTCTTGTAATATTATTTTCATGTTAACAACTTGTTTATATGAAAAATAACATTACATTACTAGAACCTATTATTTTCTTCTTAATCCACAAATCTCGAGCAATCAGAGAAGTGATCAATGTGAAAATAAGGAAAATAATGCTTATGCATTATTTTAATGTAATATGCATTATTAATATGTATGTAATATGCATTATTAATACGTATGTAATATGCATTATTAATATGGAAAAGGCAACCAAACTCTTTTACATATTACAAACCTTTTCTTGAGATTAGATTTGATATTGAAAGCTTTATTATAAGGTTTATTTGAGTGTTCCCGAGCTGCTTTATCATATATTTATTGCGAATTTGTGATCACTGTTTTTCTTTCTTTCTTTTCTTTTCTTTTCTTGTCTTTTATTTATTTATTTATTTATTTTTTAAGAATGAAAATTTTAACGTTTTTATTAATTTAGCTATCTGTCCAAATGTATTAGAAACGGTATCTTTCTTTTAGAGATTTCTACAAATTGCTTCACTTCAAAAATTGGAATGTGCCATTTAAAATACTAAATCAAATTAATATGGTAAAATTATAAAAAATATACCTGTCTTATGACAGAAATTGGATTTAATATAATAATAACTATTGAAATATTACGAAAATCTCTTCAACAAAAAATTAGTGTTTGACAACATTTTTTCCATAAAATGTGTTTTTTTTTTTCTGATACACAGTTAATTATTTCAACTAATTCAAATAATCCGTCGATCGAAAAATATAATTTCTGTTAACAACAGAGGTTTAAAAAAAAGTAAATTGCGGATCAATTATATAATTTATTGATTAAATAGAAAGAGCAGAGCCTTAAGAAGTTAGCCTTTACTTTTAATGGTCATAATAGGATCATGAAATAATTTAACTAGTATTTTTTTAGTAATATATAAATATAGATTAATATGTTTTAATTGGTATTAATCCTAACTGTTATTAACTTTAAAAAAAGAGTTCCTTTTGTTTAGTCGGACAAGTGGGTTAAGAATTTATTTATTTATTTTAAGGTACATACATCAGATTTAATACAAATTAAACAAATTGGCCTCACTCTTTGTATGTTCGCTACTTTGGCGAGAAAGGTAATTATCAGAGAAATTTTAAATTAGACTCACCAAATGTAATTGAATAAATATGAGACAGTTATATCAAAAATTCTAAAAAATCGTTGAAATCATAGTTGAAAAATCACCCGTAGGCTGAAATATAACCCAAATCATTCAATGAATTCCATAGAAAACTTCTGTGTGCTCCTGTAAATGAATTATCAGAGCAAGATACTTACTTAACGAATTCATTCAAGATACTTACAAGATCAATACACTATCCCAATTAAGTTTCAATTATGTAAGTATTTCGGACGTTATAGTGACGACAAGTTATGCATGTTTGGATTTTGCGTGTCCCTGTAAATGAACTATAAGAGCTGTAAACTTGATAAATTAACTCATTTAAGATGCTTGCAAGATCAATACACTGCCCCAATTAGATTCGAATTGATTCAGCATTTTGAACGTTATCATGGTGACAAGATTTGCTTCATATCTATCTATCTATATATATATATATATATATATATATATATATATATATATATATATGATTTCGGTCGAAAAATATCAACCTAAAACCATTAAACATAATTTACAACAAGAAACTATACCTCAGATAACACACAAATCGCTAAAAAAATCGCTATTTTTTGGAAATTAATATAAATTAGCTTGGACATTTTTTTAAAGTATTTTATTAGTTTTTAAAAACGTCTATCCATTTTTCTCGGAGGGGAGCTTTTTGAAACAAGTGCTTCAATCTCGCTATATACAAAAAAAAAAAAAAAAAAAAAAAAAACACTGTATTCCAATGAATTTTGATTTTAACTTCCTGCGGATGAAAATTGTAAAAAGGCAGTTATGTTAAAGGTCCAACTCAAAAGAATAAAACTTATTTGCTTTTTTTTGTAAAAATATGTTCTTCTCAGTGTAAAGTTAACTCCTTCAAGCCTATATCCTGTGTCCATCCCCTCTGAGTTAAACTCGATCAGTCATGTCAAAGGGTTACGCCTTACAAAAGGTTACGAAATGCTATAACATTATATTATAGGTAATATAATGTTTTTGAAAACAACGAAAAACTTTTTCGATTGATATCGTTATTACATTTTCAAATAAAAAAATATGGATTTTTTTTCTATTTTTGATTTTTATTTAGGTGGTATTGTGGAACCTTATGAAAAATGTATTTTTTCTTTTACTCTAAAGGAAATAAAATATATTAGTTCTTTAAAATTTATTTTTACACAGCTTTAAAGTGAAATCACAATGAATATTTTTCCATTTAAAATATTTATTGTGAACAATTATCGCACTTAATTATTTCCGGTTTTTATATTTATTGTGAGTATAATATGCGCATTAAGAAATTTTCTATTGAAACGTGAAATACAAAATATTACATTGTAAAATTGTTTTGAAAGAAGTTACAAACACTAAAGGCTAAAAAGCATTTATGCAACTGCACCAGAGGTATCGTTATACCGTTGATAAGTATCCTAAAAGTATAATTCATACACGGAAATTTGTTTTTTTCTGTAACTGCTTATAATATAAAAATGACTAAAAATACACAAAAGTTAATAGAAATGTTGTAGAATTGTTTAATATTCATCTATTTGCTTTTCTCACAAAATCCTTCAAATTTTTCTTATTTATATAAAACATAGTTTGTAGTTGCATGAAACTGACATGAGACTGGATGCCGGGAAAGACAGTTTGCCAATTGACAATCATCTGAAAATTTAGCCCATTTAGAACAAAAAGGTGTCGATCTCAAACGAGAAGATAATGAAATTTTATCATTAATTGATCACTTAAATGAAGTTGAAAAAGACGCGAAAGCATCTTTTGAATATCCTGAAAAGATTACTCTTTGGAAATTTAGAGTTAATACGAAATTGAAACAAAATAGTAAAAAGGAAATTATCTCCATAACTCACTACGATGGTAAGCCTGCAGATGTAGTTCCACATATTGTTAAACTCCCTACTTTAAAAATAGAAAAATTTTACGGCGAAGTAAGCCAGTTTGAAAATTTCTTACAAAGTTATTTAGATGTTACTCAGAAAATATGCGTGCCCTTCAAACAGAGAGAGAGTTAGAAAGTTGGCGAATGTCTAAATGAGGAAACTATTAAACCGCCCCCAATTTGCTACCCAAATGTACAAGATCCAGTGCAGCAATTTTTCAGAGACATCGATTTTAAGACAGTGACACCTCAAAAGCTTAAAGGACGAGCCATACTAACAGTGACAAACAATTTGTCAATTTAAATTAATAATTGTGTTTTACAATGTATGCCAGGAACTGAAAGGATTTATGAAACGTATTGACACCATCATAAGCGATTTTAACACCAACTGGAATGCCACCTCATAAACTGAAATTAAAGCCAGGAGCTATCAAAATGTTACTCAGAAATTTATAACTCCTAAAAGTCTGTGCAATGGTACAAGACTTATAGTTAATAACTTGCAGAATAATGATATTGAAAAAAAAGAAAGATTCCAATATTAATGAAACTTTTCTCATCCCACCAATACCACTTATTCCATCAGACAATAACATGCCTTTTACATTTAAGCGTATACAATTTCCTATCCCATTAGCTTTTTCAATGACTATAAATAAGCCGATGGTCAAAATTTTCAAATATTTGCTTAGATTTGTCAAAACCAGTTTTTAGCTTTGGTCCGTTGCATGTGGGTTTTTCAAGAGTTAGATCTTTTGATTCAATTAGTGTAGTATCTCCGAGCTTTGAAATTTACAAATGTGTATGTAAAGAAGATTTCGCTGCTGAAAATTAAAAAAGAAGGATAAAAGTAATTTGATAATTGTGAATGGTGCAGATACTTTCAATATAATATGTATACACTTTTTAACACTTTCCAACCTAGTTGAAAGGTGTTTATGACTTCGGTTTGTCTGGCCGTCCGTCCGTGCTTTAACTCCCGTAAATATGCTCGGATTGCTCTGCAATTTTTATATGTTATTATCGTTATCCATAGCATGTTCCCTATTTCAACAGAAGTGTGTAGCACTTATAGTTTTTTTACAGGGACACTCAAAAGAATTCCGTTACATTGCGGTCTATGGGGAAAAATCATTTGCAGTTTATTTAAATAATGTTTCACTATTTTAAATGCATTGAAATTTATATATAGCACGAAGGTGCATTAGAAGAAGCTTAATATGGAATAGGGTATGCATAGCACTTATAGTTACTTTACAGGGACAGTCAAAAGAATTCCGTTGCATCACGTCTATGGAGAAAAATCGTCTGCGGTTTATTTAAATAATTTTTCACAATTTTAAACGCATTGAAATTTATATATATCACTAAGGTGCATTACAAGAGGCTTACTACAGAATATTATGTGTATAGCAGTCATCGTTCATTTACAGGAACACACAAAATAATTCTCTACTGTCTGTTAACAATAATTCCTGGAAGTGCGTTTTAAGTTACTGAACGCGATTTTAATTTTAACTTGCTTTTTGTCTATTACGTGGTGTGTATAAATTCTGTAGATCCTATACAGGGCAGCACAAAAGTTCGCGAACACATTTCCGTTTATTGACAGAAACTCCAGACGGAGAATTTTAAACTGTGCTACGCGTTTCCTAACTGAACTAAAATTTAGCATCCTATGTAGTATATATACAAATCTATAGATCCTATACAGGGCTCAATAAAAGTATTCGGATATTTTTCCGAATATTGTATATGTTGGAAATTCCTGAATTTATGTTTTTAAATATGTTACGCGTTTTCCAAATTGTTTACTTAGATGTTATCTTTTAGCTTATTAAACGGTATGATTTGTAAAATTATTTTGGAAGTGTTGGATGCTTGACACATGATTTTTCGTTCTTTTTTAAAAAAGAAAAGCTTCGCTGTGGTTGCACCTAAAAATAAATAAAAACCATCTTCTTTGTCTAACAAGGAAGGTCTCCTTAAAGTGCATATCCAGAATATTTTGAAAAAAAAAATGCTAATGTACGTAAAAAAGGATCTGACAAATTTGCAGAATCCCAGTAGAAAATCTGTAAAGAAAAAAAAAAAAAACATACTTTCTAGTATTTGGCCCAAAAAGATGAGATTTGGCGAGCAAAACTTTGTCCTCGCAAAATGCAAGAGATTTTAATAAATTTGAAAATTCCTCGTTAAATGAGTGTTTAAATGCGTAAACCTTTATGAATTTGAACTTAAACGATTAAATAGTTTATTATTTTTTGTATAAGCTTTAATAATATATATAATCAGTATATATACATATAATACAATAATCAGTGTTTAAATGAGTATAATTTTATGAATATAAACTTAAACTATTAAATAGTTTATTATTTTTTGTATAAGCTTTAATAAAATATATACAAGTTGCGTACTGCTGAAGTCGCGAGAAAAACAATTAACAATCGTATTTTAACTGCATTAGAGGATGACGTCACTCGCTTCGGGAAAACTGAGAAAAATCTTACCTTTCTTTCATGAAAACAATGCTGATTTAAATTTTAGTGAACTGCAATTTTACTTCGATAGATCGATGGTGTTTTTTTCTTCTCACAGAGTACATTTCAATTTTCGGTACTTTTCCGTTATACGGACACCGTGCCAAAATGTATGCTAATGCATAATGTATGTAAATGTATGTATATAAAGGTATTTCTCTATTATCCCGTCGACCACTTTTCATAACAAAAAACTATCGCCAAACTGTAAGATTAAACGCCAAAAATGCAGTCCCATTTACTTGATGTCAGAAGGATTATACGTGTTTTTTGTTATGTCATCAAGTGGTTTTTAATTCGATATTTGACTGTATTTTCATTATGTTTTAGTGATTTATTATTTATTTCATTAATTAAAATAACAATTGTGTCCTTAAATTCTTATATTTTATTTATTTATTTATTTTGATATTCCAATGGCAACGTTCTCCCGTTTATTTGGCGTTACAGTTTGGCGATAGTTTTTTGTTATGAAAAGTGGTCGACGGGATAATAGAGAAGTACCTATATAAATGTATGTATGTAAATGTATGTATTAAATGCATGTATTAAATGTATGTAAATGTATGCTTGGCGACAATTGTGTCCGTATAACGAAAAAGTACCCAATTTTCCTTTTTAATCATAAATATAAAATAAACCCGTGTGCTTGCTTTATACTTGTTGTACTTATTACGCATTCCACGCATTATGTATTACGTAAATAATGTACTCTTATTACGTATGCCACGGTTGTACTATTTATTTTTTATAATCATTGTTGAGCATCACATAATGCGGTATTTTATTTGTGTGGCAACACTCATTTGAGGAAAACTTTTCATTTCATTTATGAAAACAATGCCGATTTTTAATTTTTAATTAGCAACAATTTTTAATACAAAAACATGTTTTAACGAAATGTGAGTGTACTATGTCAGAAGCCTGTTTAAAATTCTTTCATATGGTATCTCATTTATCGTTCTGTGTTTTGTATTTGCTTAGAAAAACGGATGTTGACAGCAGAAATAATATATATATGATGATGATGATGATCATCATCATATGTTATATAAACCCCATCAAAGCCATTAAATAGTAGAACATCTCGCACTTATCTTTCATAATCGTTTCAATAAATATAGTAAATATACATGGAGTAAAGAAAACGCATATGTCTATTGTCCAAGACTTCATCTGTTATTAAAATAATTTATTTATTGTCACGCGACTTAACTTTAAAGTTTGTCACAACAAATTTCATTTTGCGAGTGGCAATTTAATTTTGAATTTGATATTTACAATAAAATTTAGAATTAAAAACGATCTCAATAATTATATTAAGAGTTCGGATCCCTTTGCCGGAATTTGTGTACCTCTAAGAAAGGTTTGTTAGATTTGATGAAATGGTTTTATTTTTCATTTTACTTTTATTTATTTTATTTTTTATTTTATTTACATTTATTTTATTTGTCATTATTTTTTACGTTACAACTGATGAGACGCTGAAGTCAAATGATGGGTGGACATTCAACGTTCGTAGATCTCTCTTGGCTAAGCATAGTCCATTTTTTCGAGATTTATTCCTTGAATTAAAAAATGATGAAAGCGATTGTGTTCTTCCAGGAGTGAGAGGTTATATTTTAGGACTAGTGCTATGTTTCATCTACACCGAATCTGTTCTACGATCATTTGTTCTCAGATCATTTATTCGAAGGTCATTTTTTCTGAGATTCTTAAATGAAGAAACTTTCACGGAACTGATGTTTGCTGCCAATTACTTACAAATTGGTGAACTGATTCATCAACTGCAAATAGTCTGTAAATCGAAACTCTCAGTCAACAACTGTTTGAAAATTTATGTTGATTCTGTGAAAATCTGTGATAGGTATTTGTACTATTTAAGTTATAGATTCATTCAGAGGAATTTCCACAGTATTCTCAAAGAACAAGAAGCAAATTTAATGGACTTACCAGTGGCATTCTTAAAGGAGATTTTAAGCAGCAATAACCTACATGTAAGGGAAGAAAATGTATTATGGAACTTCATCACGAAATGGGTAAGAATGGACAAATGTAGACGTTTTACAGAATTTTTTTATTTTCTGGAATGTTTGAAGTTTGAAGATGTTGAAGAATCACTGGCCGAAGAAATAATAGGTAGCGATCTTATTTCGAATAATCCCTGCTGTGAAAACTTAAAGGATCATAATTTTCCCAGTAATTTAGATGCCCTCAGATTCGTCCTCGATACCTGCTCGAAATCATCAGAAATGTCTACTTCTGATTTTTTCAGTCATAGACTTCCTAGTTGCCTACATTTAGTTGTATGTTTAATAGCCTCAAATAACGGAGCTGAGCTACGCGATATATATGTTACTTATGATGAAAAGGTTGACACATGGCGAAAATTGGGTGAGGTTCCCCAGTTATCGCATACATTTTTAGTCATTGACAGTGAAGTTTATTCATTTGATTTCGACAATAATTGTGAGATATTCAATCTATATGAAAACGAATGGCGTGAAATTGGAGAATTGGGGAGCGATGGTTTTTGCTGGCAGTGTATATTATCATCCAAAAATAATATTTATTTCATATCTACTGATTGGGAAGAGGATATGCTAAAGTTTGAATGCTATAATACGAAAAATTGTCTCTTATCAGAAAAAACACCCATGCATCCTGTTTCTGAATTTAAAGCTGCTTTGCTTCAAGATAAAATCTATGTGGTAGGTGGATTAGGTGTAAGCATGTTAGCACAATTCTACGATGAAAATTTGGATACATGGTATGTTATTACGCCACCAAATATCTATCGCTCTTACTTTTCTTTGACTTCGTTTCACGACAAGTTATACATAATCGGAGGAGCAGATGCTGCTGGTATAACAACCGACGCCGTCGAGGTTTTTGATTCTGAGAAAAACGAATGGCACAGAATAGAAGACTTGCCAAATTTTATCAGAGACCCCACAACCGATTCCTGCTCAAAAAAAGCTCATGTTTTAAACGATAAACTGTGTGTCATTCTTCAAGTATGGGGAGAAGAAGGCTACGAAGGAGTGCATTATGTCCTACTCAATGAAACCTACAAAACATGGGAACCACAAGAAAAACCGACACATCGACATGATTATTTCGAGGTAGAATTTGTTCATACTATTTACGACAGCAATATGATAAAATCCTTTGTAAAAAAAAAGTAAACAACCAACAGCAACTTTGAAGAAAAGTGTATTTTATTGAATTACCCTTCTGTATCTGTTTAACAGTATTCGTCAAAATTTTCTATTAAACAAAAGTGGAATGTGAATTCATGGTTCTTGAAATTCGACACATATATTTACGCGTCAACGTATTTAAGGTTTTATTTTATGTAATTAGTTTTTACAATAAGGGTCGCTCCATCTCTGACGTTAGGGGAAGTATAGTATCGTTTCGGGGTTTCCTTTCATTCGAAGGAAGTTTCAAAATTCTATGTACTCGAAAACTCATCATTGCTATATAAAGAGAAATATTATTAAAATATTGGCACATATGTCATATACGCACCAGGTTGGCGCGATCCCTCCCCCCCCTTTGCCAATTTGGCGAAAACTTTGTTTTTGAATATTAGTTGCAAATAGCATGCAATAATAGCACGTAATTTTTTATATCAATATAAAAATAAAATAACGTAATGAATGAAATAGCATCTATTATTTAAAAAAGGAAATAAAAACAAATAAATGATAGTTTGATTTAAATAAATATTGATATACATAATAAAAATAATTTATCGAATTAAAATAAAAAATAAAAGTAAATAAACAACAATTTATTCAAAAACAAAGTTTTCACCAAATTGGCGGGGGGGGGGGGGGGAAATCGCGCCAACGTGGTGCGTATATGACATCTGTGCCAAAATGTTAAAATTCTAAATATTATTCCCGGAAGCGGCCAAGTAGAATTGATATTTCATAAAATAGCTTTTTGAAATATTCTCTTTATAAGAATACCATAGAGAAAATACAGGACTTTTGCGTTTGCCGGGTGCAGGTTATATATCGCCAAATATTGTTTCAAATGCCGGAACAGCTGTGGCAGAATTTTGTTTCGCGCCATTTTGGCGAGAAATCCTCGTTATCGGGTACCTTTTAGGTCTAGCTTGCTTAACAGTAAGTTGGTTGTGTTTTATTATGAAACAGTTTATTTTATTATAAAAAAAAATATTATAAACACACACAAAATATTTTATTATAAAACACACGCCATGATTAATTTATTATAAAATACACGCCATGATTAATTTATTATAAAATACACAAAGTTTAATTTAATATAACACATGCGCAAACTGCTCTATCGGGTTGCATTACAAAGCAAAATCTCGCCAATGTCGCCGGGTTGCTCATGCATAAAATTGTTATTTTGGTGCTAAAAAAATACCCTGGTGCGTGTGAGATAGCTGTATCAAAATGCCATCATTGACATTTTAATTCACTAACCCTAGTCTTAATTGTATTCGATTGCTATGTCATTTGTACTTGATATGTTCTTTTTTACAAGGAAGAGTTCCATATCCTGTGCCGGTAGATTTGGCAAGTTTTTGCTTGGCGATAAATGTTTCGATGTGGTAATTGCGATCTTCAGCCTTTGGTGTTTTTTAAACGATATTTTTTGACACAGATGTCACATACGCACCACGTTGGCGCGATATTTTTTCCCCGCCTGTTTTGGCGAAAACTTTGTTTTTGCATTATTATATGTTTACTAGGGGGCTCAGCCCCCTACTCGCTAACGCTCGCCAACCCCCCGTGAATTGCGAAACAATTCACATTGAGACCGCTACGCGGTCACAGCTCGCTTCGCCCGCTCGCCTCTTTTTTTCAGCAATTCTAGCCGGAATGAGTTCTACCATAAAACATTTGAACATATGAAATTGACAATTTTTTTTAAATGTAAAAAAGTAATTCTCCGTTGAAAACACAACTGAAAATGTATTTAGTTGGCGCTACCAATGAGCATATAAATCTTTTAAATACTATGAAAAAAGGATCTTTTGTACAGCACGATTTAAATTCATTAGAAAAAAAAAACTACGTAGAAATTATTTTTTACTTCCTCAATACATCAACAGATGGCGCCAGGTGCAATCTACAAAGTTGATTTTTTTCTTCTCCGACTTTGAGTGAGTGAAATTAGTAAATGAATTCTGAATAAGAGTTGAGAATTCATTTGAAATTAACGATATTGGTCATAATTAAAATGAGGAATCATCTCAGACGCTTTGGATTACGTACATGTTATTTTATTTTTAATAATTGCTAGTTTGAGCTTCATTCTATTGTTTCAATGCTCTCACACTGACGGCCATATTGGAGGTGGAGCTAATCTAACACAATCTAGTCTGTTCATTGGTCTGAGCTCTGGAAACTACGGTTGTTGCCAAACCATAAGTTACAAATTCAGCCCTATTTTCGCGCCACGTAAGACAAATATATATATAGATTGTTGTTTATTTACTTTTATTTTTTATTTTAATTCTATAAATTATTTTTATTATGTATAACAATATTTATTTATATCAAACTATCATTTATTTATTTTTATTTCTTTTCTAAAATAATATAAGCTATTTCATTTATTACGTTAATTTAATTTTTATATTGAAATAAAAAATCATGTGCAAAAATTGCATGCTATTTTTGTAACTAATATTCAAAAACAAAGTTTTCGCCAAATTGGGGGGGGGGGAAAATCGCGCCAACGTGGTGCGTATACGACATCTGTGCCAAAATAATAAATAAAAGTAAATAAACACAACAAATAGTTTTCGCCAAATTGGCGGAGGAAAAAAATCCTGCCAACGTGGTGCGTATATGACATCTGTGCCAATAAGGGCTTCTTAAGTTTATTAAATATGTTTGTTTATGTATTTTCATTACTTGTTAAAATATCGAAAATGGCGATAGAATTTTGCTATAGCATTGTACTTATTTTTTGAAGATAATGCAACAACATGTTTAATAAACGTATGTTTTTTCCGCCATCTTGAAGAACTTGGCAAAGTGCTGAAATTGTGGGTAATTACGTATTATCCCGGCCAGGAGATAGAACGCCAAAAATTGTTGCAAGCACCAATCTTGTTTATCGTTGCCAATCATGTTCAAAACATTAATTTAATCTTATTAAATACATAACATTGTTAAAAATAGTAAATAAGTAATAGACCGGGAGGAGGCAGCACAGACAATCACTTCATCGAGTTCACGGCTGAAATTCCAGAAATAGTTAAAACTCGATTCGAATATTAAAACGCAATCGGTCTGCCAAGTCATATCTTGGTGGAAAACACGTGAAAAGCCGATTTTAGCGGTTGTCTCGTAAGTTTACCATTGTGTTTTCCTGCACCCAGTTCTCCATGTTTTCATACTTTTGGGTGCAGGAAAACACAACGGTAAACCTACGAGTAAACCGCTAAAATCGGGTTTTCACGTGTTTTCCACCAAGATATGACCTGGCAGACCGATTGCGTTTTAATATGCGAGAATTCTGAAATTTCAGCCGTGAACTCGATGAGGTGTTTGTCTCTGCTGCCGCCTCCCGGTCTATAAATAAATAAATAAAATGTGTGGCGTACATTGGAAGATTTCAACTGCGCATGCCTGGGAATAATCTACTTTTTTTAGCAGGGGTCATGGGTCCAGATAGGATTTTTTTTTTAGATATTGCATTTATGTTTAAAATATAACTATTCTGTTTGACGAATTTAAAACGATAGATATAAAAAAGATAATACGAGCAGTAAGAATCAACGTTTATATACACATTTCAGCAAAATTGAATAAAAAGTTAACGATCAATGTTGAGTTGAAAAAAAACGAAAATGCACGAAATTCGTTACTGCGGTGAAAACTGTGCCGCATATATAATCGTTTTATAAACATGAAAACCAAACAAAACCATCAGTGGATGCAGAAACCTTGTTGTATTTGGATTCCCAAAAAATACACGAAATTCGTTAATGCGGAGATCACTGTACCGCATGTATGATCGCTTCGCGAACATGAAACAACAAAAAAACATCACTGGATGCAGCAACCTTGTTGTATCGAAATCCCCCCAAAATACACAAAATTTGTTAATGCAGCGATCACTGTATAGCATGTATGATCGCTTCGCGAACGTGAAAACAAAACAAAAAATTACTGGATGCAGCAATCTCGTTGTATGGAAAACTCCAAAGATACACGAAATTCATTAATGCGGCGATCACTGTACCGCATGTATGATCGCTTCGCGAAAATAAAAAGAAAAATAACTTCACTGGATGCAGCAACCTCGTTGTATTGGAATCCCCAAAAGTACACGAAATTCTTTAATGCGGCGATCATTATACCGCATGTATGATCACTTCTCGAATATGAAAACGAAAAAAAATATCACTGGATGCAGCAGCCTTTTTGTATTGAAATCCCACAAAATACACGAAATTTGTTAATGCGGCGATCACTGTACCTCATGTATGATCGCTTCGCGAATATGAAAAGAAAAATCACTGGATGCAGCAACCTGGTTGTATTGGGATCCCAAAAAATACACGAAGTTTGTTAATGCATCGATAACTGTACCGCGTGTATGATCGCTTCGCGAGCATGAAAGGAAAAAAAATTGCTGGATGCAGCAACCTCGTTGTATTTGAGATCCCAAAAAATACACGAAATTCGTTAATGTGGCGATCACTATACCGCATGTATGATCGCTTCGTGAACTTGAAAACAACAAAAAAAAACCTCACTGGATGTAGCAACCTCGTTGTATTGGAATCCCCAAAAGTACACGAAATTCGTTAATATCGCGATCACTGAGAAATTGTTTGAGTAATTCCGATATCTGAAGAAACTTTAGCCGTGGTCCAGTCTGAGTCGTCATCAGGTAAACAATAATTAAAAAGAAAACAACCCATACGCGAGAAAATCAGCATCACAAAAAATAACCAACTTACTAGCATTGAAAACAAGAAGATAAATGAGCAGAAACACGTGCCGAAATCAGAAGCGAGGCTACACGTTAATTCTCCCCTCCCGATCTCCCCTTTTCCTCTGACCCCACCTTCTACTTTGGGACTTCTAAATGCACTAACCCGCTCCATTGTGCGTCACTCCTCGAAAGAGCCCGAAATTGCAGTTACCATGTAGAAAGAAAAAATAATAAGGGTTACTATAATTAGTAATATTGGCTTCATGAATGGCACAATTGGCTCAAACCTGAGCCGGATAATACGCAAGTACCAAATTGCGTTTTGGCGCCACTTAGGATTTTTACGCCACTCCCGCCAACCGGCACAGGATATGGAACTCTTCCATTTTTAACACTTTCCAACCTAGTTGAAAAGTGTTTATGACTTCGGTTTGTCTGGCCGTTTGTCCGTCTGCCGTCTGTCCGTGCCCTGACTCCCGTAAATATGCTCGGTTTGCCCTGCAATTTATATATGTTATTGTCGTTATTTATAGCATGTTCCCTATTTCAACAGAAGTGTGTAGCACTTATAGTTTTTTTACAGGGACACTCGAAAGAATTCCGTTACATTACGGTCTATGGGGAAAAATCATTTGCAGTTTATTTAATGATGTTACACAATTTCAAACACATTGTAATTGATATATATCACTAAGGTGCATTACAAGAGGCTTAATATGGAATATGTTGTGCATAGCACTTATAGTTTCTTTACAGGGACAGTCAAAAGAAATCCGTTACATTACGTCTATGGAGAAAAATCGTTTGCGGTTTAATTAATGTTTCACTATTTTAAACGCATTGAAATTTATATATATCACTAAGGTGCATTACAAGAGGCTTACTACAGAATATTGTGTATAGCAGTCATCGTTCATTTGCAGGTACGCACGAAAGAATTCTCTACTGTGTGTTAACAATAATTCCTGGAAGTGCGTTTTTAGTTTCTAAACGCGATTTTAAATTTAACTCACTTTTTGTCTATTACTTGGTGTGTATAAATTCTGTGTAGATCATATACAGGGCAGCACAAAAGTTCGCGAACACATTTCCGTTTATTGACAGAAACTCCAGAAGAAGAATTTTAAACTGTGCTACGCTTTTCCTAACTAAACTAAAATTTAGCATCCTATGTAGTATATATACAAATCTATAGATCCTATACAGGGCTGAATAAAAGTATTCGGATATTTTTCCGAATATTGTATATGTTGGAAATTCCTGAAATTACGTTTTTAAATATGTTACGCGTTTTCCAAATTGTTTACTTAGATGTTATCTTTCAGCTTATTAAACGGTAATGATTTGAAAAATTATTTTGGAAGCGCTGGAAAGTGTTACTTAATCTATGCTTGATGCATGATTTTTCGTTCTTGTTTAATTTCAAAGAGTATCCAGTAAATATTGTGTGCATGCAAAGATTTATATATATGCATGATGCTGAAAAGTTACGTCTGTTTTCATATTTCTAAATGGTGTCCATATCTTATGATGTGTATAAGTGTATAGATATTTTATTTCAAAATACCCAGCCCTAAGTGCAGAAGTTTTCATGCATAGTATTTATACATATAATACTGAAATTCGTGTTTTCTAATATGCATATATTTAAAAGAGTAGACACTAATGCGCAGATGCTCTGCACGGGATCGGCTAGTATTTATATGTATGATCAAAAAGGCTGTACAATTGAATTTCGTTTCAGACTTAACGTCTGCGTCTGGGGCTAACCTTCCAACTTTAAAAAGGTTTTTTGATCATCATGGTAAAAGTTCGGTAATTTTTAGTGACAATGTTACTAACTTTGTAAAGGCTTCAGCAGAACTGAAGCGTTTGGGCAAACTACTAAATAGTGGCTTTTTAGAAATTTTGAGCGTTTTAGCCTCAGAAGATATCAGGTGGAAACTTTCACCTCCTAGAGCCCACAACTTTGGTAGTCTTTAGGAGGCGGGAGTGACGGTCTTTAAATATCATCAAAAAATAGAGGTGGGTGCAGCTCACATGACGTTAAGTGAAATCCTTTAAATATCATCTGAGAGTAAAGGGGAGTGAAGACCTTTAAAAATCATCTAAAAACAGTGGTGGGCGCAGCTCACCTGACGCTAGAAGAATTGTTAAAAGCAATTATACAGATTGAGGGCATCTTAAACTCGCGACTGACCTCTCCTTTGTCTACAGATGCCAACGATTCTCAGGTATTGTTTCCTGGTCATTTCCTAACAAAAAATCTAATAATTCTATGAATAGGTATTTTAATTTTTAATGTATTTTATCATTATTTTTAATAAATACAAAGTATGAAGTTAAACTGATATTATGGTTGGAATCTCACATTTACATGATATCCTCAGTTGTACGGCTTTTGCTTTCTGTTTTTAAACCCCTTCATGAAGAACAACATCTCGTATACATTTTTTAATCTTTTGTCACCAGTACTTTCAAACAGAAATCTACCTAAATTAATTGCAAAAGTCCCGTGATTAAATAAGGCAAAATTTACTGTTCAATATTGCTGGTAGGAAAAACAGAAAATTGTGCACATCCTATACGTTCTGTATATGTGATACTCGTCACAAAGTTGAGTGAAAGGTTTATACATAGACAAAATCACACAGACACAATCAAACTATATTATTGCTATTTCCGAAAACTTATAAAGTCATTGAAATTGAATGGTTCTAGAAAGGATTATATCATAAAGATAGTTCACCTGATTAAAACAAATAATATGATAACTATGAACAGAACACCTACGACTCTTGTATGTAGTATTTATATGTATGATCTATACATATAAATACCATACCCCATCCAATGTGTCCCATAAACACATTTTGTTTATGGGAAATAAGAAAGATTGCTGTATCCCTTATAACTGACTTTTCTCTAGTTTAATTTTATATATTATACCAAAAGTTTTATTTTTGCTCTTAAAACTTAGTTCTCGTTATATCCGTTTTTTTTGGGGGTTGCAGCCACAAAAAATAAATTTGTATGCATAGCTAAACTCCAAAAAAATATGAAATGCCTTAAGATATAGTTATCTATACTAATATTATAAAAAATAAACGTTTTTTTTTTTTCTTGTAGAGTGGTAATCACCGGAACTACTGAACTGATTTGAAAAGTAATGGTGGCAAAACGAATGTGACCGGTTCTGAACCAGCATAGGTTATATTTTATGTCGGTACCACTACCTACGAAGGGGTGGAGGAACAAAAAATGTCCTAAAATTGCTATTATTGTAATACATTGGGGATAGAAACCGGAAATTTGACATGTGGTCACTTTTAAGCTGTAAATGCTCGCATCTAATTGTTTCTAAATAAATCGAAATTTAAAAAGTTGAAACGAGCAGAAACGTTTTAAAAACATTTTAAATTACGATTTATTTGGAATTTTTAGGGGTAGGGAGTTAAAATTTGACATGGTTGTTACTTTTAAAACGTAAATGCTCGCCGGAATTTAAAATATAGTGCAGGAGTAAAAAACATTCTAAAATTGCAATTTTTGTGACACCTTTGCGGATAGAAAACTGGAACTTGTGGAATGAACTCTTAAGATGTAAATGCTCGCTAAGAACAGTTTAAAAAAAAACAACAACAACAAAAAAAAACAATGGCACTCCGGGAGTGCCGACAGAAGTGAAAACTTGAACAATTACGTGTGTATTTTTTGAATCGTCAGGAAGCGTTTTATTGTGCAGGAAATACTTTTAAATGAAGTGTTTTTTTTATTCATTATTATAAACTGCTACCACAAAAACTATATTACAATTTTCATTTAATACGCTATTGTACATTATAATATTATATTATAAATTGAAATATTTCATTATTTTCATTTTTTCTTTTTATATTACTTCTGTCTATTTTTTTTTCTCGTGCTCGTTAAATTATAATATTTTCCGTGTTTTGTTATTTCATTTTCATCTTTTGATTTGGTCTCGCGAGTTCAGTCACTTTTATCTGTTTTCACCGCGCGTGCTAAATTTATCTTGAAATAATTTTCTGAATTATTTTTATTCATAATACCAATCATTTCGTTTTCTGTACGTGAACTATTTCCTTTTGATACTTTCGCTTCATTGTATGATTTGGCTACATAATTTAATTTTTTATCGGAATTATTTACAACTTTAAGGCAACCTACTTGAAAAGTATTGCGCTCGCCAACAATTTTAATTACCTATTCATCTATCGCCAACTTTAGTTTGCTGATCACGTCATGCCCTTTTACAATATCGTATGCGAGAGATTTTGAAACATAAAATTTCGTTGATATAAGAAACCCATCGACACGTATTTCATACACAAAATATCCAATTAGATTTACAGTTTCTCCGCCAATGTCAGTTAATAAGATATCAACAGAAGACAAATTTGGCGACCCAATATGACATAACATTCGTAACTGAATAAAGAAATATAGCTGTCTGTATCAAACAATAGATTTGCTTCTTTGCCTTTGATATTAATTATTTTACCCATTCCATTAGGTTTAGACTTATTTCTGATTTGAATTGTAGCAATGTTAGATTTTTCCTGTACATCGGCATTAGGATTGTGATTTTGGCGATTATCATTTCGATAGTTTTCGGTAGAGTCTTGACCGAACTAATTAGTTTGACCGTTATTGCTATTATTACACTGAGACGCTATGTGGCTATCGCAAATTACATACATAGCGATTTTCGAAACATTAAAACTACCCGTTTTAATACTTTCGTCATTTTTAAAACAAAAGAAAATAATACTTTAATACGTGAAAAACAGTCCTCGTAAAAAACATAACGAATATCTTTATTCGCTCACTTCCGCGTCGACAAAAACATTCTACAAAACCATTTCTGACAACCACATTTTTTCACACAGCTTAGTAAAATACAATTTCGAAACAAAAAACATCTTTGTCACACAGCTTAGAAAGATACATTTATGAAAACAAAAAAACATCTTTCTCACACAGCTTAGAAAGATACATTTATGAAAACATCTCCTGTTAGTAGGAATAAAATTGGATTCGCGACAATCTCCCACCTTGAGTTTTCAACAGGAAAACTCAACAATAGGCACAACAAAATTCAAAATAACACAAAATATGTGTAACATCATACTTACATTACATGGCCAAAGTATATATATTCTTAACACTAATTTTCAAAGACACATTATACAATTTCCTGCAGAAATTCAAACAAAAATTAAACATATTATTACAAATTCAAATTAACACTAGGAAATGAGATATACTAAAAATAAGGAAAAAAAGAGTTTATAAAGTTCAATGTTCAAAAATAGTCTTATGACTGATAACGTTTTGGAACAGTCACTGTTCTGCCATTTCTCGTTCGTAATACTGGTTCGAAAGAGTGTTCTTTAGGAATCTCTAGATTGTACAGTTTTTGTATTGTCTTAAAAGTTCACAATTTTCAGTTTTTACCCGAACAACTCTCGGGTGACCATCTTTTCCAGAAATTAGTTCTTGCACACGAGCTAAAGTCCAATACGTACGTTTCTTATCCATGTACGTTGATTCCACGAGAACGACATCACCAACGGTCAGTTGCTTGGCATTCTTTTGCAGGGAATTTTGTTGGCGTAACTGCCCTAAATACTCAATACGGAATCGTCTTCTAAGATGTTCTCGAACTTGTTGTCTATACTTTGCTCTTCTGTTTAATTCTTGTGCGTCAATTGCACCAAAATCTATCACATCTGAAGATCTTATTTCTTGAAGAAACATTGATGGTGTTAAAGGTGCTAGATCATCCACATCTTCTGAGACATACGTGAGTGGTCTAGCATTTACAACTTGTCCGCAGTCACAAAGAATTTTGATAAGCTCTTCATAGGATAATGAGGCTCTACCTAGTATTTTCCTCAAGATGCGTTTCACCATTTGTATCAACCTCTCCCACCAACCACCCCACCAGGCAGCAGTAGGCGGATTGAATTTCCAACGAATCTTTTGTACAGCTGCTGCAGCTGAGCTCTGTTCCCAATCGATGTCTGAAAAAGCTCTATCTGCACCGACAATATTTTTACCATTATCAGAATAAACGGTCGTCGGTCTTCCTCTTCTCGCTATAAAGCGCCTAAAAGATTGGAGGAAGGTATCTGTTGCTAATGACGTCACTAACTCTAAATGTATGGCCCTGTACACTGCACAAGTGTACAACACAATCCATACCTTTTTTCCATTTTTCAAATATAAGGGCCCAGCTAAATCTACTCCAATTATTTGGAATACTGCCACATCTTTAACTCTTTCTGCTGGCAATGCAATAGGTTCTGACTCTGTCTTCTGTGCACTAAATATTTTGCAACGCACACATTTCTGAACTACTGCTCGAATGGTTTTCCTGGCTTTCAGGATCCAGTAGTCTTCTCGTATAGATGTCATCAAAAGAGCCACTCCTGCATGTAATAGCTCTTGGTGTTTCCAGGAGATCAATCGATGGACTACAGGATGGTCAGACCGCAAAATAATTGGGTACTTAAAATTGACAGTATCTTCTCGATAGATGACTTGTGTTTTTACTCTGATGATACCATCTTCATCTAGGATTGGTCTTAGGCTACGAATTTTCTCATTATTCTTTTCAAAGCTGTCTTTCTGGATCAAAATCATTAATTTTCTTTCAGCTTGTTCTATTTCAAAACATGTAAGATCAGATACTTCTTTTGAATTCAGTTTTCTTGAATTACTTATGAATCTTAGAATCCATGCGATCAATCTTATTATTTTCTTGTATGATGAAAATCGTCGATAGTACCAATCATTAGGTTTCGTGTTCTTGTTTAATGCTGAAATGACACTTTTCCGTTTCTCAGCATTAATAACTTCTTCATCTGGTGATTCGACACTTTGAGGCCAAGTAAATTCTGGCTCAGCCAGCCAGGCTGGTCCCTCCCACCATTTTAGCTGCAAGAACTGTTCAATGGAACAACCTCTGGAAGGAAGATCAGCCGGATTAAATTTTCCTGAAATATGTCGCCACTGATCTTTCTGTGACAAAGACCTGATTTCTTCTACACGATTCCAGACAAATGTTCCCCATCTATCATCTCGCTTTATCCAGCTTAAAGCTGTGGTTGAATCACGCCAATAACAGATCTTCAAATTTGGAAGTCTTAAATCAGCAATGACACGACTACCCAACCTGGCTCCAATGCAGCATGATAAAAGCTCTAACCGCGGTATAGTTAGGTTCTTAAGAGGAGCTACTCTTGCGCGTGCTTGTATAAAACTCACCAAAATTTCATTTTTCTTCTTTACTCTCAGAAAAATACAAGTAGCATATGCGTGTTTACTTCCGTCACAAAATATGTGAAGACTTACATCATTTGCAAAATTATCTAGATTCATCCAGCGCTGAAGTTTGATGTCAGAAATTAATTTTATTCCCTGCACCCACTTCAAATTCTCTGGAATTAATTCATCCAATTTTAATTTCAACTTTCAGCACTCTTGTAGAATAAGTTTAGGGTGCAATGTCACGGGTGAGGCAAATCCCAAAGGATCAAAAACCTTCTGAGTCAATGAAAGTAGAGCTCGTTTTGTAGGAATAATTTGCTCTTCCTCAATAGGGCCGATTTTGCAAGATAGGGCATCATTTTCCAGATCCCAGTTTAAGCCTAGTACTGGTGTTATGTTAACTGTTGAAGTTCCAGACATAATTTGAATTGGATAATTCGACAGCCATCCTCTTAAATTGAATTTCGCGGAGGACAGTAACATTCTCGATTCAATTATGAACTTGTTTAACTCTTCCGTTGTGTTGAAACTACAAACACAATTATCTACATACAAAGATTCATTCAAAGTTTCTGTTGTAGAAACAAAATTGTCAGGTGTACTGTCCAGATGGTGTTTCAGAGTAGCCGCTAGTAAAAAAGGCCTGCAATTGATTCCGAAAACCACACGTTTATGTCTGTAAATTATATTATCCTTCCATAAAAACCGTAGATAGTCTCTATCACTTTCTCTAATACCTATCTGTAGGAATGCCTTTTCTATATCAGATACTGCACCAACAGGAAATTTCCGAAAACGATGCAATATTGAAGGAATCATTTCAATCATACTTAATCCTTTATCCAGACAATCATTTAATAAAGGAAAACCTTTCACATGAGCCGAAGCATCAAAAACCGGCCTTACTTTAGTAGTTTCACTCGATTCTTTAAATACAGGCCTGTGTGGCAAATAATGTATTTTGGATTATATATTATCGACCACCCTTTCAATTATTCCTGCATTTAACCATGTATCAAATACTTCATTATAAACTTCAGTTTTATTCAAATTTGATAACCTTTTCTTCGTTGCAGCAAGCCGTTTTTCGGCCAATTCTCTATTACTAGGTAAGCGGGCATTATCTAGTACCCAAGGCAATGCTACTTCATACCTCCCATCTGAATCTATTCTTATTTTTCTTTTAAAATGTTGCACAGTTTCTTCATGAATTTCATTTTTAGTTTTAGATTCAACCGGATCAGTTATACCAAGAATATCTAGCTTCCATAAATTAGCAACGGAACTTTCGTTCCAAAGAGACGAAATAACCATAAGAGAATCATTTGTTTCAGATTTAATGCCTGGAATTTTGCCCATTAGAGTCCACCCCAAATGGGTCTTTACAGCCACCGGACCACTTTTTAAAACTTTAATATTTCCGGTCAGTAATTTTCCCACCACATCGGAACCAATTAACAATTTAATTTCATTTTCGGTTTTACATACATTGTTTTCAACATCCGAAATCTTAATACCATATTTATTTAATTCTTTTAACCAAGGTCCATTTGGCACCTTTTTTATATTAGAACAAATAACAGGAACATCTAAAACATGCATATCACATTTATAACTATTATCAATACTACTTAAATGAATTCTATATTTGTTGTGATTGTTTCACTCGTTTCAACACCACCAAATAATTTATGAATTAACTTAACTTCATCAATACTTTTATAATTCAAATATTTAATTACATCTTCTGATAAATATGAACGCTCAGAGCCCGTATCTATGACTCCCCGTACAATTTTTTCTTTACCATCGTGCTTTACACGTACATGCAAAGTTTGTAATAACACAGTTGGGTCGGAACCTAGAGTAGTCAAAACAGTATCACTACTCCCTGACTCATGTTTACGACTTTCTAACGCCGTATTACTCTCTTCATTACAAACATTTTGACACATTACAGCAAAATGCCTTTTACTACAATTTAAACATTTAATCTTCGATTTACAGTGACGTGAAATGTGATTTTTCTTAAGACAGACAAAACAAGCCCCCTTTTTCAAAATTATACTTCGTTTATCTTCAAAAGAAAGCGAATTAGCTTTAAAGCATTTTTCTGATAAGTGACACTTGTCACAAAATATACATGCTTCATCATATTTCTTAATTAAATGTTTATCTTTAAATTTATCACCTACAAATAAATCAGTAGCAGTTGGCATAGAATTATATTCAACATTTTTAAATCTAGTAAAATTCTTAGATTTATCAAAACTAAAACTAGTACGCGCCAATAAAATACGTTCTTCAGACAACGCTTCATTTTTTAAGAAATGCATTTAAGAAAATTTAAAGTATAGAATTTAATTCACTCTTACCGTGATCAGACTTTTCACGATCCCGTTCCCAAATTCGGAGAACATCATGAGGTAAACACGATTCCACCAACGGGAATAAAATGCTCGCGTATTTATCCTCTGTGACCCCAAGAGATTCCAACGATCTAAGTTTGGTTTCTAGGTTGTCATATAACGATGACAAATTGCACTCTCTTTTCGATGTATTATTATTGCATAATACCAGCTGCAGCAGATCGCGAATATAAATTGGTATCAAAGTGTCTTCTCTTCCGAATCTTTCTTTTAGATGTTGAATTACTTTAGCATAATTTTCTGCCGATGTAAGAAAACTTTTCACAATTTGAGACGCTTTCGATTTCGGAGTAATTGCTTGCATCAGATATACGAACTTCGAGTGATCGTCTAACACAGTGTCTTCGTGAATTTTCTTGAAGGTATTCCAAAATGTTAGCCACGATCTTGAGTCTCCATCAAACGGCTGTAAACTAATTTCAGGCAATCTGAGTGTGCGGGATCCCATTCTTTCGTTTTCTATCGAGTTAGGTAAAAGAGGCTGATGTTCAACGGTAGGCTTAACAAAAAAATGTCTTACACTTTGCTTCACTGTTATTAATTTTTCATGGTATTCCTCGCATGCCTCGAACTCTTTTACATAATCTTTTTCTGGAGACCCATTCGACAACATAAAATTTAATATTTCGTCATCTGTGGAATGTAATCTTGATGCTTTGTCTACTAATTGATCTAAAAGCTCTTCTATTAGATTAACATCTGGGCTTGACTGGTTAATAGCTTCGTTTAAAGCATTTAAAGTCTTCGTAAATGCACTTCTAAGCGGCGTTCTTTTTATTTTTAACGCATCCATACTTGTACAGTTTTCCACTTAAAAAATATTACTTCCTATGTCCTTCTGTTCGGGCGCCAATTTATCGCAAATACAAACATAGCGATTTTCGAAACATTAAAACTACCCGTTTTAATACTTTCGTCATTTTTAAAACAAAAGAAAATAATACTTTAATACGTAAAAAAGAGTTCTCTTAAAAAACATAACGAATATCTTTATTCGCTCACTTCCGTGTCGACAAAAACATTCTACAAAACCATTTCTGACAACCACATTTTTTCACACAGCTTAGAAAAATACAATTTCGAAACAAAAAACATCTTTCTCACACAGCTTAGAAAGATACATTTATGAAAACAATAAAACATCTTTCTCACACAGCTTAGAAAGATACATTTATGAAAACATCTCCTGTTAGTAGGAATTCAATTGGATTAGCGACAGTGGCCTTGAGAGTTACATCTATCTAAAACACCTAATTTGAGAACTTACTAATACGTCTACATTTTTAATTTTTGGAAGATCACCAATAAAATGTTCTTTCATTTCTATAGGTAACCTTTTCTTAATTTGATCTACTACTATTAATTCTTTTAAGGATTCGAAATCAGATACTTTAAGACCGCTAATCCATTCTTCCAAATGATTTCTTAATTCAAATGCTAAATCGCGCCAAGTGGCTGAAGATTCTTTTTTATGTGACATTAATTTCTGCCTGAATTCTTCTGGCGTCATTTTGTAGCGTTTAAGAAGTAAATCTTTTACATAATCGTAATTGTTCACCAATGTTTCTGGCTCTCTAGCTATAATATTGGCGATTTCTAACGGAATTAAACTTAACAAATGTGTGACCCAATTTTCTTTTATTATATTCATTCGAGAAATTTGTCTTTCAAATAATGCTAAATAGAGACTAATATCACTTTTGCTGTCAAAGTGAGATATTAATTTAAGCAAATCTATAGTTGCTTACCTGAACCAGCTATTGCAGAATTGTCGCCAAATATACAGATGTGTCGGGGTACTTTTCGGTTACAAGGGCGCCAGTGATATATGTTCATAATAAATACATATGTGTATACATAAATTTGTATATATATACATCCATATATGCATATATATGTGTATGTATATATATGTATCTGTAGATATGTGTGCGTGTGTATATACATGTATATATATTACTGGCGCCCGGCTAACCGAAAAGTACCGGTGTCGGTAACAGTAACGGTAACAGTAACGGTAACAGTAACGGTAACAGTAACGGTAACAGTGTCGCGAAATCAATGTTTTTTTCCCATCTCAAAAATGCCCAACGCGCCTAAAGAAGTTTTCACTTCAAAAAAAAAAAAAAATCGAAATCTAAAAAGATGGATCGAGCAGAAAACGTTCTATTATTTGGAATTTTTAGAGCTAGGAAGTTGAAATTGAATTCAGAACAGTTTCTAAAATATTCGAAATTTAACAGGGTGCAAAAGCAAAAAAGCAAAAAATCCTGAAATTACAATGATCGTGATACTGTTGACTACATTTTATCTCTGAGCAACTGTCCTCAAAGTGTTCCAAGAGTGACAAAAGTTCTAAATTTGCAATTTCTTTGAATAAGTTGAAGCTATAAACATGAAACTTCACATGGCGGTTACCTTTAAGATATAAGTGCTCGGTCAGATCGGTTATAAAAAAATCGAAATTTAAATATGGGTAAAGAATCAAAACGGTTCCAAAAATGTTCTAAATCACTATTTCTTCGAAATTGTTAGGGTTGAAACGTGAAATTTGACATGGTAATTACTTTTTCATGATATTTTCCATGGTATTTAAGCCACCACTTAAGACGTAACACTTAAGACGTACGTGCCATTTCGCGACGACTTAAGTCATACGTGCCTCAGCGATACCAATTAAGTCGTACGTGCTCGCTCATAACAATTTCTATAGTTTCGAAATTTAAATATGTTAAATGAGCTGAAAACGTTCTAAAATTCGATCTTACTTTGGAACTACTGAGCTGATTTCAAATCTTTCATAGAGGTAATATTGCTGGCAATATCTGCTTAAAAAAGCCTATATTTTATCTATGTACAAACTGCCTCTAAGGGATTATTCTTAAATTCCAATTTACTCGAATCTGTTGACGTTAAAAAATTAAATTTAATATAGTAGTTACTTTTAATGCGTATATTGCTAAGAATGTTTGTTAATTTATTCGAGATTAATTATAAACGCTTTATAATCAGGATTAAACAAATTATTGGGGCTAGAAATTTTTAATTTTACATGCAAGTTTCTATAATCACGTGACCTTAGTAAAGAACAGTTTAAAAAAATTCGAGTTTCAAATGGTCAAATGGAAGGAAATTTTTTTACATTTATATTTTAACCATGGCTTCTCTGAAACTGTCAGCCTAGAATATTTAAATTTGGTATAAATATAACTAACACGTCGCGTCGCTGCGAATGAAAATTTTTTTTTGCTTTAATTTAAATTTAAAACAATTGAAAAATTAATTAATTTGTTATAACTTTTTTTATCAATGTGGTAAAACGCAACTATCAGTAATTGTTATAATTAATTAAAATGCTAGTAACAAAGAAACATGATTTCAAACTGTGTATTGAAGCACTTCATATTCAGCCTTTTACCGCACAAAAATGACTGTTAAACATACTAAACCAATGTTTCTCATTAGCTATTTTACATTATTTTGATATTTATGGTGAATCAAGGTATATTAATTCTGTAAAAGGTAAACATTTGTTTGTTTGCAGGTTGCAAAAATTAGACTCTAAAACTAGTGAATTGATTTTAAATGTTCTTTTACTGCACGATAATTCATATTCTATAATTTAAATCAAAACAAAGAAATTGTTTATTCGCAGCGACGTGTTAGTTATATCTAAATTTGGTATATATACCAAATTTCAATATTCTGACAGTTTCAGAGAAGCCATGGTGAAAAGATAAACGTAAAAAAAATTCCTTCCATTTAACCATTTTAAACTCGAATTTTTTTTATTAAACTTTTCTTTAGTAAGGTCACAATAGAAACCTGCATGTAAAATTAAAAATTTCCAGCCCCAATAGTTTGTTTAATCATAATTATAAAGCGTTTATAATTAATCTCGAATATGAGAATGAATATGGATTATCGTATAAGAATTATCCATTATTTTTTTGCATAATATTAAATAATATAATTGCATAAATAGATTCACTCCCCAAGAAGACAGCATTTTATCTGTTTTTTGGAAAGGGGGGGGGGGGCTGCAAATGCTTGGAACGGAAGTTTTCTTATTAATTCAAATCTTACATTTACGTGATGCAGCACAAGAATTGTTTTTTTTTTATCAAAAAATTATTTACATGTTACATTATCGAAGCTATATTCAAACTGAAAAGAATCAGAAAATAGCGGAAATTTCAAAAAATATTTAAAATAAAACTCAGTGGGGCCATATCTTTTACTTTGATTTTTTGCATAGTATTAAATAATATTAATTGCATAAATATATTCATTCGCTCCCCAAGAAGACTGCATTTTATCTGTTTTTTGGGAAGGGGGGAGGGGACTGCAAATGAGTGGAATCGAGGTTTTCTTGTTCTCACGCGTACGTGATGCAGCACAGGAATGAAGTTTCCTCAAAATGGGTCTTAATTAGCAGTATTTAAATTATCTGCAGCAGTATAATTTCCCCATAATGTTAGTAGGCACCACAAATACCACTTGATATATTTCTACAAACACTCGTTTAAAACCGCGGGTTTTGCGAGCAATCTATAAATCTGTGAAGATGGCATGCAATGATATTAAGCAGTTCAAGAGAAATCTTAAACTCATTTTTTTTTTTTTTTAAAGAAGAAAACACATTTTTAACATTTTGAAGAAACAGCTTTAAATTATTCTTTTAATTGTTGATTACACCGAGAATATCTAACACATCTTTAGGTCTAACTAGAGTAATTATAAGATATTTTTGTGTAGTTTGTTTTAAAATGCAACAAAAATAGTAGTACATTTTCATATTTTCTTTTTTTTTTTTTTTTTGAAAAATTGAATTTTTTGAATAATTAACCGTAGTATGCCCCTTAAAGAACGTGTAATAATAGATTGAAAAGAGAAAAATAATCGATTGAATTCTTCCAGAAAAATCAATTATTTTACAACAAATTTTATGAAAATAATTAACACAGCTAATTTCTGGTTCTCTTTCGCATTTCCACATTACAGTACGACACCTTTCCGCTAGCTCACCTGGCAAGTTGTGTCGCCACCAGTTGCGTCGGTCACGTGTTTGGTCTTCTCTCACCCCCCTCTTCATCCTAATTCGGTCATCGCCTCACTTCTCCTCAAGACAGGAAATTGAGTGAATCCGTAAAGTTCTGTCCAATCCCGTTTAAACCATGTGAGGATCCAATATTGGATTAGTTTTCGTTCTTGTTTGCGTACGTAGGTAATTGAGAAAATAAAAATGAGAAGAAAAATAAAAAAGATAAATGCTCAGTTCAGTGAGAAATAGATGAGGAAATAAGTTATTGATCTTGTATGCTGATGATTAAAGTGGGAAGAAAGAAAGAAGTAATAATAATAATAAAAAGATAACAGTCAAGGTCGCAGTGAATCGGCCGATCACATGGAACAATGAACCTCGTTTTTTTGTTTTGTTTTATTTGGAAGGTAAGTTGGAAGATCACAGTATCTAATGTTTGCATTGTTTGTTTGCGGAAGTAAAATCAAATGCGCGGATAATCCGATGAATGATGAGCAAGATCGCACTTAGTCTTTTTCGTTTTAATATCAAATTATATAATTATCATAAGAGCCGGCAAGTAGAGAGGGGGGTATGTTTAATACTGCTAAGTCAATTATAACGTTTGGGAAGTGTGTCTATTTAACCGGAATTATTAAAGTAAAATCTGTGAAAACGGAACCGGTTTATAATAGAAACCAGTAGCTAAAGGAATAATTTTACTGTTCGGCGGAAAGAATATCATAAATTTACACTTGCTAAGACGGAAACCTGTCTAAAATGGGGTATATTTTTCACAATGATTCCATTTTCATAGGATTTAATGTATAGATTTTGAAAGAAAAAGGAAGAAAACGTTTCACAAGTGTGCCAAATAAAAAAAGTCTAAATAAAATTATCAACATGGGGGGGGGACACCTATCTCCCCTCTTAACAAGGGCTATGCTGGCCAGGGGGGGGGGGGAGCAAGAGTGGGACATTGCCCCTTCCTGGATTTGGAAATAATTAGATTTCCATGGGGAAGACTAAATTTTCTTTATCTCTGATGATTAAGAAAAAAAAGAAAGAAAGAAAGAAAGAAAAATTTATTCTTTACAAGTGATTTAAGATAAATACCAAGAATTTACCCTCCATCTATGTCTAATTTTTTTTTTTCTGTTAATATGTTTAAAGATTATCTGAAACGGGAGCAGAGCCTCCTGACGAAAAAAGAAAGTACTGAAATTATCTGTTTTGAAAATTGCTGGTATAAACTAATTTTTGAATATTTAATATTTTGTAATTGATAAATTTCTGAAGCGCTTTTTATATGGATATATTTTTAATTTTTTCATGCACAGTAAGAGTCTGTCAAAAAAAAAAAAAAAAAAAAAAAACCCTTTGTTTAGTTTATTTTGTACATATTCGATAATTTGGATCATTTTCGCTTCAAAAGTTCTTAAAGGAGGCATCCCTTATAACAATGTGGCTAAAACTGGCAAATCCCTTTTTAAAAACGCAGTCAAGGCTGACGACCACAGGCACAGCTTTTCCAAAATCTTGCTCTTCCCTGGATTTTATACTGTCGGTGCTCATGATGATTAAAAAAAGTATGGAAATACAGGGTCATACGTGGAAATTTACATTCATAATAAATTACTTAAGTTAAAATAAAGTTTCTGTATCAGAAAAAAAAAAAAAAAAAAAAAAAAAAGATATATTCTTCGACATATCAATAACCACACCTGTTGAATATATATCAATGTAAATGTTGTTAGATTTTCAAAGCTAGACTAATAAAATATTATAGTTCCAATCTTCCAAAAATGCAATGCAAAAACTTCGTGTTAATAAATAAATTTCCGATAAATTCCATTTTTCTACGTAATCTTTTTCTTTTTTGCATTTTCCTTTTTCTTTTCCTTTTTTTTTTTTTTTTTTTTTTTTTTTTTTTTTGTGAATGTATGATTTATTATTTGTTCATAATGTACCTGATAGTACCTGAGGGAAAAAAATATATAAGTATCATTAAAAATATTATTAAATAAAATGAAAAAATTTTGTATGCTTATTCATTTGCGCATCAGGGTGGTTCTCTGGCACGCGAAACAATTAAATTTTTAAATTATTAGATAGATAAAGTTAAATAACATTTCATTTAACAGGTACAGATTATCACAAATGCAGTTATTTTTGTATGACTTAACATATTAGACTATTTTCTTTTTTCATTCTTTTTCTTTCTTTCTTTCTTTCTTTTATTTTTTTATTGTGATACTATGCATAGACATGTAACTATTTTGGGTTTCTATATCAACTTAAAAAACTTCATTTCTTCAAATGATTTTTTATAAGACAGTTATTACAATAAAATGACAAATGGAGCTAATTTTGCCACGTATATTAGATAACATATTAAGATTTGAACCAAGTATAAATTATTTTCCATTGAACGTATAACAGCAAAAATCCTATTAATAAATTATTAATAGATTTTTTATACACTTGGCTATTATAACAAAGACTTAGTATAAGTGATGTGGCTTTAATGGTCAGTTAAGGTATCCACACACCTTTGAAACGTCATTTTCGATGAAAATGTCGATTTTTCATTTTTGCAATAATATTAAAATCCAATCTTTTATCTATCAAATTTTGCTTTAATTGTGTCTGTATCTGAATTTGAACCCGAGTTACAGCCGTTTAAAGTTATATCTATTAGAGTTTGCCGAAGAATTTTACAATCGGAAATATCGTTCTGCAAACCGGAAGTAAGCTGAAATGTATGTTTACATTATTCTTTTTCGAGATTTAGCATTTAAATTGAAAAATTTAAATGCTAAATCAAGAAATTTCAAGAAATTACATGGAGTATATAATTAAACCTTTAAATAATAATAATTATTTTTATAGCAAGAAATGCCTTTAAAAGTTATTTTTAGCTTTTTCTCAAAATGAAGTTTTTCAGGTTTTTACTGATACGCAAAACATTCTATAGCAAAAAATTGTGCATGAAATGCCTTGAAATTTTTTTTACTTATTTTACAAATGTTTATTGAGGGAATAGACTACAATCATGATGATATACTTATTAGTTTTATATTTACACTGGTATATAAGTTAAAAAGTTGCAAGAAATTTCAAGAAATTTTTCATTACATTAATACTTCAATGCCATAGCTTCTGCAGTAGAGATGCTATTATAATGCGGCTATTCTATGTCCTAGAGAATATTTTTTTTTTTTTTTTTTTTTTAAATATTACGCAATTTACAAAATGTGAATGCATTTATTTCACTTTGAGTTATTATCTTTCGCACGAATGTCAATATTTCACATAATTTCGACTATTTTTCACTTTTAAAAATTTATTTCTGTGTAATTTCTAAAATGTTCATATATTTTTCAAAGTTTTAACTTAAATGTCATTAGAAAAAATTGGTATAAAGATAAAATTTCAAAAATTTCAAAAAATCACCCCCGAAGGTGTGCGGATACCTTAAAATTTATTAAATTAAACATTTGTCTATATTTTTTCTTTATTAAAGTATATGCCACTTAAGTGAATCAAATTTCCGAATCAAAATTTCATTCAATTAACGGCTATTCCAATACAGGAAAGAACAAGCACATTTTGATTTTTGTCAGTTATTTAATGCATTAATGCGACTGTTACTATTAACCAGTGTTTCGTATAAACAGCATATATTATAAAATACTTTTATGTAAACATCTGGAATATTACATTGTTGATAGACTTTTTTTTAATATAGATTTTCGGCATGCCTGCATAAAGAGGTTTGCTGTATCTGCATTATATATGTGTGTGTGTAATAATAATTTTGTTAGTGAATACAACATGAGAAAAAAATGTGACATTACGTTTAATGCATTAAAGAGAGCGAATTACTGAAATGGAGAACATTTCACATGACTGAAGAGATAGTAAATAAACAAAACAAATTTAGCTTCTTTTTTCATCAATATGTGAGTGTGCGGAAAATTTTTACTCTCTCTCTCTCTCACACACATACACATATGTTTGTGAATAAAAGTTTGGTTAGGAAGTGAACAGAGAATACCATGCAAAAAATTAATAAATAAAATTAAATTTTTGAAATAAATGAAACTGATTTACTGAAATAGAATTCTTTCTCTATTATTGAATTTAGAAATTTTTTGGTTGAAATTATGTTTTTACTATAAATATTTTTTAATACATAATAATAAACTTCTAATATTTATGAAATTCCACGAATTTATGTTAAAGTAAAATATTCATAAAAGTTAGTATTCATTATAAAATAGTAATTATGCAATTTATGTTTTCGCATCTGACAAATAAAATTAGGAATTTTTTGCAATCCCTATTTAATATATCTTACGAAATTATTAGTACCATTTATCAGAATAAACATTATTAGATTTTTGAGAGCTAGGTTAATAAAATATGTAATATAACTTTATTTTCCCAAAAATGTAATTTACAAACTTTCCATTTCTTTCTTTGTACTCTTGTTTTTTTTTAATGCACGGTTTATCGTTTGTTCACGATGCCATGACACTTGACTACAAAAATATATAAATATAATTGAATATAATTTAAAGTTAAAAAAAATAAAAATAAAAATAAAAACAAGAGAGAGAACAACAACAACAATAACAACAAAATTAATAAACCTGAATAATGTATATCAATTTCATTATATTTCAAATAGTGTAGCATAAATAAAATACGCTGCAAACATTTTTTCCTCGTAAACCATTATGTAACCGAAAACTTTTGTTGTCCCTGTCAATGAATGATAAATGCTTTACACTCTATATTTTGCAGAAAGCATGTTTTAGTGGCCCTTAGAAAATGATATCAATTTCAATATGTTTGTAATAGTGTAACATGATTAAAATGCACCGCAAATGATTTTTTCCCATAGACCATAATGTAGCAGTATTATTTTGAGTACCCCTGTACACAAAATATAAGTACTAAATACTTCTTTTTCAATACCGAACATAGCATTGTAAACCTCAACAACATATATCAATTGCATGGCAATCCGAGTATATTTACGTGAGTTTGAGCACGAACAGACAGCAGACAGACAGAGAGACAAACCGACAGACAGAGAGACAAACCGACAGACAGACAAACCGAATTCATAAACACTTTTCAACTATGTTAGAAACTGTTAATAAAATATAGATAAATGTAGTATAACTAATGTAATAATTGAATTAAATAAAAAATTACCTTTATAGGTAATATTAAGGAACTATTAATAAAAAATTAAATTAATTAAATTTTATTGATAATAATTTTTGTGGTTTGGTATTTTTGTGATAGCGTTTCAGTTCAGAAATTTACAAGTGATATATAACGATCTTAAACTTAAAAAAAAATAATAATAATTCTATCTAAATTTTAGCTTTTTCAATTGACTGCACACTAATTTTTAAAACCTTTTAAAAGCTTATTCCGAAATATATCTTATATGCATAAAATTTTAAATTCTAGATCTGCAAATATCAATAACTATATTTTATTACATTGATTTTAAAATTTTGACAAAGAGCCATTGAATATTACACAGCATTCTTAGGTTTTAGCAAAATTATTTCTATGTCAAAGAATAAATACAAAACAAATATTTATAACGAAAGTTAGATAGTATTCTTAATTATAAAAATATTAATAATTTTTTTAATTCAGCTGATTACAAACTGTGTGAAAATTTAACGTAGGTGGTAACTTTTTTTTTCAGTCTACGTATGAAATTTTCAATTTAGGATCAATATGCAACTGATATACATACTTATATTATAATATTATTTCTCAAAGTTGTGGTCGGAAAAATACAAAATGGCTATTACCTTTTTAGATTTAATAATAAAAAAATAATAATTTTATGGCAAATTCATATGAATAAGCAAATTACGAGTTTACTTATTTTTTAAACCTTTTTTTAAAATTATTTTTCTTTAAAGAGTCAATTTTATTAAAAACATTTTAGAATAAACATTTTTCTTTATTCAAGTATTTCATGCTAAATATAAATATTTACTAATTTATTTTAAAAAGTTATTTTTTAATAAAATAGTAACTAAATAAAAATAAAATTAACAGTTTTAACAATGTTTAACAATAAATTTTATTCATTATATTTTGTAATTATTCCTTCCTTTTTCTTTTGGTTACTTTCTATGGTACTTTTTTTTAAGTTGCTTATTTTCGTAAAACGTTATATTTTTTAATATCTGATTATTTTAAAATAATTATCTATACTGGAACCTTTATCATAATATAATGATTCAAATGAGCGACTTTTTTAAATTAAAGGACTTGCAATAATTAAAGTTAATAAAAATATTCTATTTTATGCTGTTAACTTTTTTCGTTAAAAAAAAAAAAAAAAATCATTTTGGTAAAATGTTTGATAAATATTTTAGAAAATTTTTAATGTATAAATGAAGAAGATTGAAGGCGTAATTTATTGAGTGACTTTTAAAATATCCCTTTGACAAATTATTTGAAGTTGCACATTAAAAAAGAGCCTTTAATGTATTTCTGGATTTAGATTATTTTCTCTTTCTAAACCTTACAAAACCGAAATTTACCTACTATTACTTCGTTAAACAACATTAATTAAATGTTAAATGCCGATCATACTTTGTGAAATTATCAGGTAAGAAACATGATACATTATACATTTGTCGATTTACCGTTTTTCAGCAATTTCAATACGATACTCTCATTTCCATTAGTACTTTTAATTAAATTAGAGAATTCCTAACCCGTTCATTTTAAAGGCATAGTTCCAATTGCAAAAACGCTTCAAAATGCTCTTCTTGATCATATGAAAATCCATTTACGTTATTTATTAAACGTAACAAAATTTAAATTATTACGCGGTCCCTAGGTCGTACAAGTTATACTTAGAAAAGCTTTTTCCATGCTGTAACTATTAAAACGGTAAAAATTCCATAATTTCACTACCAAAACTGGCCGAGTTATGATATTTTTATGAATTTTCAGCGTTTTCAATTTTTAATGCCAGAAAACGCCAAAAATTACTAAATTCAAAATACCATAACTTAGTAAGTTTTTATCATTGAAGGAAGGAATTTGTACTATTTTGCTTGTTAAAACAGTGAGAAAGTTTTCCTAATTGTAATTTATAGAACCCCAAAACCATATAAAAATATAAATTTCGTAACTTAAATAGAAAATATTTTGACGTAAATATAAAAATTTATAAAATAAAGAATAACATTTGAGACATTTTTGAAGTTGGAACAATACATCTAAAACAAACGATTTAGATATTAGCTATCGGTCAACGATAAGATGGGACAGCTTATAATCAGATATCATACACCATACTCAATAAAGGTTCAAAACTACACTGTACACTGTAAAAAAAAAAAAAAAATGAGGTCACTAACATTTTTTTAGTAAATTAGTATTCCACAGAATTTTTTAGTAACGGTATTATAAACCGGAATCGTTTCTAGCTGTTTTGTAGTAATTCTTACAGATTTTCTTGTAATTGAGTAAGAATACAAAATTTTTTTTAGTAATTACAACGATCAATGAGAAAAACTAAAATTTTTTTAGTAGATCGACCCATTTTTTTACAGTGTATGTAGGTGATAGTTTATCTTGCGCTTAACAAATTTTCATAATGAAATCCATTTTATATGTATATACTTCAAAATATTGCAATTATATTAAAGGTGTAAAGACAAAAGCTTATTTTACTAAGCTTATTCAGCTTTACAAAGTCATTTTTAAAAAGTGTTGGTTTTAAATTTTTTGTTGAATTTTGTAATTTATTTTTTTTAGTAATTTTCAGTGACAAAAAATAAAAGTTAGTTGAAAATAAAGACTACTTCGAAGTAATGTAAAAATAAGTATAACACATTAATAATGTAAGAATTGTTTTGAATGAACTATTATTTCATTCTTTAACTTTCCTTTAAAAATTCTCCGAGTAGCGCAAGAAAAATGAAACAAAAAATTTCAAGCGCATGATACACTGCAATAAAACATATTCTGTGAAAAGTACCATAACCTACTCTGGGATACGAGTTTAAGACTTGGAAACGTTTTTCTTGCGGTTAATTAATTTATTAACATGCTATACCCCTCTGCAATTAATTTTACACCTTGTTCGGTAAAATGAGGTTAAAAGAATCACCCATTCATAATAAACAATCGGTGCAAGGAAAAAAAAATTGTTAGAGCATGTAGTCTATTTGATCTTCTCACCGTTTTATTTTATTTTTCATTTATGATTTTCTGAGAGAATTCTTCATGGGTTATGAACTTCAAGGTTTCTTTGAATGAAAGAGAGAACGATTGAAATAAGAAAGTAAAAAAAAAAAAAGAAAGTTTGCAGTAATATTAAAATTAAATAATATTCAACAAACGCTTCGGACCGAAAATTTCACCAGTTCATCATCAAGTGTAAACACGTGTCGACAGAGCATTGGCATTGCTGCCTGCTAACATGTGTTTAAATCTCATAAAGGGCTGATAAAGCTAGTGCATTATTTTGCTTTAAAGAAGTGGTGCCCGCAAGAATTTCTGTAAAAGCCAAAAGAAGTGAACTCCAGGACCGCACTTATGTCTACATAGTATAAAAGTTACTAATACATACGAACAAGGGACCCTATCCAAAAGATACACCCCGATTTGGATTAAACTTTTATCTTAATGATATGATAAAGAATGATACCAATTTTATCGGCCATCGTCAAGGTTTAGTATTTTAAAAATATTTGTAGTTTATCTGATGATGCAACTAATGAAAATCGCTAAATGTTTTATTCAAAAAGATCCCAATAATTAACAAACAACGTAATCGTCACAGAAATGATAATTAGTATAGAAATGAGTAAAACACAATGAATTTTTACACCATCCACAAATTATAAAATGAAATTTTTCACATTCTTGACATTCCGTTCCATTACTCATGAAACAAAAATTAGCTGGAATATGGAAAGTCGCGGTCTTTTTTTCAAGATATCCACATTTATAATCCATGCATATATACTAAATAAATAAGTCTTAATACTAAATAATACTTAAAAATACTAAATCTTGACGATGGCCGATAAAATTGGTATCATTCTCCATCATATCATGAGTACTCTGTATGATAACTGTTATCGAAATCGGGGTGTACTTTTTGGGTAGGGTCGGTCTCTTGTAAGTATTGATACGAAATTATTAATTTGAACCTATGTTAACAATTTAATATTAAATACAATTATCAATAATTTTATTAAATGTATATATTAGCAGAATTTAATATGAGTATACACAATTATTACAAATTTCAAGCTGAAATAACTTTTCTGAGTTACTTAATTTTCGAGGTAGATTTTTGAAATCTCTCAGCTTTTCCACAGTTTTATCAATTTCTGCATGTCCCTTGGCACCGGCGATTCCCAGAAGATTTCAAAACACATTTGTCTGAAAGAAGAGATCAGTAATTATTTTCGATTATTTTCAATCGACTAAATCTAATCTCACATAAATATGTTGAACATTGAACTAAAGAGACTCAAAACCTGAAGATGAGATGAAATGCATTATCCACATTTATAATATACTACTCTTGCATTGATCTTATTTGATTGGACACAGGTATATAAAATATTTAGGATTATTTTTATTTTTTATTGTATTTGATTTTAAGAATAATCGTGAGCTATTTATACATTTTAGAATATATATATATCGTGGTTGATCGGGCAATTTGAGAAAGTGAATTAGGCTTAACGGTTTATGTTACTCAAACAAAAATCAACTACGAAAGACGAAACTATTGGAATAGTATTCCATGAATGAATACAAAATTCGCCTTATATGTAGTAAATGAAATAATAAAAATAAGTTAAACACTTTACCTTCATGCTCTTTGTGTTATCCAGTTTACAAATGATTTCTTCTTAACATGAAAACATAAATTTATTCATGTAAATTTAAACTGTTGAATATCATACAAACGCAGAATATTGGTAGCAACACACACAGCATCCAATCAGAAACTTGAAAAGAAATATTTACAAAACAGTTGATGAAACATTTAGCATTGAATAATAATGCTTATTAGTAGCATTAATCGTATTCGTTTGGAATAGCAACATCTCATATAGAATATTTAGCATTTCTTAAACTTTGTGATCTCGCGGTCCACCTTTTTTGTGATATGCATATCGGGGACCCCCAACAAAATTTTTCTTAATCCAAGATAAGATATTATTTTAATGGGTATACATTTTATTTGTATTTCATTACACATATTCTATATTTAATTAACGGTGTTGGAAAAATCATCTGCATTAATAAGAAAAATAATTATTATATACATTTTAAGACAGGTAAAATATACGTACTACTATTTGCTATGAGAAGTATGCTGCGTATCTTTTGCTACTAAATGTGCAACATCTCGTTCAATGTTTATCAACATCCCGTCGATTTTTACAATTGTTCTTAATGTGTACAAGGTTGAAAAAGGCTATTCACGCAAATAATATGTAGTGCCTAATAGAAGTAATTCTTCAATGGCTTGAAAGCAATTTTCATAGAACCATCGCATGATATTTCCACATCTTATTCCTCTTCCATATCAACGTTGTTATTTCACTAATTTCTTGGAAATTATTGAATTAATTCCCTCATCCACTCATTTTCTGACTTCGAGGGAGGAAAATAAACCCTGAAAGATTTTTTTTCATATGTTTCAGGTGTTTAACAAACTTTTCGATAAAATCAAGGGGAATTGTATCGCCAGATGATTGTAAGAAATCGAATAATATTGGGAATGATTCAAATATTACTTTCAAATTTATTTGCCTACAAATCATTTTTTTTTGTTGATTCTACTTTGAAAATGTGTACCAAAGATCCTTCTAAGTTAAAATTCAGTTCATTCAAAAAATTAAATAAACCCGTTAAATACGCCACATTGACAAGCCAGGAGAAATTATTGAAATGATCATTCAAATGGAATTTGGAGTCAATTAAAAGCAGTCTTACTTCATTGCGTAGGTACAAAAATTGCAATTTAACACTCGTGACTGCCACATACTTTCTGTATGCAAAAATATCTGTTTTCGTAGACTTCAATTTCTTCGCACGTTATTTTATATATCATGATCTCAATACACGAACCTTCATATAATTTACTACTGAAACAATTTCATTGAATGTAGTTTTCAAATCTCCAGGCAGTTTTTGACAATCAGCGAATCACGGTGAATACAACAGTGTGTCCAAACAACTTCTGGTGCTGTAGCTTTAACCAAACTGATCAAACCATTATCAGTTTCACTCATAGTTCGAACCTCATCTATACTTATTCAGACACATCTTGAAGAGCTAAATTCTTTTTCTTGTATGAAACTGTTTAAAAATGCGAATACCGCTCTCCTGTTTAAAAATGCGAAACTCTACACTTGTTGTGTGAGTTGCAAGGGATTTTCAAAACAAAAAATTGTTACATATTTTACCACCAAATTCATAATGAACGAAAACTATTAAACTTACAGTACTAGAAATGTCTAAAATTTCATCTAGTTGCAATGCAAAAAAAGGACTGGTTATTTACATGCTCAATCAACCGGTTATTAATATTTTGTCACAGATTCCGCCTCAGGAACACTGAAATGTGTCCGCCGGCAGATTTGAGGTTTTAAGCTTATTAATGATCTGTACTAAAAGTTCTAGTCCTGCAAAACCTTTCCGGAGCTAGAGAAATTCCTTCTGAAGAAAAAGTCTGAATTCAACACTGAGCTTGAGAACACCAGGCTGTAAGCTCATGGACCCCCAGGGGTCCGCGGATCACAGTTTAAGAAACGATGGGATTTTATGGGATTTTTATTTCCATAGCTACCACAGAAGAGTGAGTGACAGTTTCTTAGTAGAAAGTCAAAGAACGTGTTTTATGGTGTCATCTGGCGGCTGTTTCAACAAATAAAAACCATCTCTACCAGAAACTCACACCTGTTAAGAAAAATATCCGAAAAAGAAAATAAATTAAATAATTTTGGAACAATGATAGAATTATCAAGCCTAAATTACCATGGATTCCACAAAACAGGTACGATTAAATTCTTGCACGAGCCATGAATACCATTTAGAAGACATAGGAGGAAGCTCAAAAGAGGCAATATTTTAGCTATCATACATAAAAAAAATCCCCCCAGAAATTGTGTATAAAAAAATGGGAACAAATACTATTAGAAATTGAAGTAAATCACTATTATCAATGTTGGTAAACGTCTGCCTGTGTGTCTGTCTGTAAACGGATAAAAGTCGGGTCGGAGACGCCGGACGGAAGCGCTTTTTATGTCAAAAAATTCAGAAAAATCCGGGCATTCCGGATTTATACTTTTCGAAGGAGTCGGCCCCTAATTCAGAACATTATTAATTAAAAACCTCACCAAAATTAGCAAAACAAGAAGCAGTTTTATCGAAACCCGAAAAGAAAATTTCCGTTTTGATAATCGCAGACATCCAAATTGTCGCTTTTTAACGCATTATCGAACAAAAAAAAATCTACCGGAGGTATCGATCCGAAAATCGGGGTACACACGCGGCCGATTTTTGTCGTTCCAAAAAGTCAAATTTTTTGAAATTCGGACCGTAACTTTTCTTTATTTCGGCCAAAAACTGACCAGACATCCAACATTGACCTCAGACGGGAAATAGGTTGCTGTAAAGAATGCCGGGTTGACACATCCGAGATCAAATCGCACCATTCCTTTTTGAAACAAGTGGAAATAATGACTCTACATTCACGAAAATTTGCACACATATGTATAAAAAATCGCAAATTCAACAAAAAAAATTCGTAAAAATCGACCAGTAATTTTTAAAGATATCAATGAAAACTCATTAATGAAAATGGAAAATAAATTTATTTCTTACCGAAGAGGAAGCTATACTGAGATTGGCAGGTGTTTTGATAATATCAGTGGAAGAATAGGAGACATCGCGAAGCTTCTGACAAAAGAGATAAATTGATAAAACAAAGCATTTGAAAAGTATTAATGTTTTTATAGGTGATATAAATTTTTTAATAATATCGGATTTTCGAATATGAAATATATGCATCCTTGCTCAGAGTGGGCTAACATTTCAGGGATTCAAAAAATTTTCGAATTCCGACCATAATTTTTGATTTTAGCAAAATCCCGATTTTTGTATAGGGAAAAAAAGAAAGAGAAGCTAAGGAATTAGCTATTTCTTTTCAAAATATCTCCCGTCGTATGGGTCCCATCGCGAAGCGGTATGGCTCATTCGACTCGACATCAATAGCGCTTACATATTTTAGTTTCCAGTTCCACCACCAGGGGCGCTTCCGTAAATCTGGTTCTATGGGCCCGATTACGACAGGGTTTGGCTCTTTCGACTGGATTTCAATAGCTTTACAGATTTGGGTTTGTTCGCATAGAACAGATTGCGCCCCCTGGTGGTGGTAGGTGTAATTAAAGAATTTTGCCGCTAACTCGGGTTCTATGGGTCACATCACAACGCGGTTTGGCTCATTCGACTCGGCATCGATAGAGCTTATCGATTTCAGTTCGTTTTGTCACTACCAGGCGGCGCTTTCCTATCTCCGGTTCTATGGGCACGAAGACGACAGGATATGGCTCATTCGACTCGACAATGAAAGCCTTAACAATTTCAGTTATGATCGTATAAACAGATTGCGCCACCTGGTGGTGGAAGGTGGGACTAACGAATACTGCAGCGCGTGCGCAGCACGACAGCTATACGGTGCGGCAGGCAGCGGGGACCCGAGCCGGCGGTTCGTTCAGTTAGAGGTTTATAGTATTCGATGTGCAATTTAAGGGATTATCCGGTGCCGAAGGCAGCGGGGACCGAAATCACCCACTCGTGGACAGCCACCCGTGAGGTATAGGAACAATAAGTCCACGAGGGGAAAAATAAACGCTACCCGACACCGATAGCACCCATCCGTTCCAACCCCCACCGCAGGAGGCGCCTGTTTATTAGATTTGAAACAATGAATATAATTACATAACAATAATAAAATATAAAAGGTAAAAAATAACAATTTTTTGCAAATTGAAAGTTAAATATAAAATATTTTCGAAGTACTATAAGTTCATGATGTCCTAAATTTATGGTATTTTAGTTCAGAAAGTCAATGGTCAGTTCAGTCAATTTTTTTAAAAATTCTTTCGTAATGAAAGAGTCGGAGGTTCGTTCGTTAGAGGTTTGTACTATTCAATGTGCAAATTAAGGGATTATCCGGTGCCGAAGGCAGCGGGGACCCGGTTCGGAGGTTCGTTCTGCTCGAGGTGGATGCGAGCCAGAGGGACGTTCGTTTCGATGTTTTATATGAAAAAGGAGTTTTCAAAATATTCGAGGCACCGATGTAAATTAGGGGCCCGCTGGCGGGCGAAGCCAGCTAGTTTATATATAGTAAGGAGCAAAAAATTGGCCAAAATTCATTTCTTAGAAAAATCAAAGATTGAAAATAAATATTGCAATTATCACCTTGATTTTAATATTTAAACATACTACATAAGCTAATTTAATGACACTATACAGTAATTTTGCTTTCGTAAAGAAAGGATTTTTATCATAAAGATGTAATTACATTTAAAATGCTATGACAATAGAAATTCAAAACAGACATCTATTTCTAAGAAAACAGAGTATTAGGTCGGTCTGAGATCAGAAAAAAGAGACTACGTTGAATTATGAATAGCATTTAGAACATGTAATTGAGCGATAGAAAGTTTTGAATAGGAGGAAAGCATTTAGTATTTATTTATGTTTAAATCATGACTAAGGAACACTTTTCACGCTAATGATGGACGTCGTTAGGTGCAATTTTCAGCTTTTCATCCAAACTTCAGCCTGAAAGTTATTGCAAAGTTTGAAATTGCAAATATAAGGCATTAGTCTGTCGATGGAATATTGGTAGACTTTTAAAAGATGTTGGTTTAAATGGATTCCTCAAAATTTATGAATAGTAATATTTCTTGAGGATCACGAAATTAAACACTTTAATAATAGCCCTTAAACTTTCCAGACTTCCGTACTATTAAAACTTTGGAAATTATCAGTAAAACAAACTTTTTAAAAAGATAATTTAATCAGTAAGAAGAGCAATGTTGTGGATTTATGGGACAATATGCCGTATGAATTGTTGAAGACTTTTTTTCATCGGTGTGAAATGGTGAAAATATTAAAAAAAATAAACGATCCTAATATTTTGTAAATTAGGGTTACTTCAGCAAAATAATATAAGTTTTGTTAGAATTGATATTTTATTAAAAAATAATGTTTATATCTTTGCCGATTTTTCTGCTTCCTATTATATATATATATATATATATATATATATATATATATATATAATAATTTAATAATAATAATTATATAATATTACTATTATCTCTTGGTATCATTTGTTCATCTATTGAATTTTCAAATGCATCTTTATAACATCTTATTCAGGTTCTTTTTTGCCAACATTAATTTGTATTGACTTATTATTGCTTGGGGATTTTAGATTGTTGTCTTTTGATGTTAGTTTGCTTAATGGGACTTTATGTATATATGTAAATAGTTTTATTATATTTAATCAAGTATAAAACAATCATTAATCTTATTTTTATTATTTATTATTATAATTTTTTCTTTTATGGTTATTCAAGAGTTCTTTATAAAAATAAAGTTGTTTAAAAAATTTATTATTTGATGTTATAATTATAATTTTTACTATGTATCTCTTGCAATTTTTATTGCTTTCAAAAAATATGGTAGTTATAAGTAAAATGTTAGATACTGGCAATTTAGGCCTTGGTGTATCCAGGACTAATGCTCGGTACAGGAAGATTATTAGGGATCTTCCTGGATCGTTATCAGATAACCTATTCTATTGTTCCAAGCCTGTACTATGTTTTCGAGAGTGTGAGTCTAAGCGTTGCCTTACATATGTACTTTAGCTGATAAGTCCCAGATTTCAAATAATCACAATCTTAATATGGTAAAATTTTGCAAAGCATACAATGTAATCTATTCATTGAAATGCAATTCGTGTAATATGGAATATATTGGACAGTCTTGTCAAAAATTACATAAGCGGCTAAATTTACAACGTTCTCATATTGATAAATTTAAAAAATCTAAATTTCAAACTACTCATAATGTTGAATATACTCATTTAAAAAAATCATGATTTTAAAAATATTACTATTAAAATACTTAAAATACAAAAAAAATTTATTGAACGACTTTTTCTAGAATCTAAATATATAAGAAATTTTAATACTACCTATCCTTATGGATTAAATCAATTAGTATACAAAAAATCACATCCTGTTTTTTCAGATTTAACTAAATATGAAAATTATAAAAATCTTTATTCAGGATTAAATTTTGAGTGCGCAGAAAGTGAAAACAAACATCGCCCTTGGCGAAACGAACATGCCAAGTACGACAACCCTATAAGAAAAAAATTTCAAGATCTGGTAGAGGTAAACATAATAACAAAAAATACACTGATAATATTGTGATACAACGAGAGCTTGATGATCTTGAGGCACAATTTTGTAATGATTATTGTTGGCTTGCTATAAGAAAACATATTTTTAGTATTAAAAAGAAATATTTAAACCAATATTTCAAAGTATTTAAAAAGAATCAATATTCTCCACATTTTTGTGATATATTTTATGATATTCTTCATTATAGAGCAAACCTATTAAATACAAGTCTTTCTAATAAACCTAAATATAAAACTAATAATACACAACTAATTATAAATTTTTCCAATCATATATTTAATAATATCAATTTACACAATATCATAAACAACACTACTAATAATTTTCTAATAAAAATTTTTACTATTCACAAGACATATAAATATAATCGCACACTTGGACGTAAAACTTTTAATTACAATTCTTTTCCAAAACAATTGGTCTCTTCAAATAATTACCCTTGTTATTGTAATGACCCAAATTTTCAAAAGTGCATAAATACAACACATGGTCATATTATTACTGGTGATCTTAATATTGTAGAACAACCTATTTTACAAAATTTAATGCATAATGGAACAAAATTTCGCCTTCCATATAGGTGTAAAATCAAATCCATAATATTGCAGTTTATTCAGGATATTGATTTATTTATATATAAAATTGCTATTGATTACAATAAACCTATCGAGTATTTTAGTGAATGGAGATTTTCTGTAATAGATAAATTTAAAAATGAAATTATAAAAAATTATCAACATATTACACTTGCAGCTTTTAAAAATATAAATAAACATATATCAGAATTACAAAACAAGTTTATAGTTACTTATGTAGATAAATCTCCAAATAATTATGCTATTATTTGTAAAGAGTACTATAAAGTGTTAATTCCCAATGCAATTAACACAAGTAATATTTTTAATAAAACTAAATTAAATATTGAAATTAATAATAGAAAATTATTAAACTATCACAAATTACTAAAAATCAAATGTAATAATTTAAATTATCCTTATCTTGTTATAATTCCAAAATTTCATAAAAATCCAATTAAATTTCGCACAGTTACCATCAGGTGTAACACATATAATAATAATGCAAGCAATTTACTACTTAATATTTTAAAGCAGATATATGATCTAGCGATAAAACATAATAACCAACATTGCCTAAAAAACAGAACAGTTTTCAGCTTATTAATAAAATACATAATATTAATCCGGTAAAATTCATAAAAATATTGGATTTTAATTATTTATTTAATAACATTGATATAAAAGACTTACATAAAACAGTGTGTCTATTATTTAAAGCATTTAAATCTAAATAAAAATTAAAAGATCATATTTCCGTAATTTTTTTTTAAACTTTACTAAATTTTACATTGCATAATAATTACATCATATATGACAATATTATTTATAAACAATGCCAGGGAATACCGCAGGGTGGGACAGCTTCTACTATTCTCTCTGACCTTTACTTATATTATTATAAAAGAAATATTGGTCCGAACAATGATTATGTATTTTATCGCTATATTGATGACATTATCATATTTTTTTTAATGATAAAAATTACACATCACCACTCAATTTTTATCCTAATCAGCTTACATTAAGTGAAAATGATTTGATTAATAATAATATAAATTTTCTTGACTTAAAAATTAATATTAATGATAATTATAAATTAATTTTTGATATTTATGATAAAAGATTTGCTTTTCCATTTAAAGTAAATATTTTTACCAATTTTGCTTCATGTTTACATAAATCAGTTTCTAAAAATAAAATTATCAATTATCTTCATCGTATAAAATATCTATGCTCAGATATAAATAAAAACAAAAATATTAGATTTATTCGAGATCATGCAAAACTATACGGTTACCCTATTTTTTTGATAAATTCAATTATCAACTCTTTTAAATAACATTTATTACATCATATAAATATAAACATGTTATGGAATAAATTATTGTTTTAGTGTGCGATAAAATATAGCAAATGATATAGCAAATTACAATTAAAACATACATAAATACAATTAAAACATATAAGGACAATAATTCAGAGGATTGAGCATTATTTACACTTTATCTAGTTACTGTGATTGTGCGTTTAACCGATCACCTTTATTTTAAGTGATACTAATGATCAGTTTTTAAAACATATATAAATACAATTAAAACATATACCATTAAAACATATAAGGACAATACTTAAGATGGTTGAACATTATTTACACTTTATATAGTTACTGTGATTGTGCGTTTAGTCGATCACCTTTATATTAAGTGATTCTAATGATCAGTTATAAAAGTCTATAAAATATGCAGTGTATAAAAATAACTTATACAAAAACACATACATTATACATGGATAACATTCCATTTCTCTCTCTCTATATATATATATACATATATAATAATAATTATTTTTTTTGCGATGATATTAATTTATTAACTAATAAATAGAAGTATGAAATCTTAATTATTTTCGGTAAATACTATTTGATATATAAGTAGATAGAAGGTAGCAATATGCATTATATAAGAATTCATTAACTTATTGGTAGAAGTATAAAAAATTAATTATTTTATGTAAATTCTATAATATATATAAGTAGATTACCATAGATGGCAGCACCAGCACTATGTATTAAAAGAAATATCCCTTTTACATAATATCTACTCTTGGTAAGAATCTTTGAAATACTATGTAATATTAATTTAATTCTGGTTAAATTTAATTCATATAATAGGATTTTGTACGATGTTAATGTAAAACTACAATGATATTATTATTTTTTTACTATTTATATATATTATTAAATCTAATATAATAAATATGTAAATCAAACTTAATTTTGAATAATTATTATTTCAATAGAGGGCAGCACATTACTTGACAAATAAATGTTAATAATATTTTTAATTTACCTATAGAGGGCGCTTATCGCTTGTGTATTTACATTTTACTTTTAAAGATTAAAATTAAATGGAAAATTTGTATATTCACAATATAAATTTGTTTTTGAGTGTATTTATCACAAAAACATTTTTGTGTGTTTTAAATCAATTTGTGTTAAGGTGTAATAAGGTGTTATTTCAAAATATGTTCTCTCAACTTAACTTTCAAATAATTTCTCTGAACTTGGCTATATCATCAAGTATATGATATGTGCGCCATGTGGTTGTACTTCCAACTGTTATCTGGTAATAATTCAGTATAGTGTTGTATACGGATTTTTGGATAATTATTGTGAGTAAAATATTTTATCTATTCTTTACAAGTTTTTTATTTCCAATTTTGTTATTCCCAATTGTTTTCTGGTAATAATTCAGTATACCTGGATGATTATACTGCTCTTAGCATATATGCCAGTATAATTATGAAATACAGAATTATTTTTAAAACACGTGTGGATACATCCAGGCTGAAGATTATATCGACACATTTTTTTTTCATATCCAATTCTAATTTAAATCTCTTGTTATCCAATTTTCCATTATATTTAGCTCATATTTCATCTCTTAATCCATTTGTAATCACTTGATATCAACTCCAAATTATTAACATTTCATGGTTTATTATCTATATATTTAAAAGCAAAGGCTTTTTTGTCAAATTCACATGAAATCGTACCCAATACGCATGCGTATACTTAAATCTAGAACCTAAGCAGTTTTAGAGCACACTTCATGCGTAAACGGTAGTCGAGTGGTATAAGGCGCGTTTCTTCACTGTTCCGATTATTGTGTGGGTTCGATCCCCGCTCTTGGACAGAATGATTTTTCTTACTTTATGGCTATAATTCATTTTAATAATGCCACATTTAATTCAAGAGGAAAAGTTATATAATTTGTATTTTTTTATTACAATGCTTTATAATTTAGTAAAATTTAACACCCTAGAACATTTTGTTTTAACCTTTTGCTTACGGTGGAATTACCGTAGTCCCAAGAAAAAGACTTGAAAAATACGGGGTTGGGATTATCGTCATCCCGAAAATTTCCACCCCTCAAAGATGGAGTGCAGGAAATCCTTAATAGCGTTTGGCTCAACGGGGGTCTCATTGGGTATTGGAGAAGGGAAATTCTATAGGGAATATATTAGTTATCATAGGGAAATACAGGGAAAAATTATGCAGCAAAGAAAGTAAACATTGTTCAAGCGCACGATTTGAAGCTGTTTCTACCTCACTTCTTCCAAATTAGTGGAAGATAATTTTTGTTTGTGATATTAATATGAAGAGAATAGATTATTTTCAGTAAATTGTTTTATTATTTTAGTATCTCTGATTTTGATTAAGTTTTTCTTCTTATAATGTTAAGTATTGCGGGTTTTTTTTATTTCGACAATAGTACACTAGATATCTTAAAATAATATACGTAACTTTATTTATTGAACTCAACAAAAATGAAATTATTATATACATTACTATCTAACAAAAATGCAGTTAATTTTGTAAAATTTTTATGTATAAATTTTTTTGTAAAATTAATTACTTTTACACCGTAGAAAATAGTTAGTTTTATGCTCACACACAACTTAATAATCATGTTTTATATTCTTTGCATGGAATTGAACTTTGTCTGTTTCAGAATGATATTAATAAGTAATGAAATTCTAATGATATTTACAATTAATTTACTCCGCAATCATCTGATTAAAAAAAAAAGTAATTGAAGTTATGCAAAAAATAATGCAAGTTACATTAATTGTTCTTTATATATTTTTTAAACATATGATTATAAACAAATATAAATGTCGTACAAATGTAAGTCCTAAGCATTTTTCTGCTATGTTCAAAGAGGCAATAGCTGTTCCAAAATCGTTTCGGAAAACAATTGTTATTGCCGTACTTTTTTCTCGGAAACTTCTAAAGCTAATTCAATACTTTATTTTATTTTTATTTTGTATTATACTTAGGTATTATACTTATTATATAATTACTATTATGTTTATTAAACTTTGTATTATACTTATATATAAATAAGGATTGTCTCTCAAAATTCATTCATTTTCAACAAAGTTAATTAACGCTGTTCTCAAATACAAAGGGCCTACTATCAGATACATTTTTAAATTCATTTTTGTTCAGAAACGCATGAAACAGGCAGTTGTTGTTATTCAGAAACTTTGCAATCGAAACACGTTTTCCATTTTTTGCTCAAGGCAGAAGATCTTTTATAAAACACTGTCAAAGTCCGCGTTTTGAACCGAATTCCTGATTCTTCATCGCACGAAAGGAGAAAAACCTGTTGTCACGTGACACGAATAGCTTATAACACGACAACTAATTTATTTATCGAAAAATTTAAAACTCATTTCGATTCCAAATTGCTTCAACAGTCAGGCCTGCAAATTTTATGATTTTGCGTTTAAAAATGCGTCAGAAAGTTTTGCGTTGTTCAGCAGAACATTTGAAAACCACATTCAAAATAAAGTAGAATGTTTAGTTTGTGAAATCGTACACCTATTGCACTTTTTAATTTCATTTATTGCCAAATGACCATTTATTGTTTAATAAACGTCAAAAATATGAAAAGGAATTTCTTTTAAATCATTTCAGTAATTCTCGAGAAAAATGAACTTTACTCCCAGCTATTTTCTATATGATTTCTCTAGTGTTATTGCTTGCTTTAGTATTATTATTCTAAGGTTGTTTGGGGGGGGGGGGGGCATTAAAATTAGAGAGACTCAAAATCAAAAAAGCACATTTCATAAATTAACAAGGCATAATTTAATTTCAACACAGCGGTTTTAAATTCCACGTACGGGAAATATAGTATTGAGTTGTTAGAAAATACACAGCACACACGTAAAATGTACATGTTTAGTTTTTTTTTCTTTTTAATCCTTAAAAGTTATATATATATACATGTGTGTGTGTGTGTATTAACATTTAGTTTAGAGGAGGCCCCACTAGTGGCTGAGAGGGTCTGCTCTCAAAGCTGGTAGACGGGAGGTCCTGGGTTCAAACCCCTGTCATGCTCGTCGACCTAACCGTTCGGAGTTTTCCGTGGTTTTCTTCGAACCTTGCCATAAATACGGGTTATGATCCCTTAGAAAGACCCCCACTGATGCCATGCCCCTAGGGCCTATATCCCTTGTGTAAATAATCGGCCGTCATAAATCAACTAACCAACCGACCATCAGTTTAGAGGAGCTAGGTATTTTTTAGTTATAGTCTCTCATTTTTTGCACATTGAAAAAAAATGCTTATTTAAGGAAATTATTTTTATTAAACTTATTTAATTTTTAAATGTATCTGAATGCTTGGAGCTATTATTACATAAAGTATTTTTGTATTAGCATACAATTTTTTTTCTTATTTTACTTATAGCATTTGCTTAATATTTTTATTCAGATTTCTACTACTATTTCTGTATAGTAATATTCGACTAATTTAAGTACAACATAAATTATAATACAATTTGGAAATAGCGGTTTATTTTTTAATTAAAAAAGTAAATGCCCAACTGTTTACACCAAACCCGTTGCATATAACTTTATTCTTCTTTACTGTTTATACCGATTTCTATGTATTTATTTCTAACTTTTTCTTCTTTTTCTTCTTTTTTTTTTTTTTTTTTTTTTTTTTTTAAGTTATAATCTAAATTGTAACGGGGAAGGAAAAAAAAAAAAACTTTTTTTTAAATAAATTATTTTTGTATTACTTATTTAATTTTTAAGTGTATCTGAAAGTTTACAGCTATTTTTAAATAGTATTGTGCCTAGTTGTTTGTGTTATAAAATGAGTATGTAAATGTTTTGCTTTTCACATTAGTTTAATTGTTTTTATTCAGATTTCTGTCACTATTTCCGAATTTTCGCTAATTTAAGTACAAAATAAATTATAAAACACTGGAAGTGTAAGTTTATTTCTGAATGAAAAAAGTTAATGCCTTACTGGGAACACTAATTCAGTTGGATAAAACTTTATTTTTCCTTACTGTTCTTTGTTGCGATACCCATATATTTATTTTTACATTTTTCTTATCATGGAATTTATTTTTTCTTATAATCTGAATCATGATAAAAAGAAAATAAATGTTTATTTAAGGAAATTATTTTTTATTTGCTTATTTAATTTTTAAAAGTATCTGAAAGTTTAAAGCTATTTTTAAATAAAGTATTTTTATATTAGCATAAAAAATTCTTCTTCTTTTTTTTTTTTTTTTTTTTTTTTTTTTTTTTGCTTGTAACATAACATTTTCTTTTATATTCTCCTTTTCAAAATATAAACCACTATTTAAACGTTCATTGTAAGTGTTTTTCTGCTTATTTTTAAGAGACATCACTCAATTATTTCAAAACCGCTCAACCTCTTGAATTTAATGACTTCACAGAAAAAGTGCAATTTTTATGTCCGTATAACATTTAAACCTCATTTATAACGATAAGCTATTACTTTTAACAGATGAAAAGGTTTCCTTTAGGGAAAAGTAAATCCCGAAATTTCTCACGATTGAAAGTCGTTAGCGGACGCGCCTAATGATTCCAGATGTTCTACCGTCACCTGGGGTGCGATGCTTCTGAAGAAAGGGGGATGAAACGGTCAAGTTTTTCCCGTAATCGGAGGATATTTAAAGTATTCATTTCCCGTAAGCTACAGGTTAATTACTAAATAAAAAATATGTATTATTAATCGTTAGCTGCAAACAGCAAATTTTAAATTTGGGGTTTTAGAATCAGACTGATACAAAATAATTTAATGAAAGTTTTTAAAAGTCGTGTAGTTAAAAAAAAAAAAAAAAATCAAAAATACTAAATGGAACTATGAATTTTATTTTTATGGTACTATCAAGTTGTTTTCCGTCAAATTTTGACGGGTTCCATCTAGTATATATATATATATATATATATATATATATATATATATATATATATATATATATATATATATATATATATATATATATATATATATTTCTCTCTCTCTCTTTTTAAATATTCTTCATATTTTCAGTATTTTGGGCCAATTACCATTGAAGCAGAAGCTATGGTAAAATTATGATTGCACTTGTTAATTTATTAACTATGTGGTATTCTGTCTACACATTATTATTAATTATCTCTTTGGAGATTTAATTAGAATGTTACAAGAACTTGATATGTTTTTTGAAATTCAAAGATATTATAATTATATATATATATATATATATATAAAATAATTTAAACATAGCCAATAATGGACCCAAGAATGATAGAATTGTGAATATTACTGAATATTGCAACATTGATAATCATTTACTAAATGCTTAAAACAAAAAACCATATTTGAACACATTCCTGGTAATTCTGCGCAAATTGCAGCAAATATTTGCGGAATGTTAATATAATTTCATTTTTTTAATTACCAGAAATCAATTTCTTCAAATTCAATTAAAATTTCAAATCATATTTTGAAAACAAATACTTAAAACAAACTCAAAATGCAATAACAATAGTACTACTACTACTAATAATAATAATAATAATAAGAGAGAGAGATAGAGAGAGAATAAACTAGAGGAAATAAAAGAAAATAACTTTTAAGGAAATTAAAATTAAAATTAAAATATGTAAAGTGAGACATGTCGTCAGGGGCTACCATTCACACTTTACAGGGAAATAAAATGATACAAATAGTTTCTGTCGTGTGTGAAAAATGTCTTAATGCGAAAATATTTTACTTAGCATCACAGACCTTGAGAATATCACCATTATATTGTGTGAACGAAACTAGTCGGCTAATTTATAAAAACTTTTTAAGTTCTTATGTTTAATGTAATCACTTTTAGCATGTGTATTTTATTTTCACATTTAAGTTAATTTCTTTATTAAAATAAATTGTACCTTACTTACATGTTTTAGTTTTGTTACTAAATATGCATCTGCATCATAATGCTACATTTGTACAAGTCATTAATGACATACTTAAACCATTGATTGGCTATCGAAAAATTTACATTTCAGAGATTATAATACAGTTTTTTTGTTTTACATGTAAAACATCATTTCATACTAAATCGATGACACTCTACACTTTTATAATTGATACTTTTTTGCTACCTCTGACAGTTTTCGAGATATGGTCAATAATTTCCAAATTTCGCCACTAAAATGAATGACGATGATGACATGCTCTTACGATAGTGCAGAGGTATTTTGCTGTAGGTAGACATTTGTTTCACAATTTTAGCTTTAGCCGTTTAAGAGCTATTTCATGATAAATGGACTTTTCTATGCACCCTTTATAGCAGAGAAGCTATACAGAAAAAAGCAGTTACACTAAAAAAAAAAAAAAAAAAGTTGATTTTACGGTAGAATACTGGAAGCTGGGTTGCCAGTGTTAAATGCCAGGTTAAAATCAACATTTTTTTTTTTTTTTTTTTTTTGCAGTGTACTAAAAGAAAATATATACGTGGGTTTTTCAAAATTGAGATTTAAATACTTGTAGCCTACTAAGCCTACTAAACCGGGAAATTACTCAAAAATGATTACATTGTGCTTATTTTTAAGCATCTAATTTTAACAGTATACTACATGCTAAATTAAAAAAATAACGTGACTTCAGTTAAAACTGTTCAGAAAATCTCATACTGTACAAAAACAACAACAACAACAACAACAAAAAACAGAACGACAACAGATGAAATGATGCATTCATTTTGATTAGCGTATGAAGTGAAACAATAGAGACCTCATTGATGGGTCAAGTGAAAAAAAATGTGAATGAAATATGACAGGTTTAGGTATATTTCAGTTTTATGTTCCTTCTCTTTTTTAGGTTCATTCGCAATGCTACACTGATTAAAAAAAAGTCTACTCAAATATAAGAATCTGAACTCACTCTTTTTTAGAACAATTCTTTCATAAACGAGTGCATCAATCTCAGTTATAAGTAACCATATTTACTTAAAAATAACCTTGTTAATAAATTCCAATATAATCTTGAATTACTTAATATTTAGCATTATAAATTTCGAGAGAAATTGTTTAATAAAAGTTTATGTCTAATTTGGAAATATTTAGTTCGAAAACCTTGAAGAATAAAAGATTTCTTCTTTACTTCAAACGTAATGAACTAGATGTTATAGCGGATATATCGAATTCATGTCTGCTTTTATTCTAAAGTCTCTATTCTAAAATCACGTGGTTCTAGTCACAGAAAGACGGAATTTTTCAGTCGATGAAGAACGATGCCATCTTTAATATAAAATACACATTTTCATTCATTTAACATTCACGTTTTAATACGATTGCATCAAATGACATAATTTTATACAGTTTTATATTCACTTCTGTTTTGACATTGATGTTACATTAAAGAAAACATACATTTTCATTCAAATTACATTTTTCATACATTTTCAACAATAAAAAAAGGCGGAGGGTTGATTTTTTTTTTTTTTTTTTTTTTTTTTTTTTATGCAGGTTATTTACTAAAAAGTATTTAAATAGGATTTCAAAATCACTACTTTAAACTAAATTACATTTTTTTAAATGCCTCATCATGATGAGCATATCGGTTATTCTAAAAAAAAAGTTACATTTCAGAAATTGATTGTGTCTTGATTTTTTTTTCACTAGGGGGCTTTGCCCCCTGCTCGCTACGCTCACCAACCCCCGTTCTGATTTCACAGCCTCTTAAAACCTGGTAATGTATCCTGTTTTAAAAAGATGATGGTGATATCACGAACGGCGACTTTCTTCTGTAATCAGATTATAATGCATTTTCATTTAACTGGTTATAATGCTTTTCCATTTAATTCATCTTTTTTATTTTTAATATTCATGTGTAAACCCGATTTTTATGACATAATTTTCTTTTTTTCCTGCTCACTCACCAAATTATACAAATTGACATAATTTTTATTTTAAATAACGAAAAAACAAATAAATTAGTAATAACATTAATAAAAATATAAATAAAACGTCTAAATAAAAATAACTTGATGACGTAAACAAGCGTTGTCAAGTGAATGTGACATTTTCGATCAACCATTATTGGCATTTAATCTTAATCTTTTAATTGGCATTTTAATTTTTTTTCAACAGGTATTTATTTTATTTTATTTTATTTTATTTTTTTGCTAGCTTATTTTAATTACTTTTTTTTATTCATGGAATTTTCCAATCGATTTTTAACACAATTCCTGATAGGCAAGAATTATATAAATTATGTTGAAAAGTGTTTTGCTGATGACAATACAACATTTTAATATTTTTACAACTTAATTATAAATTAACCAGAGATTTCAGTGCGAGGATTTCGCACTGAAATCTAATATTTTTTAGGTACTTCTCTATTATGCTGTCGACCACTTTTCATAACAAAAAACTATCGCCAAATTGTAAGATTAAATGCCAAAAATGCAGTCCCATTTACTTGATGTCAGAAGCATTATACGTGTTTGTTAAATCATCAAGTGGTTTTTAATTCGACATTTGCGTGTATTTTTCATTATGTTTTATTGGTTTATTAGTTATTTCATTAATTAAAATAACAATTGTGTCCTTAAATTCTTATATTTTATTTATTTATTTTGATATTCTAATGGCAACGTTATCCCGTTTATTTGGCGATAGTTTTTTGTTATGAAAAGTGGTCGACGGGATAAAAGAGAAGTACCATTTTTTATCAATATGTAATAGTTATTAGATGCAGGTTTAAACTTCTAAAGAAAAAGCAAGGATAAAAATATCTGTAAACAACATTTAGTTGTTAGTCAATCCAGAATATCATATAATTTATTCTATCAAAGTTAGAGTAAAAACTGATCCAAGGTTGCTAAAGGCACTCGCAAGAGAGAAAAAAAAATTAACAATCATATTTTAACTGCATTAGAGGATGACGTCATCCGCTTCGGGAAACACATGGGACATAGAAATATAAATCTAAACATTTCAATTTAAATTTCGCTTTTTAATCATAAATATAAAATAAACCCGTGCGGTGTTTTTTATAATAATTGCTGAGCATCATATAATGTGGTATTTTATTTTTTTGGCAACAATGTTTTGAGGAAAACCTTTCATTTCATTTAGGAAAACAATGCCGATTTAATTTTTAATTATCAGCAATTTTTAATCGAAAACATGTTTTAACGAAATGTTAAGTTTGCCATGTCAGAAGCGTTTTTAAAATCCATTCATATGCTATCCCATTCGTCGTTCTGCGTTTCGTATTTTCAGAAAAAAAGGGATGTTGACAGAAGAAATAATATATATGATACATTCACTTGAAATTGATTGTTCTTTTTGAATTAGGCGGTCACAGGTGATAAATCGTCAAATATCTCTGTAACTCGTGCAATTGTATGGGAGTTGAAAAACAACGGATTTAATTATGTGACAGTAAAATGCTCGCCAAAATAGGCCAAAGCGCTGTGAAATGGCAAAAGTCAATATTTTAAAGAGTTAAAAGTAAAAAATAAATTGTTAAAAAAATGTAATATACAGAATACGCTTTCATCAATTAATAATTAAATATCAATAAATTTACGATTACACGATGACAAATAAATTTAAAAGAGTAAAAAGATAATTTAAATAATGTTTCATTTTTCTTTCTGATTCTCTTTTGTTGATACCAGAGCAAAAAGTATATATTTCAAATAAATTCATTATTTTGAGCTTCCTGGCAAACGTATAAAAAAGAAGTGAATTTTTCATAATAGAGGTCTTTGCCCAGGCCAAATTAATGCATTGTAATAGATATTTTACGTAAAAAATATGAATTGCGGTTAAAAAAATTCCGCGGTATTTTCAAGATGACCATTGGTTGCTTATAAAAGAGTGTTTTTAAAAAACTATTTTTGGTATTTCCGCATTATCCCGTGAACCATTTTTCATAAAATAAACTATCGCCAAAGTAATCGCCAGACCCAGACTCTAACGCCAAATAAACAAATGGGTAAATGTTGGCATTGGAATTAAAAAAAAAAAAAAAAAAAAAAAAAAAAAAAAAAAAAAATCGGAAAAGCTGCATTTACTCAAGTGTCAACTATCAATATTTTATTAAAATAAATTTTAAAATTTATTAAGGAAAACAGAAAAAAATAATATTGGATATTTATTTATTTACAATATTTTTCATAATTATCCCTCTCGACAGATGAATGTTTGTGACGTCAGTAGAAACTGATCTAATCTATGTAACTATGCATCACTAAATTTTTTCAATTCTTTTACCGCTTTTAAAATTTTGTCGAGGCCGTTTAAAAACACAATTGTTAGTTAAAGAGGATACTACACTCACACAAAAATACTCGCTGGCTTACTTTAGTCCTGTGGGATATATTTGTTTTAATATCTCGTTTGCATTTCAATATTTATGAATGTTTTTTTTTCCTTTATTTCTTACTTTGGTACATTTGGTTCGAAAACCACTTTTTTTGGCACTGGATAGCTAAAGTCGATCTGGACAAAGAACTTTCTGTACTTTTTCGATTTTGTTTCAAGACTTGTTTTTTATACCACGTCGAGTTTTAAACAAAGAAAACGAGTTTTCTCGAATTAGTGACCTAGCTAGATCGATTTCTTGTGCTCGAATTAGTGTAGTCATTAATTTTTGTGAAAATCGTTAGTGCCGTTTTCGATATATAGCAGCATTCTTATTGCTGAGTTCCTTTTAATAGATCAAAATGACCTTTCCCGAATTCGAAACCTAGCTAGATTGATTTCTCGTGCTCGAATTAGTATAGGCAACATGTTTCGTGTAAATCGTTTGAGTATTTTTCCATTTATAACAAAAAACATTTTCAGGGCTGAGTTTGTTTTACCCTGTAAAAACGAATTTTCTTGTATTCGGAACCTAGCTAGATCTTTTTTTCGTGCTCGATTTAGTACAGGGGACAATTTTCGTGAAAATCTTCCACGTCGTTTACGATATCATTTATAATCAGGAAAATCTCTTGCTCGTTTAATATATATGAATAATCGGGAAAATCTCTTGCTCGTTTAATATATATCAATTTGGCGACAGTAATTTGGTCGACAGGACAACTAACAAGAACCAATTGTATATATAGTGTTACGAATATTGTAAATAGCTAGTGTTTGTGCTTAAAAATAATGTAAATAGTTCAATTAAGCTCTATTCATAAGCTAATATTAATTTTTGTTGCATTGCAATATCTTAATTTGGAGATTTTTTATAAGCGAGTAAACGCTATTGGATTTCAATAGGAGTCTATGGAAATTTGGCGATATATTGGAAATAGCGTCGTTGGCGCCACTTTTAGCAGCTAATTTTGGCCGCCAAATTTGGCGATATATCGCCAAGTTGGCGCTAAAATTGGCGACAGACTCGGGTCTCTTCCTCTTGGTAACCCCTCTGATAGCGTCCATCCTATCTAAATTCTCTACTTTCATGTTAATTCCCCCTAAGAAAAGTCAGAAAGCTCTGACCAATCAGATACGTTTCGAGGTATTAGAAGGATTCATGTGTAAACACAATTTTTATGACGTAATTTTCTTTATTTCCTGCTTTCAACACGTGATCATTTAATTATTATTTTAAACTTTCATTATTGTTTTTAATAGTCTCGCGCAAATACATTTTTTATTTGAGATAAAATATAATCATTTGCGCTTTTTTGGCAACAATATAAAAAATGACCTTTTCAATAAAAGATTTTTTACTCGATTTTTAAGGATTTTTTGAGTTTTTATTGTCCGACCGTGATAATATTTTTTAATTTCTGAAAGCTTGTTATATTTCGCGCCTGGTGGTATGATTTTCGAATCCGTAGGATGGCTAGAAAAAAAGTAATCGCTCCTCAAAAAAGTCTCTAATAAAAAAGCAATGAGACTAACCCGGAATATCTACGCAGATTTTCATTGGTCCATTTTTAAGCCAAAACTTTTTTTTATATAGAAGGATATACATATTATTTTATTTTAATTACCTATATTAATATCTTGTGTTATGAAAACTGAAAGTTTTCCCACACTTTTCTTTTTATATACAGAACAAATGATCAATTGTTATCAAATACATGAGCAAAATGTCCACTATGTTACCGAGAACTCTTTATTACCTTGTTTAAAATAAAAATTATTTGTAATTCTTAAAATTTATTAAAATTTTTTTTGAAGTGATGACAAATATCTAGAAGACAAATGTTTGTTCAAATACATTGCCAATTCAGATAGAAAATAAATATATGTTCACTCAGTTACTATGGTTTAAAACATTAGACATGATCGCAAATATAGGGAAATTGTTACTTTATGTATGTAAATATAGGGTCCAGGTGGGCCCAAATTGCAACAGATCCATGCTCTACAGATGAAGATATGGATCTTTTTCTCTATTAGCAATTTCCTTTGTTTTATCTAATCTTTTTATCTCTCGATGCCAGCGCTGTTTCTCAGCAGTTAATAATTTTTAATAATTGTTATAGCGTTGATAATAATTAACACTACCTATACTTCAAATAAATACTTATCTAATTACGTCTTATGACAGCCAAAAATAAAATGTGAATATTCTTAAGTTAGTAAAATACCTTGTTTTTTTTTTTTTTTTTTTTTTTTTTTTAAAGCTTAAAGAACAATGTTTTATTTACTTTTCTTAAAATTTATTAAATTTAAAATGCAATATAATAAATTAACATAAAATTACAATCCTTAAAAATATAGTTATTGTGTCTCCTATGTTAGTGTCCAGTTTCTTCTGTTACCAAACAAGCAGTAACAGAGCGGAATACAAGATTGCCAATTTTTAAAAATTATTCAAGACATTATTTAGGCTTAAGTAATCTTGTATTAAATACACACATAAGCTTACTATTAATTATATTTGCCAATCTTAACAGTTATTTATATTATCTATAGCAAGGTATAACATAGTGTGACAGACTAATTTCTTTTTTTTTTTAGAAAAATCTGCAAAAAAAGAAAAAAAAAATCCACTGTGTAATACGATCATTTGAAAATCTTGGTAACAGTGTGGGCATAAGAAAAAGTACATTCTTTGGCGACATGTTATTTCAAGCTAATATTATATTTTTATAATTAAAATATTTTCTCATTTTATATTGTAATTGAAAGATAAGGCATCTAATTTTGAAATGATGTATAATTTAAATACATTTTATTCTGTATCTTGTGTTTTCAAAGCTTTCTTTTTGAAATTTCTTATTGGTGGCAGTCAATTTTTTAAAAATTGAACATTATAAACTGAAAATACTTAAATGTTTTAAGAAACTATTATTCAACAGATATTGTATTATCTTCCAAAAAGTTGCATATATTTGTATAAAATAAGAATGATATCTATTTTTTAACTGGAAATTTTATTATATTGTTGGACACTGTTTTGTAACTTATTTGAGAAGGACTCATATATTGAAATTTTGGATGATAGCTTAGAAATTGACTATTTAAAAGTATGACGTGCTCATTTTTATATGGTTTGTTTTCAGAAAAGGACTTATATTAGAAGCATTGTTAAAGGGGATTGTAAGGTTTCGTTACCCTTTGAGCTTTTTTGTAATTGAACCACCAATTGGAAGAAGGGAATAAATCCAAGAAATAAGAATGGAGATAATAAAAAAAAACTTTATAACTTTTTACTTTCAACTTATAGGCTCATGTGATATCAATGATAATGAAGAAAATATAAATTCTGATTTATTTACTAATAGAGCTGGCTGAAATATACACTGCTCAAAACAATTAAAGGATATTGCAGTTTTAGGTGGATTTTGTATCTGGGAAACTTTTTAGCTGATTGATACATGGTCGACAGACATAGTAGGTTATATGAGAATAAATTACACATGTTTGGCAGAAAAAAATGCATTTTATTGCGCATTTGTGTACAAAAGGAAAAAAACACAATTTGTGCATATGAGAAAAAAAAGAATAAGAAAAGGTGTTTTCTTCAAAGAAAATCATTTTCAGTAGGGGGTATGGTTTCCACGGGCAGCCAGCAACGTTGAACACCTTTGAGGCATGGACTCAATGAGGCTATTAATGACGAGTTGGGGTATTCTGCCCCACTCTTCCAGAAGAGCTCTTTCCAGTTCTTGGAGAGTTTGTGGGGGTTGTTGGCGGCCAGAAACTCGTCTTCCTAGAGCGTCCCAAACGTGCTCGATTGGATTCATGTCTGGAGAACACGCTGGCCATTCCATTCGAACGATTCCTTCCTCGAAAAGGAAATCCTCCACCAGGTTTGCACGATGTGGCCTGCGGTTATCGTCCATTAAAATGAAGTTATCTCCGATTGCTGCAACGTAAGGGACTACAATAGGTCTGAGGATCTCATCCCTATATCGGCGACCAGTCAGAACTCCATCTCGAATGATGTAGAGGTCCGTGCGCCCGTCAATGGAGATGCCACCATACACCAACACTCCTCCACCGCCAAATCTGACACTTTCGTGCACGAACGGAGGATTATTCCTACTGCCACGGTCGCTCCAGATGAAAATACGCCTATTATCCGGATGCACAGAAAAACGGGACTCGTCAGAAAACAGAATATTGCTCCATTCATTTCTCCTCCAGTTGACATGCTCGGTTGCCCACTCCCTGCGGTCGCGACGATGCCTTGATGTTAATCTAACACATACCATCGGTCGGCGAGCATACAGACCTACAGCATGGAGCCGGTTTCGGACAGTCTGAGTTGAAATCGTGGTACCTGTAGCCGAGCGAAGGTGTTGTTGGAGAAGAGTAGCGTTCATGTTTCGGTGTCTCCGAGCTGTTAACGCTAAATACCGATCTTCATTGGGCGTTGTTACCCGTCTACGACCTTTCCCTGGTCTTCGGCCTGCACATCCACTCTCCAAAAAACGGTTCCAGATCCTGGAAATGACACTTTGTGACACTCCAATGGCTTGCGCTACTTCGGCTTGAGTTTGGTCCCCTTCTAACCTACCAACAATTCTCCAAGCTTCTGAATCTGTCAAATGACTTCGCTGAGACATCGTACTCATCTAAACAAAGCAATCACTGAATGCCGATCATCCTTGTCTTCATTCTCTTTTATCCAGTTGAAAGTCAAATTTCCTTCGCTGCCGCTGAAGTGACGTTTTTGACGTCGAACTCAAAATTTGCATACTCCACAGTTTGAAAACCAGAAAAATTTGCATTTGTGATTCTCTTCTTCTATTTTCGGCAAAAAAAATTTCGTTTATATCTTTATTTTATATAAAACTTCAAATATCCTTTAATTGTTTTGAGCAGTGTATAATATTCCTTTATATATGTATATGTAAATGTGTTGGATTTATTCCCTTCTTCCAATTTATCATATACTATATACAAAATAATTTGAAATAATAAACAATATAATGACAAAAACTATTTATTTATTAGAAAAAACGTAAGGACACTCTATTATTCATCTATTTCTTCCCTTTCGGATGTTGTAGTTGGCCAGGTCAGAATAATATCGTAAAAAACTTTGAATTCGTCAGGAATATATTTGATTATTTTTTCTATGTCATTTATTTTTTTCTCATTTATGGGTCTTTTAGTAACATATGCCAGAGTTTCTGGTACTTTCGGGTTTGTAGAAGGTTTTTGGAGCAAAGATGTAGCTTTAATGAAACCATCGATAAATTCGGAACGTGTCAAGTAACCTTTATGACTTGAACTATTCTCAAATCTTCTATATTGTGAAATCTTGAATGTTGTTGCCTTGTCTAATGATTTACAGCTTTTCTTGAAACATCGCTGCCATGAGTTTTTAAAATCAAATATGTCGTTAGAAGTAATGGGTTTAACTGAAAAACCCCTGATTTTTGCTGCCAAAATAAGATTATTATATTCATTTGGAACGTAAATTCTGTCCTTTCTCCTAATGAGTATTTTAGCGGTAACGAAATTTCTGTCACACCGTAAAAACGAGTGGCCACGCACAGGAAAGTATTGATATATTTTCTCACAACGATTCATTGCAACAACAGTGAGAAAGAATCTTATAAGGGTGTTATTTCTATTTTGTCCCCCGCAAGCATCGCTAAAAACGTGTAGTTCTTTGACAGAGGGATCCATGTTCTGTATAGTTTTCCACAATAAACTGCATACTTCATCCGGGCCCCGTTTAGCTTCCCCTCATGGTAAGTGTAGAAATCAGCTGAGTTCGTCTTTAAGTCGTGAACACAAAACACATACAACCATAGTTTTCTTAAATAAAACATCTCTTAAAATGGGATCTTAGGAATGGGCAGATTTTGCATGTAATGAAATACAATGGCTCCTACGTCTTCTCTTTCCTGACACAAGACCAAAATTTCTTTCTGTTTATTATAAAACTTTTTAGCACGTTTAAGATGCATCATTTTTTCCGCAACCATCACTCTCTTCGCATTCTCATTGAGAGATGGACTTTTTATTTTTGCATCGAGTTCTTCGCAAGTCGAGCAAACGTCTACTTGTGGCCGACCGAATCTGTAGCCATGATTATCATTAAAATATTTTCTGTAATAGTCGTATATTACGCATTGGTATTTTGGGTATTTTTTTTTAAAAAAGTTCATGCATTATTTTGACGTTTAGGTTCGCTTCTAAATAATGTATATTTTTGCAGCTGTTTTGACACTATTTCTATACTCGTACAGTTGATAGTTGGAAGAAGGGAATAAAGGAAGGATTTGTTTCCTTCTTCCAACTAACTATTTTTATGGCCGCATGAATCTATACGAAGCGAATGGTTTTTGTTCTTTTCTTCGAACTCACAACTAAGCGCTACGTCTAAAGAATGTAAAAGTGTAGAAAAATGAATGTGTCAAAAAGTGGCGTTTATTCCCTTCTTCCAATTGGTGGTTCAATTATTATTTCAGTATTTTATAATATATTGTAACAAATTAAAAGGTTGAAGAAAAAGACTGAGTCGAGAAAAGTGCAATTCTTGTGCTAAAATTTGAAAATGTAATTTTTTTTTCTATTTAAGCAAATTTAAAAACCCTTCTTCTACAATTTTGAACGTTTGGCATATACTCATATACATATATTTCGCATGTTTTGCTTAGAAGTGTGTTCTATAACTGTAGGGATCAGATTTCTGAAAGGGTTAATTTAATAAAGGGGACGTCCACAAATGATGTCACGCTTGGAGGGGAGGGGAGGGGGGTCATGAAATTGTGACAGTTTGTGACAAGTGGGTGAGAGGGGGTAAGCAGAAGTGTGACATCACACATTTTGGTTAGAATAAAATCATCAGATTAAATTTTGAAGTTATTTTGAAATTACCAGAATTTGAGGGTATTTTTTAATCTGGGCTAAAACAACTTTCATGTCATTTGTTTTCACTTATATTCCTTTTCAAAAAAATATATTAATATTTTATTACTTATTGTATTTAGTTTATTGTATATTAATTATGTTTTCTGTTGTAAACCTTAATCTTACTTTATACAAAATAAGTACACGAATAATTTTTATTGTTATGCTCACAAATGTCATTAGTTAAAGTTAAAAAATAAAATTTGAAATATGATCTATAACGTAGTGCTTTCTTTCTGAACTGCAAGTATATGTCAATGTAATATAGCGTGACATGTGACAAGGGGGGGGGGTATGGTGAAAAGTGACACTTTGTGACTAAAGGCGGGAAGGGGGGAGGGTGTCAAAAATATTGAAAAAAAGTGCGACATCATTTATCGACAGCCCCAAAATAGTAAAATACATGTAATTGCATATGTTAAAAATACAATAAAAATGACTATTTACCTAATATTTTTATTTTAAAAAATGAACTATTTGTATTACTGAAAATCCGATTCTTATTTTAATAAATGCACCTTACGGACTACCCAAAGGAAAAAAAAATAGAGAGTCAATTAAAAAGCATGTGTTGAAGTTTTAGCATTTTGCTTATACTGATTGAAGGAACGCAAGCTGTGAAAAATAAATTTAAAGATTGCAACTCTGAATCATTTAAATGTAAATAGGGGCAGTGCCTTTTTTTTCACATATTTCTAATCATAAGATCTTTACGTAATTTTCCTAGAATATACTAGGTATGCCTAAATTTATTTAAATCAAAAGAAAAAAAAAAGAAAAATGATATATTCGTCATTTTTTGGAAAATGAAAGGCAGCGAGTCGAGCTAGAACTTATTTATTAGGTTTTAATTTTGGCGAAAATGCGATAGTAGAGAAGTATATAAAATAAATAAAGAAAAGAAATTAACTAAAAAAAAAAAAAAGTGTTTTTCATATTTGAGATTAAATGCTCAAAGGTATGTAAGCTTATTTTTAAGCCTATTTTTTAGCCTTTGCTTATTTTGAAGTACCCAATGTTTAACATTGAAAATGTTTTGAATATGTTTTTTAATGCACAGTGTTAAAATATATATATATATATATATATATATATATTTTTTTTTTAAATCTCATATAAAAGATTTAATTTAATTTTCAATTTTCATTTCTAGTAAAATTTTATGAAATTAAATAAATTTTTATTCCTCAATTAAATCTTCAATTCTTCAATTCTTTCGGAACAACTATATTCTTTTTTATTTTTTCAGAAAAATACTCACTCATAAGCTATCAAAATTTTTATATAAATATCCAGTTGAAGGTCTTGATATTCACTGAATTTAATTAGAAATTTGTTTTAAAGTGTGACTGGATTTTACCATAAACTAAATCTTTTCTGGTATAAAGTTTTGCTTCCAATTTAAACCAAACCGTCCCTTGAAACTAAATTTCATTAGATATCCATCTTGAACTGTTGGAAATACGATTGGCAAAGTGGTTCTTATCAAGATGTATTCAAATAGTTGATGAATATTTGTTTGAATCATATAACATTCTATTCAAGTATTTGCACTTCTGTTTACATGGATATGGGTAATATTAATTTATGTTATGCATGACTGGGAAAGAAAATGAGAACTGTATTCATTGTTTGGCTAATGGGGTTGCTTATTTTTTACAATCGACGTAAAAACGTCGTGTTTTTTAGGATATAAAAATTCTATTACAGAGATAAACCATTGTTGTATTATAGTTCAATAATACACTCTGGGAGATAATGCATTATTGATTTATTTCTGTAAGCTATTCATCACAAATAAAAATTAAACGCTGCTAATTTTGGCATAAATCTAAAGTCTATAAATCTAATAGATTTATTAAGTTTTAGTTGACTCAATTAAACCACGTTAAGGAAAAATCTCCCGCCACCGCAAAAAAAAAAAAAAAAAAAAAAAAAAAAAATTGTTGGATTTGACAAATATTTTAGATTTGGTAAAATAGTCCGCAAATTTGTTAAAAGTTTTCTTTAAAAAATTATTTATTAGGTTATAACCTTGTACCCTTACTCTCTCTTAAAAAAGCGTTTTTTTTTTACTTTTTCGATTTTGGTTGCAGTTTTTTTTTTTATTGAGGATACTTTCACTGTCGAAACCGGTTCCGAAAGTGAAAGTATCTCAATAATATATATATATATATATATATATATATATATATATATATATATATATATAAAAACTTATTGCAAAAATTAACCATTGAAACAGAAATAACTGACCAAATGCAATGAAATTATTATCCCAAATAGCTATGTCAAATTACACATTATAAAACATAGTCCTAACAAATGAAGTATTTACTCAAAAAGTGAAACATAAGTAAAAAAAAAAAAAAAAACCACAAATGCAAGCTTATAATGTAATTTACTTTTTCAAGGGCTGGGAAACCACATTATAAGCAAAGAATGATTGTTTTCTGTAACTGTCACAAGCTTAAAGCCAAAATTTTGTGACAATTCCAAGCCCTAACAATCATTGGAAAGAAATTGGAAAAAAAAAAAAAAAAAAAAAAAAAAGGATACCTTTGAAAATAGAACACTACAAATCAAACGGAAGAAAATAAATCCATTTATAAACAAATAAATACAAAGGAAGACAAAGAAAATCTATACATTACAACATAAATTTGTCTAGAATCCGAAGCCAAAAATGTTTTGTGCTAAGCACATGGTAAAGTGAATAAGTGAATTCAAACGTACAAGTTAAAATTACAGTTAATTTTCTAAAAGTAGCAGTTATTAATTTAACCATTGTGATTTTAACTATTTCTAATTTAAAATATAAAAATACAAATAAATAATATAAAAACTATAAATTCATTTACTAAAAATATTTTTTAACTTAAATAATTTTAATATATATATTATATTATTGGAATATTTAAAAATTTCACTTGTATTCCAAGTTTTCAGTTAAAAGAGAAAAAAAAATTGTGAAAATTTATATGGTGCTGCCATCTGGTTTTATAATAAACAATAACTAAAAAATAATACTAAAGAATAATAGTAATAGTTTTTTTTAAAATCATTATATGGTGCTGCCAATATATATATATACTGGTAAAACCTGTGAAAACCAGATGGAATTCCGTTTTAGACTTAGGTTTTCGTCTTAGCAGGTATAATTATAAGGTACAGTGTAAAATTTACATTTAAGACACATTTCCATTATAGACAGGTTCCTCTTTTCCAAGTTTTATTGTAATACACTTTCTGGTTAGGACGTAGTTGGCAGACACGGAGGCAATTTTAAGTCCCCCGTCCCCGGCTCCAATAATAAGTCATAAGCGATGGCCCTGTAATTTATGTATTGAAAGTTGTTGCATGTAAAAATGCATTTATATTATAAGATGGATGTAAGTCTGTGAGCATATCCGTAAGTAAAATACGTGTGTAAGTATGGATATAATGTGTTAAATATGGATTGTTTAAACATAAAGAAACTAAATGCAAATAAATAAATAAATAAATAAATAAATAAATAAATAAAAATAAAATATAATAAATTTAAATTTTACATTTGTATTTACATTTTTCCGACATAGATTTTTAAACAGATATAATAATTTTCTAGTTGACAAAGTTTTATACACTTTCTATTTATTACTTTTTTTAGATATTCTTTAACACATCACTACTTATTTGATTATCAATTAGCAATATTTACTGATGTGAAAATTCGTTTTTACACTCCAATTTCTAAAGTTAATTAGCCGTGTAAATGTGTTGTCTCACTTTCTTCTAATTAACAATAATTGAGAATGGGATCGCTGCACTACAAATTTCTATTATTTGATTCTCTATTCATGATTGTATACTTTTCTGCTCGATGGCAAATATGTGTTTTTTATCATATGTTGAAATTACCTCGCAGACAAAGAAAGACCCTTACTAACAGTATTATGATGGCAATATCACTGCTATAGAAATTACTTGTGTACAGTGACATTTATTTATTAGAGTTGCAGGAAGTTAACTTATTTACATTTAATTAGGCAAGTAATTTTGGTTTCTTTGTTTTATTGATTTGATCTATAATTACATAATTAAAATAAGAAAATATGGTTGTTAATTTGGTAATATTTGACATTTTAACTAATGTTAATTTGTAAGTATTTTATTAACTGTAAAAGATTCATTAATGTGCTTGAAGTTTGTTTTTGGAATTGTAGTGAAGTTGATGTTACCTTATTCTTCTTAAGAGGCTACTTCTCTCAGTCGAAAACACCCGCTTGCTAATGTTAATCCTATGAGGGAAATATTTTACGATATTTCGTTCGTATTTCAATTTTTTTTTTTTTTTCATTGGATAGCTGAGGTCAATCTTTATGTAGGCTTTTTTTTTTTACTTTTTCGATTTTGGTTGTAGTTTTTTTTTATTGAGGATACTTTCACTGTCGAAACCGGTTCCGAAAGTGAAAGTATCTTAATAATAAAAACTTGTGATCAAAATCGAAAAAGTACAAATGAGCCTGTATAGAGACTCGAAACGAACAATGATTAAAGAGGACATTTTAAAGCTTTTTTTAACGTTGAATTTCCACGGTGCCTTTAGGCAGATGCAATGCATATGCACATAGGAGCTCACTCGGTTGCATTATCACAGAGGAAGAGATGTGTGCTTTATTTACTATGTTCTTTTATTGACTGAATATGATACGGACGTAGGAATATACTATTTGTGTGATACTTCATAAGTCCATGAAATTTTCTTTCTTGTGTGGTGAATATGGCGGTAATTCGAACTGAATTGCATTACACAGTTGTTTACGGATTGTTTGTTTGGAGTTTCCATCGAAAATAGTACTGTATTTCATTGCAGAAAAAAACTTTTAAAATAAAATTTTTGAAACGCTGTTTCATGCTCTCCCCCTCTTTAAAAGTAAAGAAGCTTATTTTATTGATATTGTTATAGCAATTTTTCTCCGTCAAATTTTAACGGATTCCATCTAGTTTATTCTTAAGTATATTACACAAAAAAAAAATAAATATCGTACATGAGAAAATATTCAAATTTTAATTTAAAAAATTCATATCACTATTTTGTGAATGAAAATCACTAAGTGCTTGCTGCGCTCATAATAAACTGGAAATTATGCATATAGAAAACAATTTTTGATCAAAATAAATCCTAACATAGACCTCTAACTCAAAACCAAAATAACAAAAAGTATTGTTTAAATTTTAATTTTAATACAAAATTTAAAACTTAAAAAAAAAAAAAAATCATATTTTTCCAAATCGAATATATATATATATATATATATATATATATATGTGTGTGTGTGTGTGTGTGTGTGTGTGTGTGTGTGTGTGTGTATGTGTGTATGTGTGTGTGTGTGTGTTTTTAGCATGTAGACTATGAAGAAACGCCCATGTGGTTAAAACTGTAGCGTATGTTATATAATTTGAAAGTAAGAGTGCTTGCAAAAATTCAAAATTTACTAATCTGACAAAATGCATCTTAAAGTTTCAATATCCACTTACCAGATACATGTAGAGCTTATAAATGATTATATCTCAAGATATATTGCAGATTTTTGAATATGGTTTTCGCACATTGTTGCGAAATGTTTAAAGATCCAGAATAAAACAAAAAACTAAAGAAGATTTTTTTTTCAAAAAGTTTATAGGTGCTGCGTCCCATTTTAAAAAAGAGCAATCCTCCCTTTCCGCCACATTATATATATATACAAATAAAAGAAAGTTTCGCTCTGTGTGTGTGTGTCTGTTGGCGATGACTAGGAAAATCTAGCCCACCTAGAAGCCTGATAATTTAGATATAGGTAGTCCAAAACCTCTCCTGATGTACCTGAACCTCAGAATTTTAATATTTTAACTATTTACTGAAATATTAATTAATATCCACAAAGAACTTTCATCAAAAATACGCTTTTTTTCTCTTGGGTTGGTTGGTTGCATAGATTCTTCACAGAAGTAATTAAATAAACCAGAGTAGCGATGCATAGATAAGGATTTCTGACTAAATATTTTCAATATGGATTGAAGTTATCAGCGTAAAGCCATGCTATTGTTGCGCCACCTGCACATAACAAATTACACAGACATCCCCCTGTTTGAAATACTTTCCAGGCACGTTTTTCTTCATGACAATTAGCCGGGTTTAAGTTCTTTTTTTACATGTCATATATTATTATAATAGAGATTATTAATAGAGAAACCTTTATTTAACAGATTACTTTTTTTATTTGCGGGAATGGAGAGGGGCAGGGGTCTAATTACATTTAACATTTTTAACATATTTAGCTGCACCCATATTGTTTAATTGCTGTTTTATATAGACAATACCGCTATTTTAAATCTCAGCTAATAGTGTTCCAAACTTCTCCAAACCAGTTCCATTTTTACTAAATTATCGTAAAAATCAGCATTCATAGCTTCAAGGTGTATTTCTAGAAAGCAGTTACCAGAATTTTCGAATAATAGTCTAAGCCAAATTTCAAATTAAGTTCCTAGCTTAACCAAATGAATCAATCTTTAAACATGTATAGTGATCCTCTTAATTAGCTATTTGCTGAAGGGCTCTTGAACAACCCCTCCCCACCCCCGGCCCCTCCTTCAAGGTTTTTTTTCTAACTATGCTCCGTTTCCATATCTCAGCAACTATCTTTCAACGCAAGTGATTCCAAACATTATAATTAACTTAATAGTCACTCTTTATAACATTAAACTAAATTTATGAGTAGCGGTTACCAGTATTTCCGAGTAATAGTTTAAGCCAAATTTCAAATTAAGTTCCTAGCTTAACCAAATGAATCAATCTTTAAAAGATGTATAGTGATCCTCCTAATTAGCTATTTGCTGAAGGGCTCTTGAACAACCCCTTCCCCCGGCACCTCACTCAAGTTTATTTTCTCTAAATGTGCCTTATTTCAATAACTCGGCTAATAATGTTCTCATCTTCTCGAAACCAGCTCAATTTTGTAGCACGCCTACTATGCAGTAACGTAGGCAGCGGGGACCTGTCTCAGAAATTCTCTCGGAAAGAGGTTTGTTTAGAACAGAATGCTCCCCTGGCGGTGGTATGGGGAAATAAAAGATTTTCCGGAGCGTACGAGCATGCCCGGTATACGGTGCCGAAGCCATCGTAGACCGTGGCCAGAGTTTCATTTTTTAAGAGATTTAAGTTTATAACAGGGGCTCGGGCAACTCCGGGCGGTCAACTATATATATATATATATTGATCAAGACAAGGGTAAAAAATATTCACCGAAACTTAATATTTTTCAAAAGCAATATGAATTTTCTGGGATAAAATTATTTTGATATCTAGAATTTACATTTAGCTATGCGATATACCTACACTTCTGTATGCCAAGATCATCGCACTGCATATTCTATTATTTCATTATATGATCACTCTTGCATAATTTGTGCTTGATTGAGTATCTTTTTTGTTATCGCTCTCTGTCATGAATATACTGTGAACTTAACGTGAAAAATACTTACAAAATAGATTACGATCGTATTATCATTATTATCAAGTTAAGTTCAACCTTCTTTTAAAATTAAATTTAATGAAATATGCATATTGAGCTATCTGAAGTACGTTTGATAAAGTGCTCAAATTATTGATGGATATTTTTTGAACCACGTAACATTCAGCGCAAATATTTGAACTTCCATCTACATGATAAAAGTAGTATCAAATTATAAATGAAGTAAATAAAAATCTAAACTGCATTATTTTTATATCTTTTTTTTAATCTCTTTTGTAGATTATCATTTATGTGATTTTCAATTATGAATATTTATTGATGTGAAAAACCGTTTTTACAAGTCCACTTTCTTTTAATTAACAATAATTAGGAATGGGATCGTTGTTCTATATATCCTTTTATTCGATTGTTAGTTCACTGTTGCATATTTTGTGTTACATGAAATGCCCTTTTTTTGCTATTGCTTTCTATTGTGAATATTTGCAGAAAAATACTTACAGACTGCATGGTAATCACATTAATTCTATATTACAGAAGTTATTTTTGTACCGTATAATTTAATTCTGCGAACTGCAGGATGTTAATGCATTTAACTTTAATAAAGCAATTAATTAAGACTTTCTTTATTTTACTAATGTAGTAGTGGTACATAATTACACAACTATCAGAATCAGCAAATACGATTGTTAATTTGCAAACACTTGACATTTTACTTATTAGGGGAAGGTGGGGTGATTCAGACTGGTGAAATAAGAGAATGAGAAAAAAACACCACCTGAAAAATATATTTATGTTTATATAAAATATGCGAAAATATAATTTTGCCTTTGAATTGTAATTAACTATCGAATGAAAAGTTACATTGATTTTCATATATAATTCTTTGTCTTTAAAAAATATCTTCATTTTGAATTAGACAAGGCTTTTAACAGCAACGTTTTGTAGCGTAAAATAGATTAAAATCATCAATATAGTTAATATGTCAGTTTGTGACTGATAAGAAGTAATATTGAGACTAATAAAAAGCACTATTTTGTAGAAGTAATATTCTTATATTTTCCCCATTGAGAAGAGTTATTTTAGGTGCTTATTTCAAACAATTTTCTCTTATTACCCCATTTGTTCTTTATGCTCGGTTAATTAGAGACAAAAGCCTTTGTCTCCTTTTATATCTCTGTGCAACGTTTCAGATTTTGTCTATTATTTTAGTCTATGCTAAATGTAAGAAAATTCATATTTTGCATCAACTATTTATCTAGACATGTGTGTTATTGTGTACGGCAAATAAAAACACTTTTTTGCATAATTCAAGGAATCTGTTTTTTAGCTTTCTGTAACTCAAAAATTAAATTTATTTTTCTCTTATCTGACAAGCTATACTGAAAAAGTTTTTCTTTTTTAAATATTTTTTCTATAACTCCATTCAATTTAACATAACCTTTATTTGAATTTTGTAAAACCAGTCTCTTATTAGCCCATTGAGGCTAAGCTGAATTTATTAAACCTCCGTTTTTAAACCATTGTGTCAGACTAAATTTTGTTACTGAATGTTTTGCAACAGACTTATGAGTTCCATTTCATCATAAGAAATATTTTATTTTACCCATGTTTAAAGAATTTCCAATCTAATTCAATTTAATTATATTAATTTCAATTACACCCAATTAAGTTAAGTTAAATAGTCAATTAACTTTCAGAAAATCATAATTAAATTTCATTATCTCTTTTTAAATGATATTACATTTTAGCCTTGCTGTCATTTAAATTGATTTTCATTTCAAAGGTTTCAATAATTACTTACTTAAAGGAGTAAATGAATAATCATTAAAAACATCAAAAGAAACAACATTATTGGTATCAGCAACAACAATAACAACAATGTACACTCGAAAAAAAGAAGAGTATAGCTTTTGCAGATAAAGGATTTCTTTTATTCGAAAGATTTAAATAATTAAAAATTGTCATTTGTTTTAAAATAGAAAAATTATTCTATTAGTATAATTACAGGTTATTAGAAGTTTTCTCTTCTGATAAAAAACCACTGTTCTTCTTTTTAATTTCCGTTTTTAATTTCCGTAATACGTTTTTACTATGTAAAGTGTGAATATTATTTTAATAATAAATAACTTGAAAATGCTGAAGAAAAAAGAATGATAGAGGGAAAATCTCATGTAAGGTAAAGCCGGGAGAGATAGCACGGTCGGAGAGATTGCGTACATATAGGTTCAGGGGGAAGGAGTAGAGTGAGAGCGCAGCGACTCCAGGTAGCTGTACAACAACAGTAGTGGAGTGTCTACTTGAAAGTGCACGTTGATTGCTTTGAGCGTCTAAGATAAAGTATTGCTATTTTGTTTTGTTTTCCCAATGTAAGTGCGTGAATTTTCATAGCTATTCATCAGAATTTCTATAAAATGCCAATAGTACAAAATATTTTAAACTTAAACGATTTCTCATAAGCTACTAATCTAGACTAACTTCGTGAACATCAACGGTTCGTTATGTAGCGGCCATGTTTAAATAAAAGACCGCGCAATCTCTCCTACCGAAATTGGAGAGTTTACGCATCTGATACTTAGGAGAGATGACGCATTGTTCCCATTAGTTTCCATGCTAGGAGAGATTACGCAGCTTATTAGTAAATTTTCGTAAAAAATTAAAAATGAAAATGGACTAATTTTAAGTTAAACGTGTTATTAAGTTACATAATTTTATTTTGTAATCTTATCTGGACTTGCTTTTTCTGATTCTTTAATTTTTTTTCCTTTAATTAAAATTTTTTAATCGTTTTTAAAATCATTTCTTTTTTCTGATTCTTTAAGCATTAGGTTGAAATATTCACTCCCAATACAATAACATTTGTTCACAAAAACCTTACAGCAACGTCATTTAAGTGTAATTATTATTGTTAACAATTTAATTGTACTTATTATTAGTAACAATCTCTCCTACCCATATGCGCAATCGCACCAACCCTGTTAGGAGAGATTACGAAAAATAACTTTCTTGGTTTTATTACAACTGTTCTATTAAATTGCAATATAAATTACAACAAAATAGCAATGGAAATGCATAAAAAACAAATGAAGTAAAAATTATTCATGGATAATTTAGCAAAAAATTAATATTTAGATTTTTTATTGCTAGTCTTTTGAAATGTGCGTAGACTCTCCTAGCTTTACCTTACATCACTTTAATTGATCTAAACGCTAACTTAGAAATCTACGAATTATAAAACAGCAGATAACCGTTTGATCAGCACTTGAAAACTAGACAAAATTCTGCGTTCCGAAGTCCTGCTTTCGCTTTTTGTACGACAGTACTCGGAGTACGACATATCTCGACGTAATACCGACACAAACCAATCAGTGAAAGGATCGCTCGAGAGCTGAGCGGCTCTAAGCCAATGAACGCAAGAGGGAGTCGTCTAAAGAGAAAGAATCCTTGACAATGTAACGGAGGTTTTTCAAGTGAACAGTCTAACGCGCGAAAACGGATTCGTGGAATAAAATAACAAAATGGCTTTTAAAAACATTCGAAATAAAAAACTAGCTTCTCTCAGAATATTATAGATTGGATAGTTGAGAAAAGTTTATGAATTGACTTAAAGTTTTAGATTAAGATTTTGAATAAGATAATTATTAATATACACGTTGTGAATTTAAAAGGAAATTAAATAGAAATAGATATTATTAAAAATAGGGAAATATTAAATATGTCGAAATTTAGAATAATTTAAAGGAATATCGCGAAGTAAAATTTTTATATAAAACACACATACATACACACACACACACACACACACACACACACACACACACACATATATATATATATATATATATATATATATATATATATATATATATATATATATACAGGGTGTTCCGTTAAAGGGGTCCAATATTAATAGGGGTAATAGAGGAGATCACACGGAGCATAAATCAATATATAATGCCTGGCCGGATCTCAATAATTTTCAAGTTACAGCAAATAGAATGAAAAATCGGAAATTTGTAAAAAAACCCTCATTGCTAAACTATCGATAATGCTACATAAAAACGAAGCACATATTTAGAAAGAGCAGAAAAAATCCTACGAAATGACATAAGTTGTTTTAGAATATTGAGAATTAATGGCGAGTTACAAGCTCTGAAACAGTGAAAAAATACAAAATCAAATATTTAGCAAAATAGTTAATCGTTAATTCCAAAAATGCAACTCTACCTACATCAAGGAAAATGTTATAAAATTTGGTCCATTCCGAAAGCTTTCGAAGAAGCTGACAATAAACCATATCAGTTTAATTGTATGGGAGAAATCAAGCAGTTCCCTAGTTACAACTCTGTACTGTTGCACGCTCGGAAAGAGCGAAACTCCACCCATGACGATTGTAAACACCCCGTTTTAATATCTTTCAATTATACATTTCTGATCAACCTCTATCAATACCCTTTCATTATTCAGTCTGGTCAAGTGAATGACATATTGTGCAGCTCTCGCCTTGTCTTAAAGCAAACTCCGTGACTGCTGCGTTTCCTCCATGAACTTTCAGGATGATGAAGAAGTACTTTTTATGCAAATTTTCTATGTGTATAGGAAGAAAAGTGTAATAAAACAGCAGTCATCAGTGGGCGTTATGTTAAAGGGAGGCTGTTGTAAGTGGGATTGTAGTAAGTTGATGTATAATAATTATGCCGGAATACTCTAACGAAGAATATGCGGACATGCATCTGATGTACGGCAAGCTCATGGAAATGCATGTCTAGCACAGCGCATGTACCGTGAGCAATTTCCAAGGAGACGTTGCCCAAGTTCGAAACTCTTCATAAAAATCGATAGACGATTACGGGAGACTGGATCGTTTAATACAGCAAGCATTGATGCAGGGAAACCTCGACATGTACGAACACCTGCAATGGAAGAAGATGTACTGAATATTTTTAAAGATAACCCCTCCACGAGTACACGAGCTGCTGCGTCTGAAGTCGGTGTTTCTCACCAAAGTGTGTGGCGTGTTCTGCGTGCAGAAAACATGCACCCCTTTCATGTGCAGCGGGTACAACTGTTATCAGTAACAGATTGTGCTCAGCGGACAGAATTCGTACGCTGGTTGCTTAATGTAACAGAAAATAATCCACAATTTCTGGAAAATATTTTATTTACTGATGAAGCAACATTTACGAGAGAGGGCGTGGTAAACACGCACAATATGCACACATGGTCATATACAAATCCGCACACTGTTTTCCCGTCGAACGCACAACAAAAGTTCAGTGTGAACATATGGGCAGGTGTCGTCGGCGATTATCTCATAGGACCATATTTACTCCCAGATGTACTCAATGGCAGTACGTACTTGGTTTTCCTACGGGATATCTTACCGCAGTTACTGCAAAATGTGCCAGCAACATTGCGCCACAATATGTGGTTTATGCACGATGGCGCACCGGCACATTTTTTCATAGGTGTTCGCAATCACCTCAATTCAACATATCCTGGGAAATGGATTCGACGCAGTGGACCTGTTGCTTGGCCTGCACGCTCTCCAGACCTCAATCCGTTAGACTTTTTTGTTTGGGGACACCTTAAATCGCTGGTGTATGAAACGCCTGTGGATACACCGGAGGATTTACTAGCGCGAATCGTTGTCGCTGCAGGAGACATTCCCAACTCCGTCGGAGTTTTTCGGCGTGTTTGCCAATCTTTACGACGTCGCTGTCGGCTGTGCGATTCTGTTAATGGGCGCAACTTCGAACACCTATTATAATAATGTCCGTTCGTCTGCCTTCCGACATTGAACTGTGCAGCGCAGGCCAGAAGACTATGCTTCACATATGTCATAAAGTACGTGGAATGTAATTCTTTATTTGTCATTTTTCTTTTATTTTCAACACTTTTTGGCACAGTATTTTGTAAGTCACAGACTGTGGTGTACTCAAATTGTAAATTACAAAGTTTGTATGAATTAATTAAAAATTTAGTGTCTTTTTTAAATTTATAATTAATAAAATTATTATGCTATTTGTTATTATTATTTCCTATCATAAATTATGATGCACATATACATACAATAATTGTCCATGTAAAACATGTACTGAAACTTCTTGCATAGTTACAAATCGCAATATTTTTAATTATTTCCGAATTTTCACCACCAGTTTAATTTTAAGGAATTTAACTTAAGCTTTATATCAATAAAAGACCACTTTAAAATGTAGACTATTATTGTAAAGTTATTTTGGTTCATTCAACTCTTGAATAATTAAAAATGTTGCATCTCAGAAGAAGCATGATCGAAAATGTATAGTTGAGAGTAATTAAAAAGGCGGTGTTTCCAATCGTGATGGGCGGAGTTTAACCTTTGCTAGTGTCAAAGAAAGCGGAGTTGTAACTAAGAAACTGATTAATTTCTCTCACACAATTAAACCGATATGGTTCATTGTAAGCTTTTTCGAAAGTTTTCGGAATAGACCAAATTTTACTACATTTTCCTTGTTGTAGCTAGAGTTGTCTTTTTGGAATTAACGATTAACTATTTTGATGTATATTGGATTTCGTACTTTTTTCACTGTTTCAGGGCTTGTAACTCGTCAATAAATATTGCTATTTTAATACAATTGATGTCATTTTGTAGGTTTTTTTCTGCTCTTTCTAAATATGTGCTTCGTTTTTATGTAGCATTATCGATAGTTTAGCAATGAGGGTTCTTTTACAATTTTCCGAATTTTCATTCTATTTGCTGTAACTTGAAAACTATTGAGATCCGACCAGGCTTTATATACTGATTTATGCTCCATGTGATCTCCTCTATTACCCCTATTAATATTGGACCCCTTTAACGGAACACCCTGTATACAGGGTGATGGGAAAATAACTATCAAAATATTAAAGGGTGGTAGAGGGAACCTAAACAATTATTTTTCATCATGGAATGCGTATCCGGAAATGGCACATTTAAGCGCTGGCGACAAGTAAAATGTGGAAGGTACAATGAAAAACAGAGTACAAGCGCCAATAGATGGCGCCTGTGCGCGTTATTTCTGGACACACATTCTATGACAGAAAATGCTTATTTTGGTCCCCTCTACCACCCTTTACAATTTTGCCAGATAGTTTCGGACCACCCTCTTTCTCTCAAGGTCTCTCAAGGTAACTGTACATTGTGCAAAAATGCAATGGGATTTCGAATAAATGAATAAATTTATCATATTTATAGTATATTTTGCATTTTATTAAATATTAAAGGATAAATTTAAGCTGAAAAGGATTTATTATTATGCTTTTATGTCAAAACTAATTTGTTTAGATGAAATTGAATTATAATCTGTAATCTAAATCTAAGCAAATATATATATTAATGTTACATTTAGATCAGTGTTTCCCAACCTTTTTTTGGCCGTGCCCCCCCCCAAATCATCACTATAACCTTGATGCCCCCCCCCCCCTCCGCCTGTTGCAAATAAGTTTTATTACATAAAAATTGAGCTCTTATTCTCACTAAAGAAGTCCTAAACGCCTTTAATTGGATCGAAATAAAGAACAGTACATTGACGAAAGGAAAACACATAAACGAAAAGAAAGTATTTATGAAGAAATCGTTAATAAGAATAATAGTAATAATATACAGCGATGTAAAAAAGCAAATTAATTTTTTAATGTTTAATAGAAAATTGAGATACATAAATAAAAACTTAAATTTTAATTGAAGCTTTTCATATGATGCTTTTATAATTTTAATTATTGGCAGTAAGAAAAAGTACCTTATAAATTCAAAATAGACTCGAGAGGAAAAGAATAAAATTAATGAGATCCTTGTGATTCACGGTGATTGCAGAGAGTTTTTGTATCAGCCCTTAATTTAGTCAACTTTAATCTCAAGTCTCCTCGTTTAGTTATGAGCTCCCCGTTAGTTATGAGCCCCCCGAGGTTTTAGCTCCCCGTCAGTTTCTTTTCTTCAGAAGTAAATCATTTACTGCACTAAAACTACATTTAACTAGGTATGATTTAGGGAAATGGTCACGATATTTTTCTTGCAAATTTTCTTGCATTTGGATATTTAGATTCTGTCTCGGCACAAAGCCATGCGCCATCACTCTTTTTATACTGAATGAGGTTTTAACTGACTCATCGTTTTAAATTTCAGAGAGTTGTTCTGGACATCGTATGAATCATTAAATGATAAGTCCACTAACATTGGCTACATGACCCATGATGGGAAATCCATTTGCTTTAAATCAGAAAATCTAACGTTCAAATCAGAGGTTAATATTTTCAAATAATCCACAATCACAGTTATAGCTGTATCGGTCATCTCTCATTTTTTTAATCAGCAAAACAGATCAAACTTCCTCTCAGAAATATGTTTAAGCCATACCTCACTGAATGTAATAAAACCAAATATTTTTGCTTTTGTATCAACAAGTGTTTTACCTTTTCCTTGAAATTCAAGTATTCAAGGTATTCACTTTTCAAAGATACCTGCTAAATAACTAACAAATGCTTTTCCATCAATGGTTTGTAGGTGCTTCATGTCAGACTTTACACTTAGAAATTCATCAAGAACATCAAACAACTCCATGATTTTTTGTTAAGCATTTCCCCTTTGAGAGACATCTTACATCAGTGTGAAGTAAAAGACGAACGTGGTCTGCGTTTTTGCCTTCACAGAACTGCTTCAATAGACGCTCACATTTGGTGCTGGAGTTGACACATCTTATAACACATTTCAATATATCACAAAGAATAGGTGAAATGTTTTTTGATACTAAATTCTCTCTATGGATGACGCAATGCACAAGAAGCATTTCTGGATTATCATCTGTCATTAGTTTTAAACATCCATGAATCCTCTTACCCATCATAAATGAAGCACCATCTGCAGCATAAGATGTTATATTTGTCGTTGGTGTACTATTTATATCTAAGTAATTTTTCAATATATTACAAATATTAGAAGCAGTAGTGGTGCTCTATAATGATTTACAGAAAGGCAATTCTTCAGTAAATTTACCTATATCAATATACCCTACATAAGTAAGCAATACGGCTTCGCAGTCTCTCAGAGTAGATTCGTCCATTTGTATGGAGAAATTTCTTGATCTCAGCTTTCAACAAGTTGTGCTTCAATGTCCTCACTCAGTTCATCTATTCTTCTACTAACAGTATTGTTACTAAGTTGCATGGATTTCACATCTTTGCCCAGATTGTAGTGTTTCTAGATTTCGTCAATGAGTAAAGATATTTCATGCCTGGCCTCAAAGGTACACTTTTCTGTAGCAGTTTGTGCAGTGAATAGAGACTTGCCCCTTGATCTTTTTTCAAACTTGTCCTTTAAAGTTTTAAAATAACTTAAATTTGAATTTATATACTCACTATGTTTTGCCTTCATATGTGCTTCAATACGACCTCGTTTCATAGATTCGTTTCTTAAGCATTGTTTGGAAAAAAGGCATAAAGGGGATCGTTCATCGTGGTTAGCCGGCATGAAACCAAATTTTAAATATTCATCTAAATATTTTTTTTTCAGATTTTTCACAGAAATACAAATTATATAGTTTTAATTATTTTTTATACTATACACAATCATAGATCAATAATAATTTTATATGTATATATAGTGAAGTAATCTAAAGTTTACTAGAGCATATGAAAACATCAGCAACGATTAAATAAATATATAACAATAGTATTAATTCACTTGCTGCTTGAGAAAAATAGAAAGATTACAAAACAGAGGGATTTATCGAATAATTTGGCCCAAAGGAATATCAAAGAAAGCTATAGGAACAATTTTGAAAAACAATAGCCGAATATACAGTGCAAAATATTTTGCACACATATTCAGAAAAAAAATTTCATGCACTTATTTATGCATAAAAAAGGAAAAGAATGGAATAATTTATTTAATTCCTGGGCCTGTTTGCGGCCTACATAAACTTATACCACTTTAAAAAAATCATTATTTAATCATAGATTTTGCGATTCAATAACGAAAACAATTCTTTTCATAAATAGTTGTGGGAGGTTGAAATTAACTTATTTGTTAATCGAGCCGTATATATTCCACATAGTACTTCTATTAATAAAAAAGAATAGTTGCATTAACCAAATCTGATTATTTCAAAACATCACAATTTCTATTCATCACTTAAAACAAAATTTCTTGTATCATGTATCTGACGGTGGCGCTTTGACTTTTGTGCTTTCCCAAATATCAATTTGAAACAATTAAAATAAAAAATGTTTTAAACCAGAAAATTTATTTTGCAAAATGTTTTTTTCAATTTTTGTTTTACTTTGATTGTTTCCAAAAAGAAATCTTTTAAACTGTTTTAGAATTTAAAGAGCGAACATCCGAATTTCACCAAATTCCCGTATTGCCCCCCTGTGGGGCGTGCGCCTCCCGTTGGGAACCACTGATTTAGATAGTTTTTGTTACATTTACAGTACTTAAAACCTAAATGAGATGCCCAAAGTACACAATTGTGATAATGCATTTTATGCATGTCAGTTCATCTAAATTCTATTAATTTATTTGTCATCCATTTTTTAAATACTTGATACTGTATTATAATTAAAAAAGTAATCATTTAATATTCATACTTTAAAGACTTTTAACATTCCTACCCTGAATTGATCGAAATGACCCGTTTTTATCATATAGTTCAGCTGATTCAAACCAGAAAATGTTTCACAAAGTAAGTTAAATAAAAGCCACAGAAACAGAAACAGTTTATTGTTGATTCCCAGTTGTAAAACAACTCCACTCCCGGTATATGAGTACTTAATTGTATTGTTGTATATCACATCATAGAGGAGCCATGAGGAACAAAAAAGTATAAATGTAGCATATTAGCACTAGAAAACGAAAGAAAAGTAACAGATTCGACAGAAAACTTCATCAGCCAATCCGAAATGAGTAAGCCTGCCAATCAAATTTATCTTGCGTAAATCAGCCAATCAAATTTAATTTATAGTTTAAGAGTAGACAGGAAGAGAAGAAAGTAGAAAAAAGGAGTAGAAAAGCATTAAAATATAATAATTACGTAGAAATATAGTAAAGAGATGATGAGAAAGATGTTTAACTGTTTCAAAAGGAGAATCGTTCGCAAAAAAGGAAAAGATAAATCAGGAAAGAGCATAAATATACTCCCATAATAATAAAAAAAGCAGTTTACATTGCCATACATAAAAATATAGTTTAAATTACAGTTAGTATAAGAATAAATGAAGGAAGTACATAGATTTTTTATTTTATTTTATTTTTTATTTTAAATATAAGACAAAAACAAAAAGTATTAGCACAAAGAGGAGTACTCCGCTAAAATTGTAGTATACCGAAGTCTTTTACTACTACTGAAACCGGTATGCAATATTTGGTGAATTTTTTGGTACTCTAAATGTTGTTTTATATATTAATGATACAAATATTTGTGTATTTTAAGGAAATTTTCCACAGTTTTTTTGTAAAAACACAATCGTCAGTGAGTTCACTTTTCAAGAACTCAGTTGCACAAAATTGTAACAATTATAAAGATCAAGCATTTTTTTTTTCAAATATTTAAAATAATATATTTAAATATTTAAAAGAAATTAAAGATCATTAAATAAATAAATAATAAAAAAGGAAACTAATAAATAAATAATAAAAAAGGAAACTAATAAACAATTTACAAAAGAAGAGTTTAAAGAATATTTTTTAAAAAGTAATTTTAAAATTAAGAAATTCAATCTTAATTGTTCCAAAAAGGTTTTTTTTCACTCATTTTTATTTCCTTTTATTTTCCTTCACTTTTTAAAATTTTAACTTTTACAGTCCGAAGTTTACTTAGAATTTTGTAAAATTTTATTCCATTCCGTTGTGCTTCAGTTCAATTTATTTTCACTTGGGGAATTTTTAACTTATTGCTGAATGCTAATGATGAAGAAATAAACAATTAATGATATCATTCGTCCAGTTGTCAGTAAACGTTTATTACAAATCATCGATAGATAATTTGTCTCTTACTCAGCAATTACTGAATTTTAGTCATCTTTTCAGTCACTTATATTTTAATTGAATTGAATTGTTGGAATTGGAGTTTTGACTTGTATTCACTCTCCAAAGAAAAGACATAGAAATATTTCCTTTCTTAAAGGTTTAGAATAAGAATGAACAGATTAGTTTATTTCGTCGAAAGTGTTTTAACCCAGGAATATTAAAATAAACACTAAAATTTACAAGACTTTCTGTTTATTTAATGACTATTATTTTCCTCTTCATCATTACATTTTTGTCATTTTAAAGAAAATTATCGTTCTGTGAAAATAATTGTTTGTAAATCAATTTCTAATTAATTGAACGAAAAATAAAAAACATGGGTCCCTTATAAATCTCTTCATAAATCACGCCACCAAGTTTCATGTTTTTACTTTTAAAAATGAGTCCGAACATGTGTCTCAAAATTTTGAGTTGTTAAGCGTGGAAAAATATATTTTTTGAATACCACCTTAATTGAAAAGATTTAAAAGAAATGAATAATATTTGAAATTTTATTATTTATTCATTGTTAGTTTCGACTTACAATTAGAGGCTTTTTACGAATTGAGTGAGGTGGCGAAGCTGTTGTAAGGGTCCTCTCCCCCTCATGCGAAAACACCCGCTCGCTAATGTTAATCCTTTGAGGCATTATTTTTCTAATAATTAGGTTTTCTACAATTCGGTTTCGAAAGTGAAAGTATCTTCGTAAAAAAAATCCACAAAGAAAATCAAAAAAGTAATCAACGGCGGAAATATAGACAGATCTCTGCTATACAATGCAAAAAAATCGTTTTAAAATATAGATGTGTAAACTAGATATTAGAAAAATAATGCCCCATAGGATTAACATTAACGATGTCCACAACAATAGATAAATTGCTAATTTTCCCTTAACTTCATTTTTGAAGGTTATTAAGGAAAAAAGTTGGCAACTTTTTTTGTTAGTAAATTTTGAAGGTAGCTAGTAGTTTTGCGCGCTCTAAAGTAATTAGCAATATATAAATAAACAATTGTACTTTATCAAAAGATAGGTAAGATATTTGCTTACTTTCTTTTTCAGCATTCATAGTCACTCCTAATTTTCCGCGTGCCAGGACTGCCAGTCTCCATGTCGATGAATCCGTTTATTAATGATGTACACTAATTAATCCATGGTAATGAATTATCCATTATATGTGGCACACACTATGTTTTAAATCCTTGATGATTCACTATGTGATTGTGAAATGTGAAAATATTGTTAATTAATAAAACATTATTCATTATACAGTTTAAAGTATTTAATTTACATTTCTTATATTTAATAGTTACATAATTTTAATTTTAAACATTAGTTAAATTTAATTTAAATTAAGAGAAAACGAAATTACATGTTCGTTTCCAATACGCGAGAAAAAGATTCTATTTTAAAGTTCTATATAGCAGAAAAGAAACAATCTTTTAGTCCTTTTTATATGATGTCATTTTTTAGTTCTTTGATTGGTTAGAAATGACGTAAAGTCAACTCACGTCATTCATACGAATTTTACTTCTTACTTTCTTGTTCAGTTCACATTCACGAGTTTGTAAAAACCTCTTCATATTGCATCATGGATTTCACTTCCTCTTTGAAATTGAGTTAAGTACTTTTTATCTTGATGAGTTTAAATGAAGTAAATAAACTGTCATAAAAATCAATTTGCGGAGATTATTTTCATGATATATTACCAACAATCTCCTCCTTAATCTCTGGAATTTGATTTTTTAAATTTAAATTTCTCCTGTGAACTTCAAAGGTAGGTTTGGGAGTGGGCTTAGTTAGGATGTCCGCTATCATGTTCGAATTCTTGTAGGAGTCTAATTAACCATAAAATTTCTTGCGACGCATTTGCTGTTGAAATATACTCAGCTTCAGCACTCGACATGGCTATACATTGTTGTTTTCTGCTAATCCATAATAACGCATTTTTCCCCAACAAAAATAAAGTTTCCGCTGGTGGACTTTCTAGTTTGTATGTCTCCAGCCCAGTCTGAGTCACAATATACTTCTAGTTTAGGTTGGTGTGTTGTATTTATTTCTAATTTAAAGTTTTTAGTGTGATTTAATTAAGAAATCACTCTTTTAGTTGCCTTCCAATCCTTCTGTGAAGGTTTCTCATTTTTTCTACTTAGTATGTTAACTGCAGGTGAAATATCTGGTCTTGTTACAGTAGCGATGTACAAAAGCGCTCCAATTGCCTTTCTGTAGTCGATGTTGTTTGGCAATGGTATTTCATCATTATCATAATTTAAGTAGCCTGTTTCCATGGGCGTTTTGTAAGGTTTTGCATCTTCTAATTTAAATTTTCTAACTAATTTTTCAATTTTAATTTTTTGATTTAGTTTATATCCTTCGTTTGTTTTTTCGACTTTAATTCCTAGGTAGTAGTTTAACTGACCTAAATTCTTTTGTTCATATTCAGTTTTAAGTTTCTGTATAATTTCTTTAATTTCATTTTCCTTTGCAGATATAAAGATATCGTCTACATAAACGATAATATATGCTTTACTGGTTTTTGTATTACGTATGAATAAACACGTGTCTGAAGTTGATTGTTTGAAATTTAACTTTTCTAATGATTCTGAAATTTTTGTGTGCCAGGCTCTAGCAGCTTGTTTTAAGCCGTATATAGCCTTATTTAATTTGCACACTTTGCTTTTATGATTTGGTTTGATATAGCCTTCCGGCTGAGATATATATATATCCTCATCTAGATTTCCATACAAAAATGCTGTTTTAATGTCAACGTGATTTATGTTTAGTTTATGATAGGCGGCGGCTGCTAAAAATGTTCTAATGGTTGTATGTGAAACCACTGGAGCAAATGTTTCATAATAATCAATACCAAAATTTTGAGAATAGCCTTTGGCTACTAATCTTGCTTTGTATTTTTGTATTTTTCCTTTATCGTCTAATTTAGTTTTGAAGAGCCATTTCGAACCTATTATTTTTGTATTTGGCGGGGGGTCAACTAATGTCCAAGTTTTATTTTGGTTGTGAGATTCTATCTCCTCCTGTGTCGCTTTGATCCAGTTTTCTTTTTCTACTGGGTTTTCCATGTTTATTATTTCCTGCCAATTTTTAGGTTCATTAACTTGTTCATCTTTAACCATATAAATTAGTCTAACTGGGGGAACCCCTTTATTTACTCTATCTGATCTTCTCGGTTCGGTTTGATTTAGTTCAGATTCATTCTGAGTATCATTTTCATTTGAAATTTCAATTTTTATCAGATTTGGGTTTTTCTGACTTTTCGTTTTCGGCACTAGTGTTTTCATCTGTATTTAGTTCTAGCCTTTTTTCTTTATTTGAATTTTTCGGATAGTTTTCTAAAAACTTCACCGTTCTGGCTATAGTGATATCTTTGCCGCTCGTGTAGATACGATATCCTTTGGAATAATTATCGTATCCCACAAAGATCCCTTCTACTGCTTTATTATCTAATTTTTGCCTTTTCTGTTTGTTAGATATATGCATAAGCTTTGCAGCCAAAAACTCTTAGGTATTTTAGATTTGGTCTTCTGTTTGACCGTAACTCATATGGAGTTTTTTCGTTGGCTTTAGTCGGCAGTCGATTTTGTAGGTGATTTGCGGTCCTATTCGCCTCTCCCCAAAAATGTAATGGTAAATTAGAGTCATTTAACATTGTTCTGGTCATTTCAATTATAGATCTATTCTTGCGTTCAGGATTACCATTCTGGCTGGGGAATATGGTACTGTTAGCTGTCGCTTAATTCCATTTTCCTTTAGAAAATTATCAATATTTGAATTTTTGAATTCTTTCCCATTATCAGTTCTGAGTTCTGTAGGCTTTTTGCCAAATTTATTGTTGACTAGAGCAACGTATTCTTTTAATTTTTCAAATACCTCACTTTTATTTTGTAGGAGATATAATATCGTAAATCTAGAGTAATCATCTATGAAAGTTAAAAAATAATTTTTCCCACCTATGGTTGGAGTTTGAATAGGACCACACACGTCGGAATGCACTAATTGCAGAATTTTATTTGCTCTAAATTCAGTTTTCTTTGGGTAAGGAGCGTCAGTTATTTTTGCTTTAATGCAAGGTTCACATTCGGTACTATGGGAAAAATTATTTATGTTTATTCCACATGCTAATTCCTTTGTCATTATTTCTTTGACAGACACGACATTTTTATGCCCTAATCTTCTATGCCATAATTCTATGCAATTTTTATTTTTGCAATTAGTTATCATGTTTACGAAATTTTCATCTGTGGTTATGTTTGTTTGCTGAATTTCGTATAAATTGTTTTATCTACTTCCTTCTAAACGAATTAATCCTTCATATTCTAGAAAACATTGCTTATCTTCAAATGTTAATTTGCATCCGTTTTTCGTAGCTTTAGCTACCAAAAATAAATTTGTTTCTATTTCGGGTACAAGTAGAACATCTTTTAATATTATGTTGTGTGTTTTTCCGTCTGATGTTATCGTGGTAATGTTTACATTACCTGACCCGTAGGATTTTAGTTTATTGCCGTTGGCAATTACGACGTTAGATTGTTCCTTATTTATAAATTCAGAAAATAAGTTTTCATCATTTGATATATGGGAGGACGAGCCAGAATCTATGATCCATGCTTTATTTTGCGATTTGTTATAGTTAAAAATGCGCAATTTTTCTTTTCTTCGGTTCCAAGATAAGCTGTGCTTTTATTGTTCGGTTTATTTGAGTCCGTGCTTCTAAACTTATTTTCGTCTTTTTGAAAGACTAATGAAGAAGAGAAATGTTTTTTGTTGTTTTGTTTAAAGTTAGTTGTTTTATTTCTGTTGTGCCAGCAATTAACTGTGTTATGATTTTTCATACGACAAATCGTGCAGTATTTTTCTTCCTTTTTATAAACCGTGGGTTTAAATTTTCTTTCGGCTCTAAAGGCTTTATTTGAATTGTCACTGGTATTGGAATGCTCATTTCTTTTATTGAATTCATCAGTCAATTTACTCTTGATGAATTCAGGAGTTAATTCGTCTTCCTGCCTGGCTTCTAATGCGGTTATGAGGGTGTCATACGAAGGAGGTAGCGAGCAAAGCAGTAATGCTGAAATATGATTAGATTTAATTTCTTCGCCTATGGCTGATAATTTATCTATAATTTCTAATATTTTGGTTATATGTGTGATCATATTTCCTCCTTCAGATAATTTTGTTCCGTAAAGTTTCCTTAGTAGGAAGAGTTTGCTGGAGAGATTCGATCTCTCATGGATGTTTTTTAGCGTATTCCATGTGTCCCGTGCATTTTGTAAATGCTTAATATGGATGATTTGGTTATCCTCAATACTTAAATTAATAAGAGCCCTTGCTTTTTTATCTTTTTTCAACCAATCGGGTGTCATTGGATTAGGTGGGTCGTCTGTGACGACTTCAAAGAGCTCTTCTCTTATTAAGAGCATTTCCACCTTAAATTTCCAATTTACATAGTTACTTGAATTTAATTTTTCAATTATACTACCTTCTTTGAAGGTTGCCATTTTTCTAATTTAGAGTATATCTAAAATTAATTTATTTATTCGAGGATTCTAGGACACTATATTTTTATTTTTTATTTTTTACCCTTTATATACTTTCGAATATTCCAGCTCATAATCTTGTTAGCAAATTTTGAAGATAGCTAGTAGTTTTGCGCGCTCTAAAGTAATTAGCAATATATAAATAAACAATTGTACTTTATCAAAAGATAGATAAGATATTTGCTTACCTCCTTTTTCAGCATTCATAGTCACTCCTCATTTTCCGCGTGCCAGGTCTGCCAGTCTCCATGTCGATGAATCCGTTTATTAATGATGTACACTAATTAATCCATGGTAATGAATTATCCATTATATGTGGCACACACTATGTTTTAAATCCTTGATGATTCACTATGTGATTGTGAAATGGGAAAATATTGTTAATTAATAAAACATTATTCATTATACAGTTTAAAGTATTTAATTTACATTTCTTATATTTAATAGTTACATAATTTTAATTTTAAACATTAGTTAAATTTAATTTAAATTAAGGGAGCACGAAATTACATGTTCGTTTCCAATACGCGAGAAAAAGATTCTATTTTAAAGTTCTATATAGCAGAAAAGAAACAATCTTTTAGTCCTTTTTATATGATGTCATTTTTTAGTTCTTTGATTGGTTAGAAATGACGTAAAGTCAACTCACGTCATTCATACGAATTTTACTTCTTACTTCCTCGTTCAGTTCACATTCACGAGTTTGTAAAAACCTCATCATTTTGCATCATGGATTTCACTTCCTCTTTGAAATTGAGTTAAGTACTTTTTATCTTGATGAGTTTAAATGAAGTAAATAAACTGTCATAAAAATCAATTTGCGGATATTATTTTCATGATATATTACCAACAATCTCCTACTTAATCTCTGGAATTTGATTTTTTAAATTTAAATTTATCCTGTGAACTTGAAAGATAGGTTTGGGAGTGGGCTTAGTTAGGATGTCCGCTATCATGTTATTTGATTCACAATACTTTAGATTAATTGTACCATTGTCCTTTAAGTGTTTAATGGAATGATATCGAATATCGATATGTTTGGTGCGACGAGTATACTTTTCTGATTCGATCATTTTTATGCAGGACTCATTGTCCTCATACACAGTTATTGGTAATGTCTGTTCTAAGTCGAATTCTTGTAGGAGTCTAATTAACCATAAAATTTCTTGCGACGCATTTGCTGTTGAAATATACTCAGCTTCAGCACTCGACATGGCTATACATTGTTGTTTTTTGCTAATCCATAATAACGGATTTTTCCCCAACAAAAATAAGTTTCCGCTGGTGGACTTTCTAGTTTGTATGTCTCCAGCCCAGTCGGAGTCACAATACACTTCTAGTTTAGGTTGGTGTGTTGTATTTATTTCTAATTTAAAGTTTTTAGTGTGATTTAAATAAGAAGAGAAACAATCTTTTAGTCCTTTTTATATGATGTCATTTTTTAGTTCTTTGATTGGTTAGAAATGACGTAAAGTCAACTCACGTCATTCATACGAATTTTACTTCTTACTTCCTTGTTCAGTTCACATTCACGAGTTTGTAAAAACCTCTTCATATTGCATCATGAATTTCACTTCCTCTTTGAAATTGAGTTAAGTACTTTTTATCTTGATGAGTTTAAATGAAGTAAATAAACTGTCATAAAAATCAATTTGCGGAGATTATTTTCATGATATATTACCAACATTTTTAAACAAAAATCCACATAAGGTTAAACAAAAATTAAACAGCAAATTCTATAAAAATAAAACTATTCTGATCATCAGGAAGCTTAGACAAGGAAATGATTTGCATGTAGTCTTCCTAACAGGGCACTTCTAAATGGTGGGTGCTATCACTTGGTAACAGTGATTATGAAAAGAACAAACAAGGCTGTCAACATCTTAAACTGAAAGTAGAAATCTGGCAAACCATTAATTTGTTCAAATATATATATATATATATATATATATATATATATATATATATATATATATATATATATATATATTTATTATTATTATTATTATTATTATTATTATTATCGTTATTATTATTTAAAAAAAAATCTTAGAAACAACATCCCTTCTCCAAAAAAGAAAAGAAAATAAAATAAAAATAAGTTAAAATTAAAATTAAATTAAATTAAATTAAATTAAATTAAAATGAATTAAAAATAAAATAAAATAAAATAAAAATAAGTTAAAATTGAAATTAAAATTAAATTAAATTAAATTAAATTAAATTAAATTAAAATTAATTAAAATTAAAATTAAAATTAAAATTAAATTAAATTAAATTAAATTAAATTAAATTAAATTAAATTAAACAAAACAAAACAAAACAAGACAAAATAAAAATAAATCATATATGTTATTTGTGATGTCAACATTTATTTTCCTATGCACATGCAAAACGCACAACGATGAACATAGTGCATTCACATCTTATTTAATCTTACATCTTATTTAATTACATCTTATTATTCACATCTTCGTTGCTGTATTAGAAATTGCGGTTAATTAAAAATTAATTTTATAAAAAGTATCAGCAAACAATCTCAGATTGATGTGCGAAAGCTTCGCTCGTGTCCACAATGATAGCTGAATTGCTAACTTTCCAACAACGCTCATCATTTCAAAAACATCATTAAAAAAAAAAAAAAAAAAAAAAAAAAAAGTTCAGGAAATGTTGACGCTTAGGTAGATACATGACACAAACAAAAACCGCTAGAAACGCGTTTTTTCTAAATGAGAGCTGGTCAAAAAGACGTTAAAAATGGAAAGAAACGTGAAATTTTTTAAGGTAAAGAAAGAAAAATGCCTTTTCGAAGGTTTTGTACCAGCAATCACACTCCCCGTATTAAAAACTCATTAATCTTAAAGAAAATATTTTTCATCATTAGATGTTTATTGCAAATCATTCGTAAGATTATTTATCTCTTACTATGTAATTATCGGATATTTGTTTGATTCTCAGTCACTTATATTATAATCGCATCGAACTTTTGGAATAGCTTTTCCTATTCATCTTAAGAAATAGAAGAAATCTTTAGAAACTTTCCATTCTTAAAACCTTTTATAATTAGAATGAGCAAATTACTTTGCTTCATCGAAAGCGTTTTAAGCCTGAAACATTGGTCATAGAAAACACTAAAATTAACTAATTATATTTTATTCATTTAGTGGACATTATTTTTTTATGCAAAATTTCGTTTTGTCTACTTAGGGAAATTCATTTCGATTGAAACCTATTTAAAGGAAAAGGGTAAAAATTGAAAAATTCCTATTAATTCGTTATTTGAGCACACACATTTTAAAATGAATACAAGTGTTCTATAATTTTGGGTACTTTTAAAGAATCATTCAACTTTTCATTTAAAATAATACGCATTTTAATACTTATTTTATTAAGTAGTTTACTTTTTTTTTCATTTTCAATTTATATAGTGACTGCTTTATTTCTTCGAAAGTGTTTCAAGCCAGGAATTTCGCTAATGGAAAACAGTAAAATCAATTAATTCATTTGTTTATTTAAGTATTATATCTCTATTTCGAATTTCATTTTGCCAACTTACGTAAATTTCTACTTTATTGAAACGTATTTAAAGGAATCGGATAAGACTTAAAATTCTCTTATTAATTCATTATTTGAGTACACACATATTGAAATGAGGATAAGTGATGCATAAATTTTGGGCAAGTTTAATGATTAATATTAAATCATTTGTCCTTTTTAAATGCTCTTTGCAAATCATCATAAAATTGTTTATCTTTATTCGACAATTATTGGATATTGGACTTCTTCTGAATCACTTACATTTTATTTAAATCGAATTATTGGAATAGAGAAGCTTCTTATTCATCCTAGAAAGCCACTCTTAATGTCTTAGGGAAGAACGGATAAATTAGTTTATTTCAAGTGTTTCATGTCTAGAATATTAACTAATTGAAAACACTAAAATCCAATCGTCCATTTAATTGTTCAATTGATATCATTTCTTCGTTTAGAATGACATTTTGGCAACTTCAGGAAATTCGTCTTCATTGAAAATATTTACAGGACTAAGGAGGCTCTGCCCCGTACGAGCTACGCTCGCCAACACTTATGTCCAGACTCCGCAGCCTCTAAAAAACACGCCAATTTGCTCTGTTTTAAAAAGATTGCCCGATTATGAAAGATTGAAAGATATTATTACGACCAGTGGTGATTTTCATTAATCGGCTTGCCATTGTCTTTTACCTGGGTGATTTTTCGGTCCATAGGGCTGTATCCAACACTGTCGTGACAGTCGACGGCTCTTTTAGTGATTGATTAAGTAAGATATATTACACATTTAAAAATCAGTTTGTACAAAATTATTAAATAAAAAATGTCGCTGCCAGCCGGACTTTTATAATAAAGTTTTCTTTTTGACGTTAGAAGAAATATGACGTTTTTAAATATGATATTTTAAAAATATGACGTTTCAAAGATATTGTTTAGAAAATTGCGTGATTTTATCAATTGAATGCTTTTCGTACATAATAATTTATTTGTTTTAATGTTTTCTTCCTTTTTAATATTCACGTGTAAAAATATATTTTCTGATGGAAAAATTTTTGGAAATATTATTTGGGCTTTTATAACGTATTTTACCCTATTTAATGCTTTTCTCATGTAATAATTTAATTATTATTTGTTAATTGAAAGGAAATATTATTATTTGTGCTTTTCTAAAATTTGGCAACAATCGGTAAATTGACCTTTTTTCGAAATATGAAATAAATCTCTATTGAAATAAGGAAATTTTGTATGAATAAAAAAACCTATAAAAAATTAAACAAATTAAAAAAAATTATTGAACACTGAACACCGCAACCTAGTCCAGTATATGCTTGCAAAATATGGTTAAACTGCTATGGAAAGTTTTTGATCCTATAAAACTTTTTAAACTGAACTATTTAAACCGTGTACAACTTTAAATAGAGATTAAAATAATTTTTCGATTTAAAAACTGTCTACTTTAGCATGTGTGCCATACATTTCTCTAACAAACTACCAGTTGTCATACTTTTCTTTGCAATAGTTTTCTTATTATAGGACGAGAAAGAGCACCGGTCACAATAAATTTAATGACGGCAGCGACAGCATTAGTTACTTTTTAGGTGCGTTCGTAATTATATAAATACGCAGCACCTATAATCGTCGTCTGGTCCGTCCGTCCGCCTGTCCTCATTTAACAGCGCAAAAACTACCCAACCGAATGTTTTGAAATTTAATATATATAATCGTTGCAGAATTTTGTCGAGTCATGTCAAATTTTATGAAAATCGAATCAAAACTTAAAAAGTTATTAATGAAAGTTTTCTTTATTCTATTAAATCCTATCATACGTAGTCTGTATAGTAAAAGCGCGAGTCATGTGACTGAGGAAAACAAATGCGGGCTAACCACATCTTTTCCCATATACCAAGAGGCCATTTTTATTCAAAATTATTTTTTCGAATAAAATTGCATAAAAGTTACATTTTTAGAAAGTTCGGAGAAAAAAATTATTTGCCTGAGCGATGAGAATGTATAGATTCTGAGATAACTTCTGTGAAAATTAGGCTAACAGCCGAATATCTCAATCTATTAAAGTAAATAGACAAAACATTCATTCATTGTGAGTCATAGAAATATTAAACCATGGAGGTAATCATTCGCAAAGCAAGATCTCCATGGTGAATTTTACAGTGCTGTCTGGCGTCGAAAAATAAATTCGCATCGGCAAACATAACATGGCATACGTAATAAGAAAAATAAAGGCATCCTTATTTCGCTCACAGCAGACGATATAATTTCTTTCACTGAAATAATAACGATGATTTTTTTAGCAAAACTAGTTATAGCACGAAACGAATGCACCTCATTTGTCACGTTTAAAATACAATTTCAAACTTGTTTTTTTTTGGTGCGTTCATAATTATATAAATACGAACCACCACGTCGTCTGATCCGTCCGTCTGTCTGTCCGCATATAACAGCGCAAAAACTACACAACCAAATGGTTTGATATTTAAGATATATTGTCTTTGCAGAATTTTGTCGAGACATTTAAAATTTTATGAAAATCGAATCAAAACTTTAGAAGATATTAATAAAAATATTTATTACAAAATTTAAATTAAAAAAAAAAAATCGGTGCTTTCTTGTTATCGGAGCTTCCGAGGTAGGTTTAACTGTCAAGCGATCGATATACTTATTTTATTACACAAATTAATCCGCAGACGATATAATTCGTTTCCCAGAGTTAAAAATAATCAAGATCTGAATATTTATATAACTAGCTATAGTACGAACGCACCTCGTTTGTCACGTTTGACGTACAATTTTCAACTTGTTTTTTATATATAGAGGGAGAAACTAATAATATGTGAAATTTTCCTATCCATTCATTGTTTCAGCTTGCACATTTTGAAATGCGTATAAGTGATTTTGAGTAAGTTGCATTGGTATTCATTCAATATTTTAGTAAGGTTAATGAAATGAGTGATGTACTTGATGAATGGTACTTCCAATGTACTTGTTACCATTATTTAACAAATGCATATGTAGCCTTCGTAAATAATCTGATTTCTTCTTTACACTGCAAGAAATAATTGTTGATTTTACAGTATGATACTGACACCTCAGCTGCCAGTATTATACCGTACAATTAACAGTAATAAACAGTAAAATAAGCAGTAATACACTACCGCGCATGCGCGGCAATGTATTACTGTTTATTACTGTTGATTTTACAGTATAATACTAGCACCCCTGCTGCTAGTATTATACTGTAAAATCAACACTTTTTTTTTTTTTTTTTTTTGCAGTGTACAAGCTCAATTGAAACTATCCTTTATTTTTTTTCTTTCTGTACAGTATTTGCAATCCGTTTTAAGCATAACATTTCCAGCATGTATATTTGTTATTACTTTTTAATTGTATTTGACTGTTGTCAGCAAAATTGAAAAGAAATTGCATTTCTTAAAACTTTCCAACCCGATGTTTTATAAGAAACTTACGAAATTTTATCCCATATAAATATCTGTTGCCCTGTATATTTTAATATATACCATTCAGTATTTTTAAAATTTTCTGTATACCATATGATAACTTCTGAAAATTTTAATCTATAATCAATTCGAATGATGACGTGAAACATTAGAACATAGAATGATTAATAAATATTTTCTTATAAATTCTATGTCCAATTCAAATCATTTACTTATCGCATACTCAGCAATTATTAGATATTTATCTATTTCTGAAAGAAGTAGAAATAAGAAGTCTTTCACTTATCTTTTAATTCAATCGAATTGTAGAAATGGATAAGTTTTAGTTTTTATTTTTCCTTAGAAGAAAACTGACTTAGAAAACTTTCAGTTCATAAAACCTCAGAATAACAAAGAACAAATTAATTTATTTCACTGTAATGTGCCAAGACAGTAATATTGTACCAATGAAAAACAGTATAATTCATTATCGCGTTTGTTTATTTCTTAAATATTATACATATTTTAAATTGCGTTTTGCAAACCTAAAACTTTTGATTGAAGTGTATTTAAAGGAATGGGGTTAGTGCTTCTCTTCATTCATTGTTTAAACACGCACATACTTTTTAAAGCTTCAACCATATTTTAGTTTAAATAATTCACATGTTATGACTTTTTAAGGTGACAGAGTTGCTTATTGTTATCAACTGCCTGAAAACATTTTTATTTGTGGCAATCGCACGCTTATTATGGAAATAAACCATAGTTCCGTTGTAAATTAGGATCATAGAAGGTTATTGGTGACCTTCATTTGTTGAAAAGCAAGGTTGTTGTGTCTATTATATCATTGAAAGTTAATATGTGTATATATGTTTTAAGGTAAATAATACTAGTATGCGAGATGGATACTAGTATGGAAGACAGATTTATGTATATGATCAGATAAAGAAAGAAAGAGTATACGAGAGAAAGTCATTAAGTAAGTCACAAAAGATGGATACTAGTATGGAAGACAGATTTATGTATATGATCAGATAAAGAAAGAAAGAGTATACGAGAGAAAGTCATTAAGTAAGTCACAAAAGATGGATACTAGTATGGAAGACAGATTTATGTATATGATCAGATAAAGAAAGAAAGAGTATACGAGAGAAAGTCATTAAGTAAGTCACAAAAGATGGATACTAGTATGGAAGACATATTTATGTATATGATCAGATAAAGAAAGAAAGAATATACGAGAGAAAGTCATTAAGTAAGTCACAAAAGATAATTAAATAATAACTCACAATGATTTCACTTCAGAACTATATTTATGTCTCAACATATTCGCCACCAATATTGATGCACTTATATCACCGTTTTATCAGTTCCCCAACACCAGCTGAATTCAATTCTTTGGGTTGCTGTCTAATCCTTATTAGGACTTCAAGTTGAACTTTTCATCATCTGTGAACATCATCTTGCCTCAAAGATGGTTTTTTAGTGGACTAAACAGATGAAAATTGCTTGGGGTAAGTGGAAGCTGTATGGTAGATGTTGAAGAAGTTGCAAAATGATGTTCACAGCTGATGAAAAGGTTCAACTTGAAGTCCTAATGTGGCTGTGACAGAAACCCAAAGAATCTTATGCAGCTGGTGTTGGGGTACTGATAAAACGGTGATATAAGTGCATAAATATTGGTGGAGAATATGTGGAGAAATAAACATAGTTTTGATGTGAATATCATTGTAATTTATTATTTAATTATCTTTTGTGACTTACTTAATGACTTTCCCTGGTATGTAAATATGGAGATAATGTATTAAGTATGGAAAATTCAGCATAATTTAAACATATTCAATGTAATTTAAAAATTAAATAGTATTTTTTAATCTTAACAACCCTGGCGAGGAAATCAAATTACCAATAATTCCTTTTTTGTTGATATCTTTTTTTTAATTTCTTTTTGTTTTAAGAGTTTTAAAATTTTACAATCCGAAGTTTTATTGGAATTTTATGAAAATATTCTGGTGTATTTTCATATCAGGTGTAACAGAAATTTATATTCACTTCATCAAGTTTTGACTTACAATTAGACGTTAATGATAAATTTATAAAATTTAAATGATTAAAAATAAATAGTTTATCCTTATTTGCAAATCATTTCGAGATTATTTAAATTGGATACTTGTCTGCTTCTCAGGCACTTAATCAAATCGAATTGTTGGAATGGAGGTGCTTTGATTTCTATTTATCTGGAAGAAGAAAAATCTTAGCAAACTTCCCGTTCTTAAAATCTTAGCGTAAGAATGGAACAAATTAGCTTGTTTCGTCGAAAGTGCTTTAAGCCGAGATATTTCTAAAGGAAAACACTTAAATCAACTAAACCGTTTATACAGTTAATGGATATTATTAATTAATTTAAATTTATTTACAAAACTTTCCGTTCTTAAAGCTCTTTAGTATTAGAATGAAGAAGTTAGTTTATTACTCTATAAGTGTTTCACACCAGGAATATTATACTCACTAAAAACACTAAAAGATAACCAGCCCTGTTTGTATGTTTATTACTGTTTGCATATTTATTACCCCTGTTAGTATATTTAATTATTTTCTTAAATATTCTTGTTTATGTGAAAATATTTTTTGCCGAAAAATTATCTTTGCTACATTTGTCAAAATTTTACTTCACTTTTGACCAGTATTACTAAATTAAAATGACATAAAAAAGTAATTTTACATATAATAATACACTTCCAAATGTTAATCGCAGGCCTAGTTGTACTTCGAAAATTTGAAATACAGCAGTTAATTACTGCATATGTAGAGCAATGCTTACGCCAGCCAAATTAATTTGTCATCGATAAAATAAACAATTGACTTGTGATTATCTATTGTCTTGCATTTATGCATTTTTAGAGCTATAAAAATTTTACAACCTACCGTTTTATAAAATATTTATTAAATTTTATCACTTATGTGCTCTTTTATTGTGCAGCCCTTTATATTTTAAAATATAACATTTTACTTTTTAAAAGGGGAAAACTTTTTTTCCTTTCTGTAAATTTTAAGCTACAGTTAATTGCTAAATATGACGTGCAGTAACAGATAATAAAAGGATTAATAAATCATTTCTTATAATCCTGTATTGAATTCAAATCATCGCAAGATTATTTATCGCTTAGTTAGCAATTATTGAATATTAGTCTGCTTCTCAGTCACTTACAGTTTAATTGCATCAAGCGTTTGGAATGAAGAAGCCTTAATTCTTATTCCTTCTAAGAAAAAAATCCGTAGAAAATATTTCCGTTCATAAAGCCTTAAAATTGGAATGAACAAATCTTTTAGCAAGTGTTTCAATATTATTAATGGAATTTGCTAAAATTTACAAACGCATTTATTTATTTAATCGATAATATTTCTCTATTCAGAATTTCATTTTGTCAATTTAAAGAAACTCCTCGTGATGATTAAAACGCATTTAAAGAAGTTGGATAAGATTTTATATTTTTATAACTCATTATTTGTCTACGTGCCTGTTGACAATTGTTTTTTTTTTTTTTTTTTTTTTACTGTTAGCTTTTGAGTATCAACATTTTAGAAAATGTTACATTTTATCGGAGCAACTTAAAAAAAAAAATAATACAAAATGAATAAAATAAAATGAAGGTAATGAAAAAGAAGAAGAAGAAGAACTTCAAAAACATCCAAGGTTATGTAATTTTTAATTCTTGTTCGTTATCCTTAGGATAACGAAGATAAGACCATAATATTCTTATATTTAATTTTGGCGACTTCATTAAATGGGAATATTTTTAGCTTTCAACATTCAAACAATCAATAACGGATGATGCAGACATAAAAGTTTATAACACTCGGGAATAAAGTTAAACCTTTTTTATGGCACGACTAATATATTTTTTTATACTCAATTCTAATATGAAAGTATTTTTTCTCCATCATCCCTAGTTTTTTCGTGCCACCTAGACTAATTGCAAAAGAAATAAGTATGTATACACGCATACATAAAATTAATCAATTTGCCTAAAATGTTAGGGTTGCTGATTTTCGTCAATTTTTGGCATATGTAATGTGCCTCTTTAATGTCGACCAGTGCAATGTCGAATGCAAGCATTCTTGCATTCCATTGACTTTTTTACTTCTTTTACATAACTGGGAAGTCCTGTCGAATACGATCACCCTGATCGTCAGTGACGGCACCAAGATTTTCAGGGAAGGAATCCTGATGAGAATTCAAGAAATGAATCTTGAGAGACATATTACAATTCAGATCTTTGTATGACTGTAGCAGTTGAACCACGATCTGATGGTACACTGTAAAAAATGACCAATGTTTCTTATTTTATGAAAATATGCTATAACCACGAACGAAAATATAATATAATCTTCTGAGTTATCCGAAAATTCAAATAGCATGTTACATTGTCTTTTGAATCCCCAGAAACGAATACATTTTCAAAATTTAAAGAATAATTTATAAAAACAAATTATTTTCAGCTGCCCGAATTTTTCAGAAACGTTTCCGAAGGGTTTTTATAGTGTATTAATTACTGTCCTCAGGCTGGAATACCTGTTTTTCGAATGTTATCCATTCTCAAGTACACGTTTTCAGCCGCATAAGTTAATTTATACATGAAAGAGTAAAGAAAAAAATCTTAATTTTAATGTTATTGTTAACGCTGTTAATTTTGCATGTTTGTCTGTTAAACATTTTTTTTAGAATGAAAATGTTTACTTTAGAATTGATAGCATTCGAAAAACAGGTATTCCAGGCTGAGGACACTAATTAATACACTACAAAATCCCTTCGGAAACGTTTCTGAAAAATTCGGGCAGCTAACAATAATTTGTTTTTATAAATTATTCTTTAAATTTTGAAAATGTATTCGTTTCTGGGGATTCAAAAGACAATGTAACATGCTATTTGCAATTTCCGATAACTCAGAAGATTATATTATATTTTCGTTCGTGGTCATAGCATATTTTCATAAAATAAGAAACATTGGTCATTTTTTACAGTGTAGTTTGGTGTGCTTCATGATTTCCTAACACAAACTTTCAGACCTCTAAGTGCGGTAGATTTTCCTAGCCATTGCCAGCCCATACACATACATAGGTACACAGACGGACACCTTCCTTTTATTAGTATATATAAGATGTGGTTTCTTTTAAAGTCACAAAATTTTCTTCGGTTTAATTCTAATAAGGTACTTCTACCAAATAAGGTCATGCTCTTAATCAAGCCATCAGCCTATATTTTGAAGGGATAGGTCTCGGGACGACAAATGGCAGCATATACCTGACAGTTTATGTGTCCTTGACATGTGCAGATAGTTTCAACCACAACCGATACCAGGTTCGGCGTCAATTTCGGACCACTGAATATTGCGACACGTCGTTGTTAAAAACAATAAGTAAACTTTCATATGAAATTATCGTAAATTATTGATTGAATTTTACAATCTTTGCATGATGTTTGAGATAATTTAATAATCTTTTAGAATGTATATTGAAATATTCTGTATTTGTAATTTTGTTTGTGTTTGAAAGTTAAATATGTGAAAAAAAAAATCTCCTAATAAGACCAGGTCTTATTAAGGTACACTTCATTTTCATCGTATATCATCAAAGCTAATTAAATATTTTCTGTGTCATTATTTGTAGTAAACTATGGAATCTATAACAAGTTGGAAATTGTATGTTAAACGTGACATATGAGGTGCGTTCGTTTTATAACTACTTTCACAAAGTAAAAAAAAAATCATCCTTATTATTTCAGTGAAATGAATTATGTCGTCTGCTAGGAGCGAAATGAGCATGCCTTTTTCCTCTTATTACGTATGCCACGTTTACAAATGCGAAATATTTTTCACCATGGATATCTTGCTTTGCGAATGATTACTTCCATGGTTTAATATTTTTATGACTCATAATGAACGAATCTCCTGTATTTATTTACTCTAATGGATTGGGATATTCGGCTGTTAACCTAATTTCCACTGAAGTTATCTCATAATCTATACATTGTTGAATGTAACGCATCTCTCAAGCAAACAATTTTTTTGAATGATCTTTCTAATAATGTAACTTTCATGCAATTTTATTCGAAAAAATAATTTTGAATAAAAATGGCCGCTTGGTATAGGAAAAAAAAGATGTGGTTAGCCCGTATTTGTTTTCCTCAGTCACATGACTTGCGATTTTATTATATAGATTTTACGTATGATAGGATTTAACAGAATAAAGAAAACTTTCATTAATAACTTTTTAAGTTTTGATTCGATTTTCATAAAATTTGAAATGACTCGACAAAATTCTGCAACGATTATATATATTAAATTTCAAATCATTCGGTAGGGTAGTTTTTGCGCTGTTATATGCGGAAAGACAGACGGACGGACCAGACGACGATTATAGGTGCTGCGTATTTATATAATTACGAACGCACCTAAAAACGGTGGTAAAAGAGAACTCAGTAGGGTGAAGAGCAAATGGAATCAGCAGTTTTGGGTGTTTGAAACGACATGCCCGCACATAGAGAAGCCACAGAATATTGTATTAAAAGGAGAACTTTATATATTTTTCCATTTTGGTTTACTACCTGGAAAATATCGGTTAATTATAGTTAAATCATATATTTAGAAAATTATGGCCTTATTTAAAACACACACTCTTAATAAAGCCACTTTAAAGTGTCTTTTGTTTTGCACTCTCCTGACCACAATTAAAGAGCGACAAGAGTAGAAATGGTTTAATATTGTAAAATTATGTATAAATATTACACCCAACAACATTTAAAATGGTAATTCTGATATAACACAGTTTATTGTGATCTGAAACCTTAACGTGGCCTTATTTGGTGTAGGTACCTTATATTAATTGAGGGGGTAGGGGCAAGAAAGTGTCAAGCCACATTTTGGGGGAAATAAATCTAACACTGTAATCTGTTGCTTAATATTGTAAATTATAATATCCAACATATAATTTGTTTCTAATGTCACTTGGCAGCATATGTCCCAGGTTTGGTTTTTGCCCCAGATGTTTATGCCCCCAATGAAGATAGCTAATTTACAAAAAACGTAATAGTAATATCATTAAAGTAATGCCATATTGTTACTCAGAATATCTCAAATGTTACTAAGACATTGGCGACAAAACTTTAGGATATTCATCTTGATTTGAGTATTTGATCCAATGTTCAAATTGAAATATCTCAGAAGTTCAAAAATGTGGCTTGGCACTCTCTTGCTCCGACCCCCACAATTTAAGTAGCGTAGTATACTAATAATTTTGAGCATCAAATGCGTTTCTTTAAATTTAACATGAAGTTACAATGATCGCTTTTCTCGTAATTGATTGTTTGTATACACGCATATTGAAATTATGCACAAAGGTTACGCTGTATTCGAATAAATCTTTTAGGAGAAAGAAATGGTGAACCATTATGCGATTAAAAAAAGGGAAAACTAATTGCAAAGATGACTTTTTTAATTTAGTCTGGAGATTAGAGCAACATTTTAGTTATATTTTCTTTAATGGATAGTGGTACGTATTCAGGATCATGAGAATATGCAAATATAAACGTCCTAATTACCATTTATTTTCGTTAGATTTTCATTTAGAAATCATTGCAAGACTACCTCTTGTTGAACAACTCTTTGCCTGCTTTTTGTATTTTAATTGAATCGAATTGTTGGGATGAAAAAGCGTTTACTGTTATTCATCCTAAGAAGAAAAGACTTAGAAAGCTCTGCTCAGAGCCTTAGAATTAGAGTAAACAAATTTGTTTCTTTTGCCTAAAGTGTTTCAAACCTGGTATATTATTAATGGAAAGCATTTAAATCCACTACCACGTTTGTTTATTTAGTGGATAATAATGGATAACATTTCTTTATTCAGAAATTTATTTGCCAACTTCATGGAAATCCCTCTTTGTTGAAATTTACTTGAAAGAATTAGATAAGATAGGAAGATCTCATGTTAATTCATCACTTGAACACACACACATACTAGATATGATGTATAAATCAAATAAAATCTTGGGCACTTTTTAAGAATCTTTCACACTTTTTAATTAAAATAATTGACATTTTATGATTAATTTCGATAAATATTTTGTCTGTTTATTTAAATTTAATTAAAAAAATAATAAATAATTTACTAATAGAAAATATTAAAATCCGCTAGTCCATATGTGTACCAGTAAATATGTTACAGTTACTCAACTAAGCATTTAAGAATGTCACTTTTTTTTGTACTTTTTGATTGTGTTGCTGTTTCCGTTCTATACTTACACAAATGAACAAAAGTGTTGTACAAGAGCCACACAATCATTTCGAGTACTTTATTTTATAGGGTGATCGCAAAAACTATTTTTTTTAATTCAATTTGTTGTCGGTCTCCTAATTACCTTCGCGATCAAATTTTTTCTAAAAAATAGGACATTAAACATGTTCCTTCTGTTCCTGAAGTCCCAGAAATATTTGTTAAGCAATTCTCTAGATATTCGACAAAATGTCTAAAATCGAAAGTATCTGTTGACTTTTAGCCATACAGTGTATGTATATATTTCATTTTCATTAGAAACGAACAGTGAAAGCCCACCAAATTAATTTTTCATTAACTTCTGATCGTTTCATGACAAGTTATGACCACAAAAATTACGTTAAAGTATGGAAATAGTACTAGCAATTGGTTGCCACTACATTTTGCGTATTTTTATGGAATTTGTTTAGTGAAAATAGCAATTTATTGGGTTGTTCAGAAAGTTCTTTCCGTTTAGGAAAATTGGTTCGTAGCGGAAAATTTTATCATTTAATTATTAGACATTAATTCCAATATCTAATCTCTAATAATTGACGGATAGAGTTTTCCGTTACAAATTGGTTTTCCCAAACGGAAGGAACTTTCAAAACAACCCAATAACTAGACTTTTAGAGTGGTTATGTGCAGTGGCGCAGCCAGAATTCGGTTCTAGGGGGGGTTTTGAGTTTATAATAAAGATGGTTGCCGGTTATATGAATCATCGGTTAATGGAATCAATCTTTTAAATGAATGAAATAATAATGCTTTTCTCCGCAATTACGTTGGTTATGATTCATTTAAACAGCGTTTACAATATTAGAAGAGCGATAGAATTAAAAATAGCTAAAAGAGGAACCACAACTAATTTATAAAATTTTAACGATAAATATACGAATCTCCATCATAAGCAAGAGTTCGTTGCAACATTACCAACAAATGAAATATAGTCTTTAAATTTGTGTACAGACCCCCTCAGGGCTCGGAAGTAGCGCGCTACAAGTAGAGAAACTACAGTAGCCGCTACTTTTTCCAGTAGTTTGTAGTGTAGCGCGCTACATTAAAAAAGTGTAGTGTAGCAAGTAGCGCGATACAAAATATCAGTAGTTTATAGCGCGCATCGACGCTACTTTCGGAGGGAGGAAAAAAGGTCCCAATCTTCAAATCACATGATTATAACTCGTTTCTTTCGTGCGAAATATGTTCTCTGCAACAATTTGCGAACGTCAGCGACAAATCTCATTTGCAGTGTCATATATTTCTCCATAGACGACGGGCACAGTCACAAATTAGCTGTCATTTTCACAGTTTGGGTGTCAGAAACTTAGTGTACTGTTATTTAAATCCATAGAAATCTTCTCAATATAATGTATTTTTATACGACTACGATTTTTTTTTACCAAAATATAGTCGTCTGGCTATGTTAAATCTTTATTTGACTAATTTCTTCTACCTTTTGCCTCCCACTCCCAACAAGCAAAGAAATGTAAAATCCTTATGAAAAAAAGAAAAAGAATGGATTTATCTAAACATAAATCCTCTAAATTATCCCAAATCTCTCAAATTCACGCTTCCCCATAGTAGCATACAAAGGAGTTTAAAATATTTTTAAATCTTTATTTTTATACAAAAATAAAATCTTTCACTCATTTGTCTAATGACAACAAATAAAAATTATTTCCTTGTCCCCAAAATTTACGCTTCCCTTTTTGCCCCTCCTCCAGCATACAGTTTCAAATATTTAAAACTCTTTATTTAAAAAAAATGTCCACATTTGTTTCTACCTAATAATAATTCAATATAATAATAAAACCGTATGTCATGTGACTGTCCTCAACAGTTCCGGAATGTCCGTTTCACTGTTTCATATGCCAGGCAGCCATTTTTATTCAAAATTATTTTTTCTAATAAAACTGCATAAAAGTTACATTTTTAGAAAGATCGTTCAAAATAAATTAATATTTGAGAGATGACTTACGTTCAATTATGTATACATTCTGCAATAACTTCAGTTTCAATTAGGTTCGCTGTTCAAATTCTCTATCCATGAAAGTAAACAAAGAAAAAAGATTCATTCGTTGTGAACGTTTAAAATATTAAACCATGAATTTTTGGACCGCTGCCTGGTGTAAAAAAAAAAATAATCAGCACCAGTGAGACAGTCAAAGTTTACCATAATTCTGTTCCATACAACTCAACTTCCTTCGGATCTTTTCTTGATGTAAGTTGAACTCCGTGGTTGAACTCATGTAATAATATTTAATGGATCAAATTTCGAAACAAATTGTCAGCTTTTATTTTTCGTGTGTATTAATTAGAAACGATATTTTAATTTTGAAATCAAATGTTTTGATTTATGATAATATTTCTTATTTATCTATTTTCTATTTTAAAGAAAAATGTGAACGTCATGTATTTTAAATTGGAACAGCTGTCACGGACGCACCAGGGTTGGCAGAATTTTTGTTTTGCGCCATTTTGGCGAGAAAATCCCATTTTCAGGTACCTATTAGAGATTACTAAAACAGCATATACTTTTATTTTATTATGAAATAGTTTATTTTATATTAAAAACACACACACAATGATTAATTTATTATAAAGTGGGTTAAGCGGTTTTTGTCAAGAAAGATGAAATACATAACAACAAAAAATATGCGAAATGCCACCACGATCGCAAAAGTTCTTGATTTGTCTATTAGATTTTTCCGGTTTGGCGAAGGATTAAGGAAAAAAATAAATTATGAATAAAAATAATTTGTTATAATGCTTAACATACATTTAAGGGCGACCAAACTGGTCGCCAGTGGCGGCTAGTATATAATAAGTAACTATCTAAATTGCCCCCTAACTTCCCATAATTTACTCTTCTCCCCCCCCCCCCCACAAGCATACAAATAAATAGAAAAATTTTAAGTTGTTTTATTTCTATATAAAAAAAATCTTCTGCACATGTTGCGTGTGTCTAGATTTAGAGGTGGCCGCTATTCAGAGATATAAGCGTTTTCAAACATATAAATTTTAGGAATTAAAAAGTGGCGCTAAATAGAGGTGGCCGCCTTTTGGAAGAAAAACCAGAACGGAGGTCTTATTGTACATAGATTTTTAACCTGAAAAAATATTTTGGACATTCTTTTGAAATTCGGGGTCAACCCGACCCCTACCCGCTAGAGTCAAAACCCAACCCGAAACCGATCCGAACTCGAAATAATGAAATTCAACCGGATCCACAGTAAAAAAGTGGAAGTCAACCCGATCGGAATCCGACCCACAAAAAAAAAACCTAGAGCCGGGTTGGGTCGGGTGCGGGTAAACCGACCCGATGCAGGACTCTAAACGGTATACAACTAAAAATCTAATCTTTAAATGTTTTTAGGCGCGTTCGTAATTATATAAATACGTAGCACCTATTGTCGTCGCTTGGTTCGTCCGTCCGTCCGTCTGTCTGTCCGTCCGTCTGTCTGTCCGTTCGTCCGTCCGTCCGCATATAACAACGCAAAAACTACCCAACCGAATGGTTTGAGATTTAAGATATATTATCTTTGCAGAATTTTGTCGAGACATTTCAAATTTTATTAAAATCGAATCAAAACTTTAGGAGATATTAATAAAAATATTTATTAAGAAATTTGAATTTTTTTTTTTTAAATCGGTGCTTTCTTGTTAGAGGAGCTTCCGATGGATGTTAAATCGTCAAGCGACCGAGACACTTATTTTATTACAGAAATTAATCTGCAGACGATATAATTCATTTCACAGAATTAAAAATCATCTAGGTCTGAATATTTATATAACTAGCTACAGTACGAACGCACCTCGTTTGTCACGTTTGACGTACAATTTCCAACTTGTTTAAAATTAGTTGCGGTTTCAAAACTTCCATTTATAACGAAATACTATAAGAAGCAAAACGCTAAATAATCGTTTCCTGTCTTCCTGTCGATCACACAGTTTTTTGCCATAACAAAATTAGAAGTATCAAGAATTAGAATTGTAACTATTCAGCAGAAATGTTTCAGCTGTGCAGGAGCATTCGTTATAACCATTATCGTACCAGTAGTTGAAAAAGTATGTTTATATTAACTTCCTGATACGAATTCTAAGATTAACAAAACAGACAGGCACGCATTTTGCTTTTGTGAAACTGTGATCTGCGGTTTATATAGACTTTTAATGTGAAAAAATATTTTGGACATTCTTTTAAAAAACCGGGTCAACCCGAACCCGACCCGCAAGATTCAAAAAGCCAACCCGAACCCGAAAGAATGAAAGCCAACCCGATCCGCAACAAAAAATTTGAAGTCAATCCGACCCGAACCCGAACCGCAACGGGAAAATATAGCCGACCCGAACGGCGGGTCGGGTCGGGGTAAAAGCGGGTAACCCGACCCGATGCAGGATTCTAAGCGCTACTGTGCTACATCACTCTCATAAATGTGTAAGATTATTACAATTTTTGTTTTCAAATTTCCTCTTTAAAAAAAAATTCCAACATAATTAAAAAGGTTCTATGAATTTGCTTTGTTTGTCTGTCCGTGCTCTAACTCTCATAAATATACTCCGACTGCCATGAAAGTTTTATGTTATTGAAGTTTACCATAGAATGTTCAGTATTGAAAATGAAATGTGTAGCATTTATATCTCGCTTACAGGGACGTTCAAAAGAATTCTGTTACATTATGGTCTATCGGGAAAAATCGTTTGCGGTATATTTAATTAGCGATGATTACTGAAGTAGCGAAGTAGTGACTACTTTTGGAAAGTAGTTTGTAGTCGCTACTTTTAAAAATAAGTAGTTGTAGTTGTAGTTAACTACATTTTTTATAAAGTAGTTGTAGTTGTAGTTCGTTACAAACAAAAAGTAGTTTTTCCGAACCCTAGACCCCCTACGAAACAAATGATTCGAAAGAAACACCGATTGCAAAAATCTGCTCATAATCGAAAAATAGCTTTTTATAACTTTAAGTACTTTTTTAAAATTCTTACTTTTGCAAAGATTTTTTTCCTGGGTACGCACATAGCTTGGTCTTAGATATAACTGAGAGCAAAAAACGCAAAAAAAGCCACTTGAAACTGAGATAGACTTACAATGTGTATGTTTTTTTTTTTCTCTGGAATTCGATGATCTGTTATTGTTTCGAACGTGGAACAAAGACAGAAATGCAATTAAAAAACAGACCACTGTATACTATATAATTCAAAGCGTCTCTGTGAGAGTATATGACCCATCTTTTACTATAAGACGTCTCGACAAAGTGACACAGTCCAAAAATCAAGTTTTGACATAACCTATGCGTGTAATATGCGCTTTCACAGTTTTTAAGTAGAATCTTCGCCGTTTAATTGAATCACATTGTTGTATAGAATTTGATTTAAGAAAGCGGTGGATTCTGCCAAGGCGGAAAGGCCAAAAAACTTAATTTTAACTTTAGTTGTTTTTATTCATATAAGCGGAAATTATAGTAATTTTTTTAGCTCTGGGGGGGTTTTAACCCCCAAACCCCCCTCTTGGCTGCGCCACTGGTTATGTGTCAAGGATATTTTCAAATCCATATTCGCTACTTTCTGATATATTCCCGGAATCATTTTCTTCAGAAAAAGTATTTTCGAAAAATATGGATATTTCCGTATTTTTACGGAATTTTTTCAATGCAAATAATAAAAATCGATAAGTTTAAAGAACCATTCTTTAGATTAAAACTTAAAATCATTTCTTGACTTTTATGCATGCTAAATATTAGCAAAGCAACAATATATTTATGAATTTCCAATAAGCATTGTGACTGTAGTTTGCAAATATTTGTTATATCCTTATATTAGTTAGTTTTAGTCGCATTTCACCCTATTTTAAAAATGTGTTTTTTTAATATTGGCACAATTTCGAAATACTTTTAATGTTTAAAATAATTTGCAAGATACATCTATGAACAATTTTTAGATACAAGTAAATTAAGGTAAATACAACACGGCAAAGCGAATGAAAGAAAAAAATATATAAGAACTTGTGTTGAAATTTTTGTTATTATATTCTAGAAAAGGACAAATAATAAGCAGCTTTTAGTAGGTAAATACTGAGACTTTTACATCTCAAATTACAACTTACTTTAGGATTCTTTTTATCGTTTTTCCGCACTCTATTTCATTTTTTTAGACAGCTGTGTGAAGATCCTCTTAAGAACGTAATGACTACCAAGAGAGTATTTAGGGCATGTGCAACATGTGAATATGTTATGGATTTTAGAATAGTAATTTTGGCCTTATTTAATCGCAGAATTTTCCGTTTAAAAAGAAGATTATTATTCTGAAATACTGGTAGCAAAATGTACATTTTGCACGGGTCTTTTAATTACGACTCTGGTGACTACAATATTTTTTTCGAATTTCACAGAACTTAGAGAATTTAGCGGAACTATGTACGCATTTCTATATACAAATTTATCTGTAGCGTACAGAACAGCATTTTAAAAATACAATTATTTTAAAATAATTCTTTAGACACCAAACAATTAAAAATCTGCAATTGTACTTAAGTTTTATCCATTTGATTCTACTTTTGAGGCAATTTAACATAAAGAGGAAATTAATGGCTCCCTGAAGTATAAAACTAAAAATTATATAAAGATTGTGCACGAGTAATTCAACAACATTATTCGAAGCAACAATTTTTGTTCATGTACCTAAGGAAAGCTTAGATACAAGAAAAATAAACTGAAAAATAACAAGCAGCTACTTGTGTATTTTTACCCCCTAAGTATGGCTTTGTTCATCAGGTTAGTTATGTTAAAATAATTTTTGTCAAACCGTTATTCATTCTTCTTCTGTCAAAATATTACTTAACATTACAACAGTATTACTAAATTCAAGACATAACAGATAGTTTTACATACGATAATGCACTTCAAAAAAATCATCGCAGACCCAGTCCAACCTCTGTTAACTTGAATTGAGTTTTATTTAGAACACAGCTTATTATGCTAATTATAAGAATTTGCAAGTCATATTGTCTTGCCACCGATAAAGCGAACGATTAATGAAAATGAACCGATCAACGATCGAGAATCAGTTATTAGTTTCAAATGTCCAGCTGATTTCTTTAATGTAAGTCGATTTCATATTTTTTAAAATTACCAGATAGAACTCGTCAAAACTTGACGGTAATCAATTTAAATGTTCCACAGAAAAAACAGGTTCGTAAAATCATTGAAATATCAGAAATTTTTACAGAATATTTGTTAGCAATAGTTAAAAATAATGCGTCAAGCATAGATTATGTAACACTTTCCAACGCTTCCAAAATAATTTTACAAATCATACCGTTTAATAAGCTAAAAGATAACATCTAAGTAAACAATTTGGAAAACGCATAACATATTTAAAAACAAAATTTCAGGAATTTCCAACATATACAATATTCGGGAAAATATCCGAATACTTTTATTCAGCCCTGTATATGATCTATAGATTTGTATTTATACTACATAGGATGCTAAATTTTAGTTCAGTTAAGAAACGCGTAGCACAGTTTAAAATTCTCCTTCTGGAGTTTCTGTCAATAAACGGAAATGTGTTCGCAAAACTTTTGTGCTTCCCTGTATATGATCTACCGAATTTATACACACCACGTAATAAACAAAAAGTGAGTTAAATTTAAAATAGCGTTCAGTAACTTAAAACGCACTTCCAGGAATTATTGTTAACAGACAGTAGAGAATTATTTTGTGTGTCACTGTAAATGAACGATGACTGCTATACACACAATATTCTGTAGTAAGCCTCTTGTAATGCACCTCTAGTGATATACATAAATCTCAATGCGTTTAAAATAGTGAAACATTATTTAAATAAACCGCAGACGATTTTTCTCCATAGACGTAATGTAACGGAATCCTTTTGACTGTCCCTGTAAAGTAACTATAAGTGCTATGCACACCCTATTCCATATTAAGCTTCTTGTAATGCACCTTAGTGATATATATCAATTACAATGTGTTTGAAATTGTGTAACATCATTAAAATAAACCGCAAATGATTTTCCCCATGCCATAGACCGTAATGTAACGGAATTCTTTTGAGTGTCCCTGTAAAAAATCTATAAGTGCTACACACTTCAGTTGAAATAGGGAACATGCTATAGATAACGACAATAACATGTAAAAATTGCATGGCAATCCGGGCATATTTACGGGAGTTAGAGCACGGCCAGACGGCAGACGGCCAGACGGCAAGACAAACCGAAGTCATAAACACTTTTCAACTAGGTTGGAAAGTGTTAAAAGAGAGCAACTTCAACTTTTTATTTTCATTAAAAATTTTACACATAAAAAATTTTTTGAAGTCAAAATTTTATTAGTTTTTCAAATATAAACATTTAACTGCATTATAGTGCCAACAGATGGCACCACATTTTGTTATATAAATATTTTTCTTTTTTTTTCCAACGGAAAATAATCACTTACTTTTCTTAGTTTATATATGCCTTATCGATTAATTGTAATAAAACGATATTCCAAAAATTGTAGCTAATTTCTTTTTATTTAATCGATAATTACTTTCGAAAGCTTTTGAAATTTTAAATGCAAAATCCTTAATTTAAAAATTATATTGTTGATGGTGTATTTTACTTTATAATAATGAAGAAAAAATAACTCTATAACTTTCTCCCTTATAATAAAATGCATTATCAGAGAAGCATCTTATGCCAGGAGCAGGCTTCGAACCAATTCCCCTTCTAGAGAACCAGAATTCCTATTTCTGGCACTTTAGGACACTAGGCCATACAGACTTCACTTAACGACCCCCAGAAATGACACCAGTTCAAAACTGGTTTCCAACTCCTCTTAGCGACAGATAAGCACAGTAAATTGGTCATTGCGCGTGTCAGATCAGCCGAAATCGCTCTTAAGAATTTGCGTTTTAAATGTGGATTACCTGAATTTAATTTAACTAAGAGGCTGAGCCCCCTACTCGCTAATGCTCACCAACCCCCCTGAATTACGAAGTAATTCACATTGAGACCGCTACGTGGTCCCAGTTCGCTTCGCTCGCTCGCCCCTTTTTATTTTTGCAGCAATTCTAGCCGGAATAAATACTACCATAAATCCACCATAAACCACCATAAAATTGACAATTTTTTTAATGTAAAAAAATAATTGAAAACTTCGTTGAAAACACAGTTAAAAATGTATTTAGTTGGTGCTATCAATGGGCGTACATCATTTAAATACTTTGAAAAAAATTTCTTGAAAACACAATTAGTTTAAAACTCATTGCACCTATAATATTGTACAGCACGGCTTATGTATTCATTAAAAAACACTACGTGATAGGAAGATAGTTTATGTATATCATCAATCATTGTTTAAATTCCGTAAAACTGTTCTAATTGATTATAGATACTTGCAAAAGAAATTATTTTTTACTTCATCAAGACAGCAATAGATGGCAGAAGGTGCAACCTAGACATTTGATATTTTTATTCTCTCCGATTTTTGGAGATAATAATAAATTATTCATAAAACAAAAAACATAAATAAATTCTAAATAAGAGTTGAGAATTCATTTGAGATTAAAGATATTACTCATAATAAAAATGAGGAATCATCTCAAACGCTTTGGATTACGCACATGTTATTTAATTTTTAATAATTGCTAGTTTGAGTTTCACTACTCTTACACTGGCCGCCATATTGGAGATTCTGGAAACTACGGTTGTTGCCAAACGATAATCTAGAAATTCAGCCCTTTTTCCGCGCCACGTAAGAGAAATATATGTATATAGATTTTTACCGTTGTCAGTAAAATGGATACTTTTTTAGAGTTAAAAAAACTTTGTAAATTATACAACAATTTTTTATAAGAATTTTACGAAATTTTTCGCATATAAATTAATTTATTAATTTATTAATTGCATTTTATACTTTAATAAAACTTCTACTTTAAAAAAATCGGTATAATTTATTTTTCTTTCTGCAGATATCAAGCTTCAGACATCAAACTTCATTAATGATAAACTTCAATAATAGAAAAACATATTAATAAATCATTTTTTTTTTATCCCGTGTAGTATGCAACTATTAAAAGATTATTTATCTTTTATTCGACAGTTATTGAATATTGGCCTGCTTCTCAGATACTTGCATTTTAATTGCATCAAATTGTTGGAATGGAGAAGCTTTAATTCCTATTTATCCTAAAGGAGAATAAACTTAGAAAGCTTTCCATTCTTGAAGACTTAGTATAAGAATGCACAAATTAGTTTATTAGTTATTAAGAAAAGCTTTAGAAAACTTTCCACTTTGAAAGTCTTAGTATAAGAATAAACAAATTAATTTATTTCGACGAAAAAGTTTCAAGTGTTGAATATTTATAATGGAAAGCATTACAATCCACTAGCCCATTTGTTTATTTAATGGATGTCATTGTTTTATTTAAATTTAAATTTTACCAATTTAAATAAATTCCTCTTGATTTAAATATACTTAAAGGAACGCGATTAAATTTGAAATTCGCTTATTAATTCATTGTATGAGTACACACAAATTAAAATGCATTGTAGTGATCCAGAATTTTACGCACTTTTTACTAATAATCAATTTATTTTGGATTCATTAAATTTTGATTTACAATTATGTACTAATGAGGAATTCATAAAATGTTTCATCATAAAGTAAATCATCAGATATTCATTACATTTCATCACAAGATTACTTAAAATATCTTACTCAACATTTTTTGTATATCTTTATGTTTTTCACACACTTATATTTTAATTTCATCGAAATGTTGGAATGGAGAAGTCTTAAATCTTATTCATCCTAAGGAGAGAAAAGCCTAGCAAAACTTTTACTTCTTAAAGTTTTAGCATAAACAATTAATTTATTTTACTGAAAGTATTTCATATTCAAAGTATTATTAATGGAAAGCACTAAATTAACTAGTCCATTTATTCATTTACTGGATATCATTACTTTGTTTAGATTTTAATTCTATTAATTTAAGTAAATTGTTCTGGATCGAATTGCATCTTAAGGAAAAGGGGCGAATTGATGATATTTTAATAATTCAGTCTTCGCACATATATACATATTGAAATGCGTATAGGAGTTACTCAGCTTGGAGCACTTTGCAAATAATCAATTTTCCTTTTAATATTATTTATTTTAGCCTTGATTTCAATAAACCTTTAACAATTTCTGTTTTTATTACAATAGTGTGGCGAATATTTGTAATTATTCTAATATTTCATTATTCGCACACAAGAAAGTTAAAATGCGCGTCGTATATATCTTATAATATTAAAAAAAAAATCTCTTAAAGAAGAAAATAAACTTATTAGAATACTACTTCTTAAAAATTAACGGCAACATATTTTAATTCACTCAAAAAAAAAAAACCTTGCAAAAATTTAATTGTTTGTTTTGGTAGGGAGGGGGGGGGGGGGAAGAGGCCTCTCCCTTATTACTTTTTTTCGTTAAAATATCAAACTTTCCGCTGTGAATTGCCAATTTTCCCCACAAAACAGAAAATAACAGAAACCCCAATAAAACGTAAAAATTACCCGGAATTTTCCAAACTAAAACATTTTTGTCAAATCAGAGGGGTGTTCCGTTAATTCTACAGTTACATTTTTTTAAATTACAAACAGAAGGTTTGCGTATGTTCTTTCCCCCTCAAACCACGAAATTTTCGGGAATCGAAGCTCAAAATTGTTTGAAATCCTACTGTCAAAACAAGAACATTTCTTCAAATAACAGAACTATCACTTCCAGTTGCAGAGGTGTTCCGGCAACTTACTGCCTATACATTTTACGGTTTTTGACGATTTGTTTTGGAGGGGTGTGTGCTCTACAAACGCATAAAAAAAATGAGATCTGTTATTATTTATCGTTGGATTAGACATATGTATTCCGACTAATTCCCTTAATCGCAAGGAGCCATTAGTTATAAAACAGTCAAAATACAAATCATAATCTGGGAGGCAGCGTTACATTTTACAACCAATTTTAATGTGGATGATTTTGGTATATATGATAGATTAGATTCTACAGATAACAAAACTGCCAGTTAACTGGTACACCAGCCGGGGGTATTGCCATAGCAATATCACTTGCAACATTTCCCGCTGCAATGTGATATGAGTGGCCAGCCCGATTACTGATGATGTCTCCGAGTCGGAGTAACATCAGTAATCGGGTTGCCATTCATTACCCATTGTAGCAAGCTGTTCGATGTTGCCATTCAAACACCTCCCTTCCGACCGCTGGCGTACCAGCTGGTTGACAGTTTCGTTATCTCTACCATATAATCCTCATCTATCATATGTATCAAAATCATTGACGATAAAATTGGTAGTCAAAATATGACGCTGCCTCCCGGACTATCAGACTTTCAGAAAATAAACACGAAATGACAGGAATTAAAAATATGTGCTTTACGGAATTTCAGCAAAATCCAGAAATTATTTTTCACTGCTTTGAGCAATTATCCGCATTTAAAGCAAAACTGTTAATCTTATTGTATATAAATAATCGTTTTCCGCAAAACAGAAAAGCTATTCATGCTATCTGAGAGAGGTAAATATATTAATCTGTCAAGCTTCTTCATGAGTTAAAAAGCAAGTGAAGTTAACTTTGTCTTATCAGTAATATATCTGTTTTCTTCATGTGTTTTTCTAATTTTTTACGAGTTGTTTTAATTTTTCTTAACAAAGCAAAATATTTTTAGATTGCTTATTTTCTGAGTAATTTAGTTGATTAAAAGTGAAATCGAAAAAAAAAAACCAGCATAAATATTAATCAATAATTTTGTCAGAAAATCCCCGAAAAGTAGTATTTATTTAGGTTAGAGATTGTGTTTTTTTTTTAAAGCTTAAAAAAAGAGGGGGGGGGGCGGTCTCATAATTGAAAGACAAACAAACTTAAAATGTATCAATATTAACATCTAATTTTGACAACAGAATACGAATCTAAATTTTCTAATTTAATTAAATAAAAATATTCATAACATTTCTATGATTAGTTCCGGATATATTCAATATTTAAAATTCAGTTAATTATGGGAACGGTCTCCAAAACGATATTCGTTTCTGTCAAGTTCAGATGTATTATGCGTTTCATTAATACACGTAAATTAAAAGAAAAATCATTAGTGTTAGAAAAACGTTGAATGAAACAACTAATCCATCAAGTCAGATAATCAATAATCCTTTTTAACACTTTCCAACATAAAGTGTTTATGATTTCGGTCTGTCTGCCATCTGTCTGTACTCCAACTCTCGTAAAGTAAATGTACTCGGATTGCCATGAAACCTTTATATATTGTTGAGGTTTAGTATAGAATGTTCTCTCTTAAAACGAAAGAGTGAATTTGGCTTCTCAGAAAAGAGCTGTAATTTATTGGATAGTGAATGAGTTGATTTTTAAACGTTTCACTCATCTTGATTTGAATTTTTATTTTTCTAATGCACTCCAGAAGAGAGTATACTAAACAACTCATCTCGATAAAAAATGCAATCATTGGCGAGCTGAAATGCCAATGCGGCATGACGTGACCATTCGCTGAGCAGACGTCAGGCGTGTGACGTCATCGAGTGGAGGCAAGCATTTCGCCTTTATAGCACGTTGTTGACCGTTGAAGTATTATTCGCGTTGTTCAAAGGGGCAATTTTAAAGAAGGAATACTTGAAAAGGTAAGAATTTCTGCTGTTTTAAATACTCTAATCATGTTTTTTATAATGATTTTGTTTTATATTTATTGTTATTTTATATATGGCGTGATATTTTTCAGTTTATATCAATATTTTTAACAAATATGTCTTAACCCTAATATTTAGGACTATTTACACGAACGAACATTTAGAAATCTTTTGAGTCGGAAGGATAAATATTAAAAAATGCTCTAAAATATAATTATACAAATCCTTTGCCTCTCATTTTAAGTTTTTTTAATGTTGTTTCAATAAATATGATTTATAAATAGCTTTTAGTAGCAATTTAATCTTTTAAAGAAAATGTCTCGGCGGTTACTGTGCGTTTGTTTATATACAGGGGTCGATGCAGGTTTTTTTTAGGAGGGGGGGGGCATTTTGTGAAAAGTAAAGGTTATTTTTGTGAAAAATAACATTTTACAACGAAAGTTGAAATCTAGTTAATCAAATTCGAACCAAGCATTTATAAATAAAAACTTTTTTAAATCCTTTTGCTGAAGTTTTCCGCTCTGGTGAACTTGTTTGTTTACAAATTACACATTTTAAAACATCACAAAATAATAAATAAATAATAAATAGTAAGTTTTTATGGAAGGGAATTTTGTGAAGGGCCCATTTTATCAAATTGATTTTTGTGAAGTGTCCCATTTTATTAAATAGATTTTTGTGAAGGGTTCCTAAACAGGCCCTAAATTTTTCCTGGATCGACCCCTGATATATATATTTTTTAATGATGTTTCAGAACTCTAACTTTCATAATACTATAAATTGAAAATTGACTTGTCTGACTTTAAAAATATTGTTTTAAAGTAACCAAATTATATTTCTTATTTTATTCTCAGTCTGAAGAAATTTTTCCTGGATATTTTTATTGACCTGCCTTGTTTTTCGAATGCGCATACATAAGTTTTTTTAGTCATTTTATGTTGCTGAGAGTTAGATTATTTGAAATATATCTCAAATATATAAGAAAAGCTTTGGGTTGGGTTGAGTTGGGTTGATTATTGACGGCCAATTATCTACACTTGGGATATAGGCCCGGGGGGAGTGCCCTTCGTGGGGGTCGTTCTAAGGGTTCTTTCTAACCCGTATTTACGCATGGATAAATCCACGGCTCGAAGAAAACCACGAAAACTCCGAACGATTAGGCCGACGGGCGCGATTGGGATCGAACCCAGCACCTCCCGTCTACCAGCTTCGAGAGCAGAACCTCTCAGCCACTGGTGGGGCCAAGAAAAGCTTTGGAATATCTATTTCATGTTGACAAAAACTTTTGAAAAGTAGCTTTATTAGTATATATACTATTTTTCTAATATTTAAAAATAAATATACTTGATTTGTGAAGCTGTATAAATCCCATATTTTTTTTATCATATGTTGTTAAAAATAAGGTAAATATCTCCATTCCCGTATATTCACTGTGTGAATATTCCTAAATAGTATTAGGATTAAAACATTTAATGATAATATTGATATAAACTGAAAAATATCATGCAATATATCTAATAATATTGCATAGAAAACATAATCATTATATATATTAAAAAACCCATGATTAAAGTATTTAAAACAGCATAAATTCTTATCTATTCAAGTATTCCTTTAAAATTCTCTTTTTAGATCAAGGGGGGGAGGGGTATATATTTCAAGCAGCTCAAAAACAACAACAAAATAAATAAATATAAAATGACACTTTTCACTTAATTGTTGAATGTACACATATATGTATACATTCAACATGCAACTTACTTTTTTTTTTTATTTTTTTTTTTGAAAAAAAAAATATATATATAATCTGTATCTGTTTATGAAATTTATTATTTTACAATAAAATATTACATCTTTACCATGAATTTCAATTCCCCTTCCCCTCCTTTCTAGAAAAGAACTTGTATTTCGGAAGCTATAAATAATAAAATATGTCAGAGGTATAAATAATAAAATATAATTTTTATAGAGTATAAAAAAAGGTAGTTATTTATCATTATTTTTATTTGAAAACGTGGCAAGAATTCTGTGTTATTTTGAATTTCGTAGATAAAAATAAATCAAAGGTTACTGAATTTCATTTTAAATGGCTTGATTTTATTTAGTCAGTTGATTAGAAATCCCTCTAGATTTTTTTTTTTTTTTTTGTAATTTTTAAGTGAGTTGACTCCTATCAAGAATGAGTTTATTAGAAATCACCCAATGGGTTTTGGATTAACTCTTAAATGAGTTGATTTCATTCATGTATGAATTGGTTACCAATCGCTCAAGAATTACTGGATTTAGTCTTAAAGGACTTCATTTCACTCAAGTTTGAATTGATTATAAATCACTCAAGTGCTACTGGATTTAACCTTCATTGATTTGATTTCACTCAAGTATGAGTAAGAGATCAGTCAATCATGAGTGGCTTAAAAACAACTCGTTCACTCGAGTTGTTTCAACTCTTCATGAGAAGCTCACTTTCAAATCGTGAGATGAGTGGATTTCGGCTCAACTTGAGTTATTTTGGCTCTTTCGTTTTAAGAGAGTTCGTTATTGAAAATGAAGTGTGAGCATTTATACTTAGTTTACAGGGACACACAAAATGATTTAGTTACATTACGGTTTATGGGGAAAATCGTTTGCGGTGCATGTTATTGATGTTACGATATTTCATACATAATGAGATTGATATACGTACATAATTGAGATGGACTATAACATGTTTTCTAGGAAGTATAGAACATTACGTAGCATTTTTAGTTCGTTTAAAGAATGCACAAAAAAAATATTCCAAAACATTAAGTTAAGGTACAACATGTTTTTCGAAGCTCGCCAGACAAAAAATGGCAGTCAGATTAAACTGTCATAGTTTATATGAATGACAATAATAAGCTTTAAAAAAAACTTACGCAAAAATTACTGCTACCACTTTTATTTTATAGAAAAGAATAGGTATTTGTGAATGAGAGAAAAGTATGCAATTACGTAGCTTTCGTAATTTCGCGTGTAAGTTTTGTTGTATTCGAACAATTGTTGTCAGTTTTGTTCACAACAGCCAGTAGAGTCTAGAAATGTCTATAAGAAGTCGTTTGCCCGATTCATTAAGGTGGCGGACGGTAGGATGGGTGGAAATGGGGTTGTCACAGGCCGATACTGCTAGACGGTTCAATGTGTCTCGCAGTGTAGTCCAACGACTCTGAGATCAGTATGAATCCGAAGATTCTGTGTCCAGAAGACATGTTCCAGGCCGCCCACGTGTTACAACACCTGCAGAAGACCGGTTTCTAGCTCTTTCGGCCCGAAGGAGAAGACGCACTACTGTGCCGCAACTCATTGCAGACCACTTTGCAGCATCAGGGAGAAGAATCTCCGCTACTACGGTGCGAAGACGTCTTCACAATTCAGGTCTCTATGCAAGGCGACCAGTTGTGTGTGTCCTCCTCAACAGACGACAGAGTAGGGCCCGTTTATGTTGGGCAAGAGAGCATGTTTCCTGGACCAGACAACAGTGGGCTTCTGTACTCTTCACAGACGAGTCCAGATTCACACTGGAGAGCGGTTCAGGACGTCTTCTGATCTGGAGAGAACAATGCACTCGATACCATCAATCAAACACTGGTGAAACACACAGGTACAGAAATGGTGGAATCATGGTTTGGGCAGGGATCTCACTCAGAGGCCACACTGACCTGCATGTGTTCCATGGAGGAACTGTGACTGGTGCGAGATATCGAGATGAGATCCTTGATTCATATGTGCGTCCATATGCCGGTGCTATTGGCAATGGTTTCATTCTTAATGGATGATAATGCGAGACCACACCGAGCTGGGGTTGTTGAGAATTATCTTGAGAATCACGGTTTGGAGAGAATGGAATGGCCAGCTCACTCTCCAGACTTGAATCCGATAGAACGTCTTTGGGACTATCTTGGAAGACAGGTTGCGTCTTTAAGTCCTCCTCCAAGGTCATTAAATGAGCTGGAACAAGGCTTACTCTAAGTCTGGTCAGCGTTACCTATTTCGGTGTCCGACAATTTAATTGAGAGCATGGAAAGTCGATGCCGCCAATGCATTCAATTCTGGGTTTACATATTCCGTATTAGAACCAGTTTTTTAATGTTTCTGTCACATTTTACTGCATGATACTGCGATGTACTGATTTCTCCAAGAATGGGATTTTCCACCATGAGTGCTTTTTTGTTGTAATTTCATTAACACGTTCTTAAGTAAATTTCTATGTCGCATTTAATAAATAACAGTTTAGCGCACATTTCCTCCAAATTTGTTGTTTCTATATTCATTCATTTGCAAATTAGACGCAAAAAACCGGTTGTACCTTAACTTTTGGAGGCCAGTGTATGTTTGTATTTTTTTATACATCTTTTAAACTCTTTAACATGTCAAAGTAAACTGATAGACATGAAAACAAAAATTTGGCATATCATTATATCTTATTACACTCTATTTTTCGACGTCATTTGTTTCACACCCATAGTACCAGCACCTGTTCTTGCCAGTATAGATAACATTTAGAAAGATCAATTTTTTTTTTAAGATGGAAACTATAATATGTGTGTCCTACATTTTTGTTCTCAATCTCTCCCTAAAACTTAAAACTTCCCGCCAAGTGGGAAGAGTACAATTTTCAGCAAACTCAAAAGTGAATGTTAGTAAGGTAAAGACACCAGTATTCAACAGGTTATGCACTCAGTCACATCATTTTGCTCACAGTTTCCCGATTTTATAAGTAGAAACTCCTATTTGCCTTTTTGTTACCCATGAATATCTTGTTTAACAAAAAAGTTCAAAAATACTGATTCAAAAACAGTTTAAAAAAATTACTTTTTTAATTCTTTTTTTTTAGGTGCGTTCGTAATTATATAAATACGTAGCACCTATTGTCGTCGTCTGGTCCGTCCGTCTGTCCGTCCGTCTGTCTGTCTGTCCGTCTGTCTGTCTGTCCGTCTGTCCGTCCGTCCGCATATAACAACGCAAAAACTACCCAACCGATTTTTTTGAAATTTCAGATATATTATCTTTGCAGAATTTTGTCGAGACATTTCAAATTTTATCAAAATGGAATCAAAACTTTAGAAAATATTAATAAAAATATTTATCAAGAAATTTGAAATTAAAAAAGAAAATCGGTACTTTTTTGATATAGGAGGTTCCGAGGTTTAATCGTCAAGCGACCGAGAAACTTATTTTATTTCAGAAATTAATCTGCAGACGATATAATTCATTTCACAGAATTAAAAATCATCAAGATCTGAATATTTATATAACTAGCTACAGTACGAACGCACCTCGTTTGTTACGTTTGACGTACAATTTCCAACTTGTCTTTTTTGTCATTGACAGGATACTGTCAAAAAGTGAAAGAGTCAGTAGTTTACAAGTTAGGAAACAGACTCAGATAATGAATCAATAAAGTTAAAATAACAAATAGTATCATAAAACTAGTAGGCAACTATAAAACAAATAATTTTCACAAATTTGTAAATTTAATTTTAACGAAATAGAGCTGTCTTCTTCAGCGATCCAAAGATAGAAACATGTCTGTCAGATATTCATAAAATATGACTGAGTTCATCTATCCCGTTTCCAATCATCATATATCCCATGTAGGATGGATACTATGAACAATATCAGTTGGAATTCTCTTGTATTAAAATGGAGTTAAAGCATCATGTCGAACACTGAAAACATTATGAGAAATGTGTTTTAGTAGTCAACATAATCTCATACCTAAAATATTGCACATATTCAGGTTTTAAAAGGAGTATTCGAAGGGCTAAATAAACCCAATGACAAATTGTAAATGGTTACATGATTAATGTTAATTTTACAACTGAAAATACCAAAATTCAACTGAGCTTGCTTATTGATGTAGCAAATGCTTATATGTTGTAATACGTTCAATGCGTTGTAGCAAAGGCTTTCAAATGACTAGCAAGAGAATTGTGGACTTATCTTTTTCTTCTACCATATACGTTTTGCCATATCAATGTAACGAACCCCTCATTTTCATACAGAATAAATCATTAAAATATCCTAAAAACTTGAAAATTCAAGGAAAAGTGCTTTAAAATGCTTTAATCTTTTTATTTGCTTTGAAATTCCGAACTGTCAAACACTGATACGTCGACGACTGGCAAATTTATTCTACTGTTTGTTTCCACTAATGTATCCCGTGCAAGCCAGCCAATAGCTAAATCTTATTCTCTCAAGTTGTTATTTATAAAAATATGGCTTTAAAAGGCCGTCTGATTTTTATAGTTCTCATTCCCATGTCATCTTCTTACACATTACCAGCAAGTGATACTTAAGTGACTTTAGTGTAACATTCAGAGCGCTAGCCGACCCGGTCCTCCCAAGTTACATAACATAGGTAAAACCCACCTCCCCCCCTTTTTTATCGAAAACTCTAATAGATTTTTTACATTTAATATATCTTTTAGATTGCCTACTAGCAACACCAAAAATAATTTTTATATGAAAAATAGCAATAACGCATAAAAATAACAGATTTTTTTTTACATTTAATATATATTTTTTTTAGATTGCCTATTAACATCATCAAAACTCTTTTTTCGATGAAAAATATCAATAGCGTATTCAAATAAAGTTTTGAAATTTATTAAAAGTGATACTTTCGTAATGGTCTCGTATCAGGAGTTAATAGCTGAGGTGAGGACATCGCCAAAGATTTCTATTTACTGCAGATTTTCGATTCTGATAATTTTAATGATTTAAGCACATAGTTCGATTACATGTTTTAGAATTGTGTTTTATTTATATTTTATTATTTTACTTATTTATCTATTATCATTTATTTATTATGCGATGTTTAGAATTTAAAAAAAAAATTGCAGTAAAAGAGAAATTTAATTGTATGGTATTGCCAACGTCAAAGTGACCTCAGCGTTACGCACGGACACGTTTGTCCTTTCTCGTCGCGCGAAGATACTTGCAAGCAAATATTAAACCAACGGCAATTTTTTTTTTTAAATTCCAATTTCTCGTTTGCATTTCAATACTTTTAAATGATTTTTTTTTTTTTTTTTTTTTGGGGGGGGGGGGATATAGCTGAGGTTGATGTCTAACCGAATATCTTAGTAGTTTTTCGATTTTGTTTGCTATTTCTTTTTCTTTCTTTCTGTGTAGGGTTCCGTACTTAAAAATCAAAAACGAAACCATTATAAGATCATTTCTCTGTCTGTCTGTCCGTCTGTCAGAGCCCTTTTTCTCGTAAACTATAGGACGTGGAAAGTTCAAACTTGGGAAAGTTATAAAGACTTTTTAATAATTTACATATTATTAGTCATTAACAAATATATTTAGGAAAAATTTAGGGGGCTAATTAAGTTACTTGAAAAAAAAAAAGTTTTCTTTTTGTATATCATGTGGGGTATCGTGTGAAAGATCTTGTAATATCGAATTCAAAAATATATTTGTTTTAATTGTAAGCATCATATTTTGAGCGATATCGTCGAAAATGCACCGCAAACTTAAGAGGCTACTTCACTCAGACGAAAACATCCGCTCGCTAATGTTAATTCTATGGAGGAAATATTTTAAGATATCTCGTTCGCATTTCAATATTTTTAAATGATTTTTTTTTTGCATTGGATAGCTGAGGTCAATCTCCATGTACGCTCCTTTTTACTTCTTCGATTTATGTACAGTTTTTTTATTGAGGATACTTTCACTTTCGAAACCGTTGCAGTTTTTTTTATTGAGGATACTTTCACTTTCGAAACCGTTGCAGTTTTTTTTATTGAGGATACTTTCACTTTCGAAACCGTTGCTGTTTTTTTTTTTATTGAGGATACTTTCACTTTCGAAACCGTTGCAGTTTTTTTTATTGAGGATACTTTCACTTCCGAAACCGTTGCAGTTTTTTTTTTTTATTGAGGATACTTTCACTTTCGAAACCGTTGCAGTTTTTTTTTATTGAGATACTTTCACTTTCGAAACCGATTTCGAAAGGGAAAGTATCTTAATTAAAAAAACTTGTAATCAAAATCAAAAAAGTAAAAAGGAGCGTGCAAAGAGATTGACCTCAGCTATCCAATGCAAAAAAAAAAAAAAAACATTTAAAAATATTGATCTGCGAACGAGATATCTTAAAATATTTCCTCCGTAGGATTAACATTAGCGAGCGGGTCTTTTCGTCTGAGTGAAGTAGCCTCTTAAGTCCCACCCCTCTATTTCCGAATCTACTGAAACTAAAATTATGAAAAAAATAGGGGTAGTAGAAGTTTATTTAAACCTTGCAGGAAAACTATAGCGATTTTCTTAGGTAACATAGTTTTTGAGAAAAACGCATTTTTCGCATAGGGTAAACGCATAGGGTATCGTTCGAAAGATCTCCTAACATTGAATTCAAAAATATATTTGTTTTAATTTTAGGTATTATATCTTAAGAGAAATCGTCGAAAGTATACTGTAAAAATGTTTCCCCCCTCCCCTATTTCCGAATCTAATGAAACTAAAATTATGAAAAAATTAAGGGTAGTAGGAGTTAATTAATTAATAAGTAGTAATTAATAAACGGAATCCTTTGTCGCGAGTTATACTCGTACTTGACCGATTTATTTTACTTATTATTATTATTATTATTATTATTATTATTATTATTATTATTATTATTATTATTATTTTGATAAAACTTTCAGTTTTGGACCCGGTTCCGAATGAAAAGTTTCTTTTTTGCTTATGAAAGGCTTTTGTGCCGTTTTCTCTTAGTCCATTTATTGATTTTGTAGATTTTATGTCTGCATTTAAGGAGATTAACCAATGAAGATTGATTGGTATTGATTTATTTCGGCACATCATCGATAAGCAGTGTGTCTTCGCTCGTGGATTTTCAGATACCGATCTTAATTATGATCAAACCGTTCTTGTCCATAGAAAAAAGAAAACATGGAAGCTAATTTGTCTCTCTTACTTGACAAGTTTACGGATTTACTTTGGAGATAACATAAAGTTCATTTATTAAAACATTTTGGTTATGACTATCAATAAGAATAGTTAAAATGTTCATAATTATGAAAAACAATATTTGGAATTAAAGTTATGTACAAGATTTTGTTTAATTATTTCATTTTTGTCTGTTTTTATCGATTGGTATACATATTTTAAAATGGCGTAAATTGAAGGACTGTTATTTGAAATGACGACATTTATTTGGAGATTACATGAAATCATTAATTAAAGTATTTTGTTTATAACTATGGACAAAAATATATGAAAATAAAGTAATATTTAAAGTTTTATTTATTTTACTTTTGTTTACTATGTTGATTTGTTTTTGTATTTCAAAATTATGCCTCGTATTATTAGGTTTACATGATTACGCAAGTGATAAAATAATCTTCATTAACTGAATGCATAACAATATTTTAAACCAAAGATTCGGACTCTGCAATACACCTTGCAAGGATGTTGATTTGCTTTTATATTTAAAAAATATTATGAGTCTTATTATCAAGTTTACATAAATATGTTAATGAAAAAGTAAACTTTAACTGAATAAATATACAATAACATTTTTAGTCAGAGATTTGAACTCGGACATAAGCCTTACATAGACTAAAGTAAATTTTATCTGGCAAATTTCAAATTAATATTCTAAATAACTACATACTACACGAGGAGTGGAATTTAATTAACGAATTTCGCAAGCAAATTTTTGTTTTTAATAATGTTAAATAGTTTATTGGATTTACCGTTGAGTGTCCAATATTTACATTTTGCTTAAAAGAAAACACCCGCATAACCGCATTATTTAAATCCTGCGATTAGAAAATATTCTCCTTCGCGCTTTAAAGCCTTTCCAATACAAAAAAGAAATAAAAACGTTAAAACCAAAAATGTTCTAAGCCACTAAATGTTGCTAATGGAAAAGTGCAATTTTCCGTTAGTCCAATTATCGATATTGTAGAATTTATTTCTTCTTTTAAGAAGTTTAATTAATGAAAATTAGTGTTGAGTTATTAAACCACTATCGGTAAGCAGTGTGTTTATAGTTCATAAGTTTCAGACAACCGATTTATTGATGATAAAATACGTAACAAGTATTCCTTTTTTTTTTTTACAAAAAAAGAAAACATACAGGGTGTACAACAAAGAACAGCCTGAGTTTATAATTAAATAACTCGTAAGAGGAGATCGATAGAAGAATGAAACAAGTGCTATGTTTGTTTTGAAAGCCGTAAAAATCTGATACAGAAGTTTCAAAATTAGTTACAAACTTTGTCGATAGGTGGCACTGTAGAATTAGTCTTCAAACTGTCCTTTGGGAGCAGAGGTTGTAATGACATCACAATCGATTCAAAATGTGAATTTTTGCATCACTAAGATGGCGCAAACGAAGAATGAAAGAGGGGTGACTGAAGGTGATGAAGAGGCTGATTGAAGGTGATGAAGAGGGTGACTGAAGGTGATGAAGAGGGTGACTGAAAGTTTCATTCTTCGTTTGCGTCATCTTAGTGGTGCAAAAAGTGTACATTTGAATCGATTGTGATGTCATTGCAACCTCTGCTCTCAACAAAGTCCTGTACTGTAACTTCAGCATACAGCGCCACCTATCGACAGAATTTTAACTAATTTTGAAACTTCTGTATCAGATTTTTACGGTTTCAAAATAAACATACCACTTGTTTCATTCTTCTTTAAATCTCCTCTTACGAGTTATTTAATTTTGAAATCAGGGTGTCTCCTTTGTTGGACACCCTGTAGCAGTTAATTGGTCTCTCTTATTTGGCATGGTTACGTGTTTACTTTGGAGATAAATCGGTGTTTAGTAGTTAATTTTTTTTCATAGTTACTACCATTCAGAATAGTTACAATTTAAGCTTTGTATAAGATTTTATTTATTTATTTGTATCTTGTTTGCTTCGTCGATTTGCATTCGCAATTAAAAATTATGTATTCTATTTGAAAGCTTATATAATATATTTCCGGATGTGATATAATGAAATTAATAAATTAAAAATTATTTTGTTTACATCTGTCAAAGAATATTTGAAATTCAAGTAACATTCAAAGTTGTGTTTATTTATTTGACTTTAGTTTGCTTTTAATAATTTGCATTCGTAATATAAAATGTCAGTCTTTGAATGATTATTATGTTTACTTAGATAATAAAATGAGTTATTTAATCAAAGCATTGTGTTTTGGCTATGAACAAATATATTGAAATTAAAGGAATATTTAAAGGTTTTCGTATTTGTTTCATTTTTTTTTCTTGTATACTTCAGAATTATCGCTCTTGCTTAACAAGTTTACATGATTACGATAAGTAATAAAATGAACTTCATTAACTGAGTATGTAAAGATTTTTTAAATTAACGATTACAACTCGCCAAAAAGCCATAGCGAAATTACTTCTCTAAATTAGTAATCTTATCTGAAATTTTTCAAATCAGTATTATAAAGAACTAATTTCTAAAAGAAAAGTGCAATTTAACTAATATATTTCGTAAGCAAATTTTAGTTATTAATATTACAAATAATTTATTGGATTTGTCTTTCATTCTCTAAATATTTGCAGTCTTGTAACCTCATTTCCTTAAATCTCGTGATTAGAAGTTTTCAATTCCTTCACCTTTTAAACTTTTCAAATGCATAAATAAAATAAACAAAATTCTTAAACTAAAAGTGTTATAAGCCAGTAATGTTGCTAATGAAAAGTGCCGTTACCCGTTAGTCCAATTATCGATTTTGTAGAATTTATTTCTATTTTTAAGGGGATTAATTAATGAAGATTAGTGCTGAATTATTCCTGCACCATCGATAAGGAGTGTGTTTATAGTTCGTAGATTTTCAGATAAGTGCTTATTGATGATTAAACCGGTAACAAGAATTCTTATTCATAGAAAAGGGAAAACATGGCATCTAATTGGTCTTTCTTATTTGACAGGATAACGTGTTTGCTTTCGAGATAAAACACAATTATTTAGTTAAAATATTTTGTTTATGACTATCAATAATATTAATTATAATTTAAGTTTATATTCAAGATTTTGTTTATTTATTTGTATTTTGTTTGTTTATTTATTTATTTTCATTCGTAATTTAAAATGTTGTATTTTAAACGACTTATATTTGAAATGAAAATACTTACTTGGTTATAAAATGAAGTCATTAATTAAAGTATTTTTTTTTTATATCTCTGAACAAAGATAGTTGAAATTAAATTAATATTTGAAGTTTTATTTATCAATGTGAGTTTTGTTTGTTTTTGTGTTTCAGTACAGTTTCTCTTATATAGTAGGTTTACATGTTTACTTATGTGATGCGTACAATGCCTTAATTGGAAGATAAAACAAGAACAAAAAGTAATGCGTCAAGCATAGATTATGTAACACTTTCAAATACTTCCAAAATAATTTTACAAATCTTTACCGTTTAATAAGGTGAAAGATAATATCTAAGTAAACAATTTGAAAAATGCATAACATATATTTAAAAACCCAATTTCAGGAATTACCAATAATATACGAAACAATATCCGAATTCTTTTGTGCAGCCTTGTATATGATCTATAGATTTGTATATATATTACATAGAATGCTAATTTCTTTGTTCAGTTACGAAATACATAGCACAGTTTAAAATTCCTCTTCTGGAACTTCCGTCAATGAATGGCTGGATGTTTGGTTGATTTATGAAGGCTGATTTTCTACTCGAGGGATATAGGCCCTAGGGGGAGGGAGGTGCCCTCCGTGGGGTGGCAAGTTTCGAAGAAAACCACGGAGAACTCTGAACGGTTAGGTCCACGAGCGCGACAGGGGTTTGAACCCAGCACCTCCCGTCTACCAGCTTTGAGAGCAGAACCTCTCAGCCACTGGTGGGGCCCGTCAATGAACGGAAATGTACTCGAGAACTTTTGTGCTGCCCTTTATATGACCTATAGAATTTGTACACACCAAGTAATAGACAAAAAAAATGTCAAATTTGAAAACGATATGTTTGAAATTATGTAACATCATTAAAATAAACCGCAAATGATTTTCTTTCATAGACCGTAATGAAAAGGAATTCTTTTGAGTGTCCCTGATGTAAAAAAACTATAAGTGCTACACTCTTCATTTTCAATACCGAACATGCCATAGTAAACCTCAATAACATATATCAATTGCATGTCAATCCAAATATATTTACGCGAGTAAAAGCACGGACAGACAGACAGACAGACAAACCGAATTCATAAACACTTTTCAACTATGTTAGAAAGTGTTAAAAAAGCGTATTTGAAATTTCATAGTCAAAGTTTTCGTTATTTTACTTTATTTTATGGTTTTCTTTTTTTATTGGCTTACATTTGTAATTTTGCTCTAATAAATTACTTTTGCTCTAATAATAATCCAATTATTTCTCACAACTGCCATTACGTAACAATCTTTATAAAATTTTACCCTTTCCCTGAACCCTCTTCTTTATTCACCATCCAAATGAAATATCTGAATTCTGTGCAAAATCGGATGACTGAAATGACTTATGTACAATTTATTATATAAAAATGTTAAACATAATCTGTAAATATTAGAATCAAACAGGAATAACTATAAAACTAGTCGTTGGGGGCCACCGTAATACTTACCCATCATGGATATGCTTAATATAAAATATTAAAATAAAACATTCGTAAGCTACTTATAAAATGCTTTGCAATTCGAGTAAAATCGTGGCTTGATGATGTCATAAACTTTAAATGCTCTATTACTGAATTGCGTAAAAGAAACATCCTTATAACTCCAAAAATGATAATCATATTAACTAACGGTTTATTGCGTCTTATTAAGCGCTCATTTCCAATTAAAATATATCTTTGAATTGAAATTTGGATGAAATACAGGGTCATGAAAAATCGAAGAGTGTGGAAAATAGGATTACAAATATCTCGGCAACTCATTATCCGATCGACTTCATGCTTTATGCAAAATTTACGAGGGGCAGTCGGAAAATAAGTTTCCGCTGGCGACTGTGGACAGGGGTGTGTATGAAAGACAAAAAATGTAATGAGACATTAAAGATAAAACATAACTTTATTTTTTCACATAAGTACCAAGTACATTGAGACATTTGTCATACCGCTTTATAAGCTTCAAAAAGACCTCCAGGAAAAAATCAGGGCTTTGAATACGGACGAAGCATTGAACGGCTATGGGCGAAAGACGACACAGCAGGTGAACACGAACGTGCCAGACACTGATACCATGAGATAGATGTCGACCACGATCAAGCAGATTGCGCTTTTGCGGTGACAGCGCAGTTGCAGTCAACAGCACCATCTGCGCAGGTACTGCAACAGCGCCATCTGCTTGATCGCGGTCGATCTCTACCCAATGGTATCGGTGTGTTGCACGTTCATGTTCACCTGCTGTGTCGTCTTTCGCCCATAACCATTCAACGCTTCGTCCATATGCAAAGCCCTGATTTTTTCCTGGAGGTCTTTTTGAAGCTTATAAAGCGGTATGACAAATGTCTCAATGTACTTGGTACTTATGTGGAAAAATAAAGTTATGTTTTATCTTTAATGTCTCATTACATTTTTTGTCTTTCATACACACCTCTGTCCACACTCGCCAGGGGAAACTTATTTTTCGACTGCCCCTCGTATGTTTTTTATTGTTTTTTATACTTACTCCTTAAAATAAATAATTTCGAAAATTTTTATATACCTTTTATCAGAACGAATATTTCGAGAGTCCGAAAACAATAGTTCCGGATAATCGAGGTGACTGATATTCAATAAGCTTCTTCTCATTATTACGTACTAAGTACATGCCAAATTTCAAGTTTCTATCTCAATTTGTTCGGGAGATAGAGCGTTTACAGACACACAGACGGGCGGCAAATTTTTTTTCTAAAAATATATTTTACGGAATCTCCAGTGTCTGAAACGTGTAAATCCGTCAAAAATTTAATTTCGATTTTAAAACGATTACAAGACTTACCCTATACTACGTATGATGGGTAAGTAAAATTTAAAAAATATCCAATCTCAGCTTCATCAGGCCTCAAAGAGGATTCTCAATTTTTCGTTCACCCCTCTTTCATTGTCATCGTCACAGACGACAGAGAAAATATTCTGCTATCCTGTAATGGAGCTGTCGAAAATATTTTTAAAAGGGATGAATTAACAAAATTTTGTTTGCTCCGTACTACATAATGATAATTTTTCAGAAAGACACGCATTACAAACCTGTACTATTAACTATTGCTGCGTTTTTGCAAATCTGTATATAATCTGTATATGGGAATACGTAACATTCTATGAAAATTAATATAAAACTTTGAGTGAATATTTGTGTGCATATTTTGTAAATATTTCTGTTTAAACACTATATGGCCGAAAGTTACCAGGCACTTTCGATTTCAGATGTTTTGTCAAATATCTAGGGAAATAACCCTTTAAATGATTAAAGGTTTGATCACGAGGGTGGTAGCGATAAGGGACCAAAAACAACATTGTTTCAGTATTATGAATGTGCTGGAAAATGTTTCATAATCTATGCTTGACGCATGATTTTTCGTTCTTGTTTTATAATTATTGATGCTGTGATGACTCAAATGGATGTGCTTCTAAGGCATAAATGTAAACAAAAAAAAATCACAATTTAAAGCAGAGTTCGTGTGAGCCATGCAAAAACAATTCTGTGTAATGATGGATAATGAGTTATTTTATGATGAGGATTAATTTTTATTAAACCTAGTTAAAATATATTAAAATGTAATTAAAAGATTAATTAGATAATTATTGATCAATACGGGTTTTGAATGAGCGTGATGCTAGTTTTTGTTTTGTGTAATGGTCATGATTTTCATTTATTATGTAATTAATCTTTGAAATACTTTATAAAAAATTTAACTAATTTAATTAAAAATTAACTCTTGTTAATTAACTCTTTATTTTTGTTTCATTCACGCAATATCTCCTTTAACTTGAGTTATGGATTCTTAGTTTAATTTGTTTTTTCTAGAAACCCATCTAGTGGGTCACCTGTGATAAAATTCTTGGTACTCATAAGAATTTGATGTATTTTTTGGTCGCTTAGCAGTTGTAGCACCATCCATGGGCAGTTATTGGAACTATTTTTTTTAATTTTCTTTAATAAAACTTCAGATCATCAGAGGCCTTTCCGTCCAAACTGCACTCTTGTACGCCATTAACTTGATTTTTAATTGAATTCTAAAATGTGTCAAGGCCTTTTGCTTCACTTTGCATATTATAACGAACTGCTATTATATATTAATTATTTATGTGTAAATATTAATTTAAAACAATGTCAACAATTTATGTTAACTCCGTGATGGATAAGATCCGTCTGTTTCTGATCGTGTGATGAAATGCTATAGATCAGACTTGTACTACTCTAATATTTTGATTACTGATTGGGAAAAAAATTAATAGAAACCTTATATTTATTCTTATGCTTTTTTCCTCTTCAAATTTTAAAAACAATCGCGAGATCTTTAAAAATACTCTCTTAAATTTTTTTTTTAAGATGAAGTCTATCTGCTTAGGATTTAACGCTATATTATAATCTTAGGAAAAGGTAGGTGAAATATTAATTAACTATCCGAGACGTATAGCATTTATTTTGCACCAGTGACTCTAAGGATCAGATGTAACAACTTGTACTAAAAAAATGATTTATTAGACAGATTATATCAATTAATTAAAGATAAGAAAAAGTTGCGTTGTGAAAAATTTTTGAAGATCGGATCCTCTTTCAACCGATTACAATCATCTAAAGTTACCCGTAGAAAGTTGCATAAAATTAAATAAATAATGGCTTCTTTTAAAATCTAGATTGTAATATAAAAAAATCTTTCCTAAAATAAAAGAATTAACGTTAATGCAATAAATTAAAGTAAACAAAAAGGAGACTGACCAAAATTAGATGAAAATGATAATAAGTTTATTTACAAGAACTTATAAGCATTTGATAAGAAATAAACAAATTTTTTTTAAAACAAATTAATCATAGTTAAATACTGAATTTTCATTATTAATTTACTGAACATTTTAGTTTTAAATTTCTGCACAAACAGATTCAAATTTGTAGGACAGATTAACACATTAGAAGTGTACATATTTGATTTGTCTTTTATACGTTTAAATAAGGGGAGTTATCTTCATATACACACGACTTCATGTTAACAAAAATAACATTGTATGTAGCTAATTGATGAAACAATGGGAAATGAAGTGTATTGTTTACCTGGAGATGTCGATGATGAGACGTGGTTTTGCTTAGCATTTTTTTACTGTTTAGAGCACACGCGTATAACCTCTTTGGCATACACATCAGTTATTATACTGTTGGAGCGTATGAGATTAATACCTTTTTTTCACCCACAACTATCGATAACTGAACTAAAAAAAAAAAAAAAAAAATTCTTCTTCTTTCGTGGAGAAAGAGGATGCAATATATATTTCCTCCTTCTCTGCATAAACTTAAGGTCTTTCACATGTAAACTTCACGAAAATTTGCGTGTTGCGGCCACACCTCCAATTTTAGAGGGGCTGACTATTGGCAAATGGCTGAATTACACTACACCCCTTAACCATTTCATAGGCCACTAGTTACAAAAGCGATTCCTTCTGGCGCCTGTAGTGTCTGAAGACATAGAGAGAAATGCATTGATCTTGGGAGGTCTTGGTGCCAACTAAGCCATCATAAATAAATGTGTCATGTTGTTGTTCTGTCGATTTGCTTCGGCATTTGATGGGCATTTTTATGAGGTGTTGTTAAATAATTCCCTTCACTGATGGTAGTGGTAAAAAAGCAAATATTTCTTTGATTGCAGAAAATCACTTTGTTCCACAATTAACGACCTATATGTAAAAATCTTAAAATGAATCATTAATTGGCATTGTTTATTGTCTGCTGATTCGAATGATACCAAATACTCTGTGTTTATCTGCAGAAAAAACACAGATTCTTTTTTTTTTCATGTTTACAGTGTGTGATATTTAAATTATAGATGGTGGAAGAAAATCTTGTCATCAAATACATTTTATTTTCCTCACTTCTAGAATCCCTGTACACTCCCATATACACATTTACACACATATAATATTTATGTAAGTATGTATAGTTCTATATTTAAAATGGTAAAATGTACAACAAGAAAAAAAATGGAAATAACACATAAAAATACCGATAAAAATGATTATATCCATATTCCTTTGTGATATATGTGTACACTGAAATACTGGATGTACATAATTAAAGTTCACATATTTAGAGCTGTGTGTAGTCGAAACTATTCATCAGAAAAATGCGAAATTTGGAATGCTTCAAAATGAAGCGATGTGAAAAACATTTATTAGAAAAAGATAGTTTCAAAAATGGCCCCCAGAGGGGGTATTATTGAAATTTTTTGTAATAACTTGACGAAATACAAGCTTATATATACACTGTAGAATTGGTTTATCAAGACAGATTCTTTTCAATGTGTTGACAATTATTGTTGTAAAGAATCCACGATGTTGTGTGTTTTTGAAATGGGGTAGCGTGGAGCCGATTTCACAATGGATCACCTTCATTAAATATTTCAGAACAAATTTTATTTAAAAAGCGTTCTTGAAATTTCTAGAGGTAAAAATTATTTACAACAATTTTTTTTAGCTGAGTTCGCTCGACTTGTAATTTATAGCAAATCACCAAATAGTCCAGTCTTTTACAGTAGTTTTAAAATCTTAAAGTCTTAACTAGAGCTACTTTTCACTCTCTCCGAAAGACCAAATCCAAGGCTGTTGCGTTGACTTCAGAGAGATCGCACTCTCTCATTCAAAAATCTGTCAGCAAACCTGTCCTGAGATGAGTGTTTTCCACCAACACTCGTTCTCCTGCCGAAACTCCAACTAACCTCTCTCGATCTTCTTCTCCGGTCCGTTTGCTCGAACAAAAGATTCTCCGATCACCAATCAAAAAAAGTTTTAGTTTACGTCATTGGATAAAGCCTTTTTAGGGAGGTCTTACTGAACTTTTAAATGTTCACGCAGGAAATTCCTACGATCCGAGACCCCACACATAGACGGTCAGATCAGAGAAATATTTGCTGTCTAGCAATTTCAGTTTCACAAGATTGATCGAAGCTCATCTTTTCCTATTGTAGTAACCGGCATTCTTGTCACCCCCACAGCTAAGCGTGAGAAAAGTTTTCCAACTCTTGGGAACTTCTATCTTTGATTACTCTGCCTAATTAGCAGACTGTGAGAGATTTACTGAAATTGTTACAACACCCCCACCATCAAAACATTTTCCGGGTTAAAACGCGGAAAATCTGCAAAAAAAAGGATTAGCTCAACATATTTGAGTGGCTCAAATAACATTTCAATTTAACCTCACTATATACATCAGTGACCTGATTTCTTATATACTGCTTACCATTGCTTGAACATCTAGCATTAGAGACTTTTTTTTTTTTTGAAAGATACTTTTTTTACTACACATGCCAAAATAACAATAAAACTAAAACTAATCAAATATGTACAAAAGATTGGATTTTACTCAAAAACTTACTACTGAATTTCTTTACTTGTGTTTGCCGAACAATACGTTTTACACAACCGTTCGATTTCTTTAACAAGAGTGTCACAAAGGCGTGAATTTCCACTGTCCCTACTCTCTTTCAACAGAATTTCGAAGGATTTTAGAAAACTCTTTGTGAATCCGCTCACTTCCTCCAGATTAACTTTCGAATGATAACCCTTCCTGTCAACACTCACTTCCATATTTGCGCGTTTATTTTTCGAATTACCCTGCCGGTCGAAAACCAACTCATCTACTTTCCTTGACCTTTTCAAAAGGGTTTCTTTTTTTTCAATACACTGAGAACGGTGGTTCTTCATTTCGGGGGGGAATGACGAAAGAATTTCTTCCTGCCCTTGTGGATCTGTTAAAGGGTTTATCTCAATCCCCGGGTTCTCAAAACTGGAATTAGTTTGCGATTTTTGCTTTCGCTTTATCTTTTCATTTATTAAAGCCTGCGTCTTATTACCTAAGATATAGTGTTTAATTTTAGAGTGTCTAGGCAGGATTGCCGCTTTCGTATTTACATATCCGAGACCTTTTATTTCCATTTTTATACGTGCCACTCTAAATCGTTTTGGATATTTATCAAATGTCTGTTTAAGCCAAACATATTCATTGCCTAATTTGCTCTTATTTACCAAATTCCATGGGCAAACACAATACGAGCTACCTGAATCTCTAAGTACACACGCCTTCTTCCCATTTATTTTGTTTTCACTCAAAAAAGGTCGGAACAAGCTTTTGTCTTCGCTTATATCGCCTAAGTGATTTATGCTCTCGAAAGATTTTACTTCCGTAATATCCCTTTGTCTTTTCGGACAACGTGCCATCAGGTGAAATTCGCTTCCACACGTATGGCAACGTCTCTTTCGTTCAAAGATACGTTCCCTGTCTTTAATTTCTTTGTCTCGCCAATTTATTTTTTTGTCGGAATTTTTTTCTTCTCCAGAATTTCCCTCGAGTTTCGTTTCTTCAGATTTCCTATCATAAAAAGATCTCGCATTCTCTTTTTTATCTGAAATCCCTTTCACTGCTTCATATTCGTCCAGACATTTTGCCAAAACTAACGGGTCTTTGTAGTTTGCCCACGAATCAATGAAATGCTCTTTCATTTCACTAGAAGCACGGAGCTTGATCTGGTCAGTTATCAATAAATTTTTCAGACTACTGAAATCCGTAACACCTAAACCATTCAACCAACCCTCTAAATAACTATTGAGTTCAAAAATAATATCCTTCCATGGAGCACCTGGATTGCGTGGATGTTTCATTAATTTTTGACGATATGCTTCGGGACTCATACGGAATCGTTCAAGCAAAAACTTTTTGACGTATTCAAAGTTATCCGTCTGATCTTGCGGTTCCCTTAAAATTAACTCTGCAATTTCTACCGGCACTAAAGCTAATAAATGCGTCACTAAGTCACCAGTCTCTTCGGAGGCGTGGGTTCGAATCCCACCGCTGCCACCAGCTGTAAAGAATCCACGATGTTGTGTGTTTTTGAAATGGGGTAGCGTGGAGCCGATTTCACAATGGATCACCTTCATTAAATATTTCAGAACAAATTTTATTTAAAAAGCGTTCTTGAAATTTCTAGAGGTAAAAATTATTTACAACAATTTTTTTTAGCTGAGTTCGCTCGACTTGTAATTTATAGCAAATCACCAAATAGTCCAGTCTTTTACAGTAGTTTTAAAATCTTAAAGTCTTAACTAGAGCTACTTTTCACTCTCTCCGAAAGACCAAATCCAAGGCTGTTGCGTTGACTTCAGAGAGATCGCACTCTCTCATTCAAAAATCTGTCAGCAAACCTGTCCTGAGATGAGTGTTTTCCACCAACACTCGTTCTCCTGCCGAAACTCCAACTAACCTCTCTCGATCTTCTTCTCCGGTCCGTTTGCTCGAACAAAAGATTCTCCGATCACCAATCAAAAAAAGTTTTAGTTTACGTCATTGGATAAAGCCTTTTTAGGGAGGTCTTACTGAACTTTTAAATGTTCACGCAGGAAATTCCCACGATCCGAGACCCCACACATAGACGGTCAGATCAGAGAAATATTTGCTGTCTAGCAATTTCAGTTTCACAAGATTGATCGAAGCTCATCTTTTCCTATTGTAGTAACCGGCATTCTTGTCACCCCCACAGCTAAGCGTGAGAAAAGTTTTCCAACTCTTGGGAACTTCTATCTTTGATTACTCTGCCTAATTAGCAGACTGTGAGAGATTTACTGAAATTGTTACATTGTCAAGTAACGTTTGATATAAAAAAATAGTTGTTCAACAGACACGTGAAGCAAATTCTTGGAAATGTTGAAAGCATGACGGGAAATACTGTCTTTGAGTTATGGAAATGTTTTTGCGTTGCCATGACTGACCAACTGCTTTAAGTAGCCCCAGAGCTAAAAACAATAGGGATTCATGTCTGGGCATCTTGTTGACAAGACATTACTAAAATGGCGACTGATGAAATGATCTTCTGTAAAATGCCTCCTAAGCATAATTTTAACGCAGGTGGCAATGTGTGGGGGAGCTACATCCTGCATAAAAATTGTTCTGTCATGATACTGACGTGCTTGCAGGGACGAGACAATGTTATTATCTAGCAACTATGCATAACGTTTTTTAGTTACTCAGTAAAAGACCTCTCGGCGTTATTTCTTCGAAGAAAAACTGACTGAGCAAAAATACCGAAACCTTCTGAGAATAAAAAGGAACTTGAAAAATCGAATGAGGATTTTCTTCACCCCAGATGCGACAATTGTGCGTATTTACTGCGCCGTCCTGATAAAAATAAGCTTCATTAGCCCGTAGAATATTCCAAGGCCAATCCACATCTACCTGACATCAATCAAAGAATTCCAATGAAAATGTTAGACGTGCAGGGTCAACAACAGCTGCTGAACATGTGACATTTTATAAGGGTAATATCGCAGAATTTTCCAAAGAATATTGTGAACAGTAGCAGTCGGCTGATCTAATGCTTCTGCATCGTGACAAATGCTCGTGCTACCTATTGAGTTTGAAATCCCTGTCCTCTTCCACCATGAGCGCAACATCTCCAATTACTTCTGCAGAAACTTCTTCTCTAGAACGAGCACCCAACGATCCCGTTTCCTTAAATGTTCTGATCATTTTTTTAAAACCATTTGCAGTAACAGTACCTCTGTGAATGTTTTTCACAGTTCGAAACCTCCGCAGAACTTCTGGTGCGGAATCAGCATTTTGATAAAAAAAATTTCAGTTTCTAAACTACACATTTTCCATGCAAAAGCATGAGACTGACTGACAAGATATTCATTGTTTCTTTTTACTTAACGTTTTCATTATCCGCGATCAGATGCATCACGTGGTTGCTAACATTTGCATAAATGCAGACATTTTATCAGAAAACGTCCTTTGGTGGCAATTTTAAATTATTTTATTTCTGCTAAATGCCTTTAGTATCCCTTCATTTAGACGCATTCCAAATTTCATATTTTTCTGATGAATAGCTTCGACTACAGACAGCTCTGAGTAGGTGAACTTTAATTATGTACACCCGCGGCATATAAAATATTTTTTGATTAAAAGTAAATGTTCTCTTTACGTTGTATTTATTATTAACAAATTTCAAACATATGCTACTCTAATTCAAGAAGATCCACTTAAACGTGGCATCAAGTTTCTGATTTCTCATTAGGATTCATTCAGGCATCTAGACGTGACTTCGAAACTTCCAAAACGCTTCTTGAAACTCATTGGGCAGGTTTATTTTTACGGCTGAAGAAGTATTTAAGCACTTGATACTGTTCCTGATTTTTCTAAATGAAAAATCACAGGTGTTAAGGAATGATGTGTTTGAGGTTTGGTTGAAAATAAGGAATAAATGGAATTTGATCTTAAATGAAAGGACGATGAAGTATATAAAGGTTGATGTGGTGGGATGGCAAATGCAATATATTTATTAAAGTAATATTAAATTTTGAATTAACAATTATTTTCTTTTATAATGCGTTGGAATTTCTATTTTGTTTACCAACAAAGCATGATTTAAGGCATATATAATACTCTTAAATAGAAAATAATTTACAGAAGTTAGGGAATAATGTTCTGAAGTTTGGTTGAAGAAAAAAAATAAATGGATTTGAAACTTAAAAAACAGAAAAATTGATGTACCGCTTAGAACGGATAATTTAGTATATATAGTATACAGGGTAGGCCAAAAGTCTTCGACACATTTTAAAATTCAACAAAAAATCAAGTGCTTCTAATGATGGAAAGTTTTAATTAAGTAAATAAAAAAAGTATTTGGAATATTAGTCCACAGATGGTTGTTTACCTTCAAAACTGAAACAAATCTTCAAAAATTCAATAAAAACAGTTACAGATATTTTTTTACAATATTCCACTATATTTCAAAGCGTAGAATGAAATTGAGTGCCATTTTGCAATAATATAAATGGAGCTGTAAATGGGAATATGAAGAGCTGAGAACCACATTGGAGTATCTCACATTTTTCTGACAATTGAGTTGTCAAAACATTGTATGTTATGTAATCTATTGGCTGTATGTATAATGACTTTTATAACTTTCGAAACTATTCAAGTTTTCTAGAAAGTTTAATAGATGGTCCAACGTAACTTGGATACCAAGTTGCCAGTGCAATAGTAGATCAAGTGACTTCGTCCACTCTGGCACTGCCAACTTAATCACCATATGCTTCCTGAAGAAGCTTGATCTCCCTGCCACTGAAAGAATTGGCCTAAAAGATTTTGACAAAAATTTTTACAAATTTTGGAAACATTTTTCTCTAAATCGCAGCTGGCGAGGTTGGTCCACTCTAGTTCTTAACGCCTAATATGGTTGTAGATTCTAGAAAATAAATAGCCTGTTATATTGTTATGGTATTAATTAAGCACCAAGATAATCTTTAAGGTTATGGATTGCTGAGTATATTATCTCGTTGCGTTTAACATTTCGGCATAAATATGCATGTTGGAAATAATGGGATTATTTCTGTATGGTATTCTGTGCCCCTTATTTTTTTACTATTCATTATAGTCTTGTAAATTTTAAATAGTTGGGAGAATGATCATTACCTCTTATATTACGTATTTATTAAAACACTTAGTTTCATATAATTTTACTTTCAATTGAAATATATGATGACATACAACTTTACTCCTTTCAAATGACAACTGTGTGAGACAGATGCAAACGTGATTATAATAATAAACTGGAATTCTGGCATTACATAATGAAATGGTAACTGTTAATATTCGCATTTATACTAAGCAATTTGATTTTTGACAGAAAATAATGAAATGGCATCTGTTAATATGCTATTAATAAAAAACTTGTTTAGTAATTAAATTCATATAGACATAATATACTAAAATAATGATTATTATTAAACAAACTCATTTGTAATAAAGAAATTGATTCTTGACACAACATAGGAACAATATAATTTTAATAATCTCTTAATGGATGTGTAAAACGCATACTTAAAAGTTTTAATAATCTGTTAACAATAATATTTATAAAAAACAAATTAATTTCTGGCAAATCATAGTGAAATAATAACTGCTAATATTTTGTTATCAATTGTGTTCATAAAAAGCAAATTGATTTTTGGAGTAATGTAATAAGGTAATAATTGTTATTTAACAATCGTGTTGTGTTTATAACAAGCAAATTGATTCTTGACATTGATTCTTTTAATTGACTCTTATAAACTGGTAATTTATATTATGATAGCACAATTCATGTGACTGAAGAAAACAAATACGGGCTGGTCGCTTCAAAAAGACCTGAATCAATGATGATTTTTACCGTTCTCAAAAAACAATGAACGGCCTGCAGAGAATAAAATCAAAGACCTCTAAAGTCGTTCGCCTATGAACCAATTAAATTTGTTCTAGTTTTAGTGCTAAACAGTGCGACTCGATATTTATTAAACGTGAATATATTATTATTATTATTTTTAATCGTATTCACACAAAACATTTCAATTTGATATATTTCGAATAGAAAACATTGTTTGAGTTATAAATTAATTCTTGATTGACGCTTAGATGGATTTAACCATTTGGCAGTTACCGGATGATGAAGAAACTCTAATAAAATTGTCTAAGGCAGTGGAATTTTACATAAATAAAGTTTTTTACGAGATGCCGGCTACGAACATTTCACAATAAATCTCAAATATAATTTTGTTGACCCTAACACTGGATGTCATATTAAATCTGTTGAGAAATTATGGAGCATCGTAAAATGGCGTAGCAATTAATTTAATAAAATAGTCTGTGAAAGTCAGTAATTTCCAAATGATATATTTTTTAAATTATCACTTTCTGATGTAAGCGAAAAATGTAAAGGATATTTTCATTCACTGTTGTCTGGAATTAACAAAATTACTTTTCCATGGAAATGAAGCAAAAATCATTTTTATAATGAATATATTATGCCTGTATATCTATATACAAAAGATTTTGTCCTGACTGATTCATCATCTTACAGACGATACTACTGAAGCTAAAAACTCGAACTCCGGGGTATATATTCATAACACATAATAGGGATCCATTAAGAAAGGATTTTTTTTTTTTTAATTTCTATTCTTAGGGGGTATAAAGGGATTGTCGAAAGTTTTGGTCACTTCGGGATATCTGAGCAGAAGCTGTTTTAGTTAGGAACGTGAAATGCAGCATACCAAATCTACAAAAAAAAATTGGTTAAACCTGTATTTCAGCGATTTTAGAAATTCAACCCTCAAGAGGATAAAAGGAGATATTAAAGATAAAAGAAATAAACAACTTCTCCACAATCGAGTCAATGGCAAATTTGTGTATTTTAGCGTACTTAGTTTGGTGCAAAACTAATTTTTTTGTTGTAACTATTGTTGTCAGTCTTCCAACCTTGAAACTCCATTATTGCCAGCATCCCTCATATATGTCACCAACCTTGGCTATGAAACCTGATTAGGGAAGATTAGACGTATAAAAGAACTATTGCTGGTTTTTTATTAGATATTTTGCGCAAAACATTTTCCCAAGGAAAATTATGTTTAGTCATTTTTTTAAATTTCATATTTTATAAATTGTTTTTGCTCTTTCCATCTTTTAACTACCGGATTTCAATCTTTATACAAGATATAGTACATTTCATCCTCTTCTCAAAAAACATTTTTTGGAAGTGCAGATTTACGATTTAAATACTGATATATTTATGCACTCCACTATTCACAAGGCTTCGTTATAGTGATTGCCGTATAAAAATTTTATAGACGTGAAACATACAGGGTTCTGTTAAAATAGTTTAACGGTTTAGGTACGCAAAATTCACAGAGCCCCGTTATAGTGATTGTTGATTTAATGATTTATGAGTACGAAACACACAGTGACCCGTTATAATGATCACTGTATTAACGATATGTGGCTGTGAAGCACACAGGGTCCCCTTATTTTGATCACTCTATTAACACTTTATGGGCGCGAAACACAAAGGCTTCAATTACAATAATCGCCATATATATTAGGTTATCCCATTTTTGTTTAATTCATCCGAAAGTTCCGCTTCTGCCTAGATTATTACGGACAGGAACGGTGGTGTCTTTGTCTGGGGGCTCATGAATAAAAATTACTATTTATCTCGCAAAATCTTTATTTACATGCATTTTTCATATTTTATTAGTTATTTTCGTATAATTTAAATTAAGTATTTTATTTATTTATTTCTGTTTGCATGTAAAATGCACTTTGCGGGCTCGGGCAAAGACCGAGCTATACGCTTCAGAAGGCATCTGTCGCCTCCCCCAACCAAGTGACCGTCTAGATGAGCGAAGATCGGCTACTTGTTAATAATCGATCGACAAATATATTTATAGATAACATATGGTTTCTTAACATAATGAAAATATAACTTTTAACGATCTCTTAATGAATGCATTTATATATGTTTATTGATTTCTGGTATTTCATAGAGAAATTCAGATAGTTATAGAACATTTAAAATGGACAAAATACAATATTTCATATTTTGTTTATATTTTTATAGAGGATTTTTTTCAACATAATTTCTTTATTTGAATGCATATATTCTATTCATCTGTTTTATCATGACATGATTAGAATAGCTTTCGTTAAAAAAAGAAACAACTCCTCTAAAACTGCATTTTTGTAATTGATATAAAAAGTTTACTTGTCCCTGCTTCATTCTAATGGGGTTTTAGTTTAGTTTATTCATAGCACCAGGAATAAAAACAAGTATATATATATAGGAACAGATGCTGCAGGCACACCGTGGTTGGTGCAATGTTTGTTTTGTGCTATTTTGGCAAGAAAACCTCGTTTTCGGGGAAACAGCATGTTAATTTTATTTTATTACGGTTAATCTATAACAAACAAGTTAGGAATCGTACGTTAAACGGGACAAGTGAGGTGCGTGCGTATTATAACTAATTTTACAATGCAAAAAAATCAACCTTATTATTTCAGTGAAATGAATTATATCGTAATTTATTACGTATGCCGCGTTTTCAGATGCGAAATATTTTTTCGACACCAGACAACGCTGCAAAATTCCCCATGGAGATTTTACTTTGCGAATGATTACCTCCATGGTTTAATGTTTTTACTACTCATAATGAACGAATCTCTTGTGCTTATCTTCTTTAATGAATTTCAACCTAAGTTCAACTGAAGTTATCTCAGAATCTATACATATTTGAATGCCACTCATCTGTCAAACAAATAATTTTTTTGGTACTTTTATGTTAGCTGTGCGCCAGTGGTATATATATATACATTGCTGACCATCCAAACTGCAACACCATGAAGGAATCATCCAAACAGCGTGAAATTTGCATCATGAATACGCCTCTATAGGATATGCAAATGATTTCGATTTCAGCGCAATCGTACATCATCGGCGATTGCAGCGCCCCTTACAAACTGTATATAAATTGAGGAAAGATTTCCGTTTTGAAGAATGTGAATTATTCTATCGTGCGATTTTTTGTGTATGCAGCTTCAGTATGCGTCGTAGAAAAACACGAGCAGCATTCGAGCACGTTTCTGAGTTCGATAGCGGCAGAATCGTTGCATACAGAGATTGCGGATTTTTCTTCCGAGAAATTGGTCATCGTGTCGGACGTAGTCAAGCATTAGTCATGCGAATATCTAATCGATGGATGCAGGAGGGAACGACTGACCTACAGGAGCGATTGCAACCACCTTGTCACACAACTCCACGGGAAGAGAGGCATATTGTGTTCGTGCGGACACCGACTGTTGTGTTACAGACTGTATTCGTTGGGGTATGGTTGCGGGTGTGGTAGTGCGCTCCATCAGTGGCAAGCCATGTACAAAATTCAAAACAAAATATCCAATATAAATCATAACACGCGTATAAATTATATCTACATAAATACGAGACAATAAAAAAAATACACATAACTCTTCAAATGGTAGAAAATACAATGATTTAAATGATTAACTAATTTCCAAAGCAATGTTTGTCGACAAAATATAGTTGCTAATTTCATTTGAAAATATACATTTATAACATCAGATGAAATGTTTAAAAAGGGTAACATGGCTTTAATTTGGCTTGGCTAGCACCGACTCCAAAAAATCAAATTAATGTACATAAATATAATTATGTGCATGGTAAATACAATGCTCTTAATTTAATTTAATTTTTTAACTATTATCTAAAAAAAATATTTTTTACTTTGTAGTAGTTTTTGAAGTCTGTTCTATTTTTGGTTAAAAAATTTATTTTTCGCCTTTTTGTAGTTTTTGAAGTCGGTTCTATTTTTGGTTAAAAAGTTTATTGTTTAAAAATTCCTTTTTAAATATGTTTTTGCATTTTAATAATACTCAATATTAATTAATTTTGCAACTATCATGTTCAGGTACTCAATATTTGTCCATTTTTATTCAATTATCTTTAAATTTCATTTGGTAATTGATTGAGCAATTTGGGTTAATACATTAAGCTCATAGTTATTAACTCTAACAGAAACCAATTACTTTTTACTTATATTAGTGGAATATTGCTCTTTAAAAAGTATTCCACTATATAAGTTTCCAATTGCTCTTGTAATAAGTTTCACTTTCTGCATATTGGATTTTTTCTCTACATATCTTTAAGTATTTTTCACACTCATTTTAATTTTAAGAATCTTAAAATTTTGGATATATTTATGTATTACATTGTAATTATCGGTTTGTCTATTGTCGATTATTATATGGTTTAATGGTTATTATTTACAAAAGTTTTATTAGTATATATATATATATATATATATATATATATTCAGCTGAACATATTATATAATTTGCTGAAACATTTTTCTATCTGAAACGGATATAATTGTGAACTTACAAAGAAATGCTTTTGCTTTCAGCTTATAAAAAGTTTTACATTAAAAAGGTATCTAAAAACATGTGTCTTTGACTCTTATACCAGAATTTTTTTTAAAAGAAATGTGGTTAGTATTTTGTCAGATAGAGAAATGTACCATTAAGTATCACTCTATCTTTTCAGTAAAAGGGTGTCATTAGCTGAAAGAAATGTCAACAGAAAAATACTTTCCAGGCCTGCTGCAATAAAAAGAATTTATATTGACGGGTGAGTTGGTTTTAGCCATTTACGAGAATAAAAGAAATATGAGGGCAGTTTTTACAATGTCTTGTGACATAAATTCTGAGTATTTCACAAAAAAATTCTACGGTAACTCTTTTTAGCAGCTGTTTACACTTTCATTCTAGCAACTGCAACAATGTAACATTTCACTTTTTATTTATATTTAGAAGATATTTTCCCAGAATGTTTTTCTTTGAATGGGTTTAATGAACGGTTTTTGTATAGTGTATGATTTTTAAAAAGCTTTTGTATTCTATACAAATACTTGACCTGTCATGAAGAATTATGAATTTTCTTTATATCTGTCATTTTCTATTTTCTTGTTTTTCTAGCGATACAAGAGCTATTATTTTTTATTTGTTGAAATGACATTGTGACGAAATATTACAGGGCATTCGATTATGACAGATTATTCAATATAAATGCTTGTTTATTAAGTTGTTGTTTAATTCGGGATGACACAGAAAAAAATAAAACCAAAGTTGGGTTGAAAGATTCTTAGGTTAAAATGCCCAAATTGGGCCATGCCTGTTTTGGTAACCACTGTGTATCCATTTTGGGCACTGTTAAATACCCATTTTTGATTCATACCTATGAATCTTTCAACCCAAATTGGGTTTTATTTTTTTCTATGTAGGGACGCTTGTTCGTTAAGATTCAGTGATCGTTATTAATTTCATTTGTTAAAATAAAAGCAGCATTGTTGTATGTAACATGTGTATCGTAAGTTGTGTGCTTTGTAATTACATTGTATTTTGTATGTTTTGCAAGTTGTTTTATGTAAATGCATTTGCATGTTGTATGGACTGCAAGATGTCCGTATTTATTCGCGCACGTTTTTCACCATTTTTTCGGTACTAATGGGAGAGGGTACAAAAAGTACGCGAGTATTTTTCATAGTATTAATTTTTCTTCGAAGAGCAACTTAGAAAATTTAAAAAATTGACCTTATACACGGGAAAGAAAAAAAGATGAAAAAAAAAGTTGATTTACTGTATAATACTAGCATCCCAGCTGTCAGTATTATACCATAAAATTAACTGTAATAAACAGTAAAATAAGCAGTAATACACTACCGCGCATGCACGGTAATGTATTACTGCTTATTTTACTGTTTATTACAATTAATTTTACGGTATAATACTGAAAGCTGGAATGCCAGTATTATACTGTAAAATCAAAAAAAAAAATTTTTTTTTCACTATAAGATGAATGTAGCATTTTAATAAATGAATAATTAAGATTAAACAAATTGTATTACAGTTTCAAAAGTTCGTAGATAATTTTTGAATTACCAAATATAAACCTTTATTTTTGTTTTTTGGAGCATTCTACAATAAAATACAGCAAAACATGAAAACACCTTAGCATCTTCTATGATATGTATTTCCCAGATTAGCGTCCACAAAATTCATTTTTAATTATTTTCCTTATCGGATATTACGGATTATGCTAATATCAAATAGGTGTCGAAATCTCACCCATCTGTCTTTTTAACGTTTTATTCAACAAAACACTCTACGATGAATAAGAAATTTCCAGTGTAAACAAATCAACACTTATGTATAACAGTATTGATGATAAGGATTTATCAGTTATAATAACCATCTGGCACGCAGTTGTGCTCTATCTGAATGAAAGCGATCGCGGCAAAATCTAAATAATCAAACTGAAATAATGAAAAAGGAAAATTATGAAGATACATGCGATTTTATTATATCAAATTATATTATAATCTTCATGCGAAAATTATGCGAATCTTTGATATTGACCTAAATTTTCTTTCCAAAGTATGAGATGTGTAAAATATGCGAGGGCGCAAATTCGCGAGTAAATACAGTATGTATGTAAGGAGTATTATGTAAATATGTAAGAAAGAACGTAAAAAAGGATGCATTAAGTAATATGTATATTTGTAAGATGATGTAAAGAAGGTATGTAAGTAAAGATGGATTTAAGTATTGAGTAAGTGTATAAGCAGGATGCAAGGAGATAAAGTATGGTGGTAATTTAAAAATAGAAATATACTTTTTAATCTCAATATATCCTGGTGCGTAAATAAAGTAGACAAATTAAGTATATTCTTTATAATTTTATAATTTTATTTTATATTTTGAAATTTTGGTATAGTCCGTGGGCGATAACTTGATCGCTTCGTAACGCAAATGTAGATTCATTTATACGTTAATTAGGTGGACAGACCGTAGTCAGCATAACTATTATAAAAACAGGAGCGTACAATCAACTAAATGAACGACCATAATTAGTAACAGCGGAGTCTTGCCAGCGTAGAACCGAGTGAATTAAAAACAATAAAGTCGAACGTCGAAAATCCTGGATGTTTAGCGACAGTTTGCGAAGAACCTCTTTACTAACATACTCGTCACACAAAAATGGAGCATTCACAAACTAATCAACAAGGAATTTTAAGAAATCATATTGATGACGAAATTCTATAAAATCAGGATTCAATATTCTGATGCTTCTTTATAACAGACGATATCACTGAAAATTTTGTGTTCCAAAGTCGTGAAAATGGTTTTAAAGTCCTTCGCGGAAGGGTACAAATGTGTACTACGAATTGATTTTATCCAATCAAAACCTCGAATTTTGGAGTAACAGTGGATTAAACAAAAGTGAGAAGTTAGGCTCCCGAAAAGAGCGGGAAACAAGATTTCGGTAACTTCCAGAAATATATGGAAAAAGGACAATAGACGTTCCATTGAAATATATCGAAAAGAAAATTTTACTGACTTGCAATGCCAAAATAAAAATAAATGGACGCATAGGAAATCAATTAGATTTTTAAAAAGGGGAAACGATGAAAAGGATAATAGCATTTTTAAAGACGGAAAACAGCAAATTAAGTGAGAAAATTTAGAATAAATTTAAGATATCGTAATTATTAAAAATATGTTATACTATTCATCGCTACTATCAACTAGCAGAACATAGGTTTTAATGAAATAAATGCATTCCATGCATCGTTTGTGTCTATTGGAAACTTTCCTAAGTCGTAGCATCTCGAACATTTTCAACGTCATCAGCCAAGTTATACCAAGTTATGCACTGCGGACTAAAGCCTGAAAAAACTCGTCAGAGAATTAAAATTAAAAAAAAAATGATATGAAAAGCAAAATCGATGAAGAAAATAGTGAAATGCTATGAGAAGATGCAAAGTGAAAAGAGAGAAAAAGCAAAAGTATGATTCCATGGCACAAAAGTTACGCAGAAAGGCCAGAGAATTGTATCTTGAAAATGTCAAAGCCAGATGCTGGGCAGAATATTGACTCTTATATTAATTGTTGGTATTACACTTTAGACTGTCCCAGCATGCATTAATAAACCGACACCAAGGAGTATATGGGAGCATTTAGAATACTTATAATTAATAAAAATTAAAGTGATCGTAAATTCTAATAACAGGTAACGCGAGCTAAAAGGGGTAAAATAAAACAACGCTCACGTTAAAATTAACAATTAAAATTAAATAAAAGTTTGCGTTGTGTTTTTTAGACCTCCTGTTATTTATGAATCATCCGCCTTTTAATTAATATTAAATTAAATGTAAAGTAATACCCTTTTAAAATATAATAAGAAATGGCGGGAAAAGTATCTAAATAACTATTCTAAAATAAAATATCTGAAAAATAATATTTGCTTAATGATAAGAAATAATTGATACACATTATTGTGGTAAATAAAGAGATTTAAAATTAATTTAAATTGCAAAATTATTTACAACAAAAAATTATTAAAAAATATTTGCAAACAATTTAAAAAGAAATTAATTTAACATGAAAAAGGACACTACCCCTTTTCTTACAAAATTCTAAAGATCAGCTTATGCTTTAAATCAAGTAATTAATTTTGTTAACAAATCCTGTGGATTTTAATTATGTTATTTTGGAGTTTTCTCGTGACAAACATCTAATTCTTAAATCAATTAAGTTAATTATATTGATCACTATGCTGTACATGCCCTATTTATTTTTAGCACAAATTAAAATGCAATGACACAAATATTTCGGAGTATGATAGACTCACACCTGGAGTAGCACCCTGTGCTGAGAATCGAAGGGCTTGGAGATCCTCTGATGTCACTACCTTGAATCCACCATCCTGGCACTTTCCATAAAACAATATGTGTGAGATCTTTTAAGATCTCTAAATTTATTTTAATTCTGCATTAAAAAAAAAAAAAGCATTTCTAGGATATGCCTCGGAAAAGATTAAATGTATTTATTTTTTAAAAAATCAACGTCCATAAATTAAGTGCCTAGCACTTTGAGGCAAATGAGAAGCGTCCGTAAAATCACGGAATCGCAATAAAAAAGAAAATTCATATGTAATTAATATTTTTATAGATGTTCATTTTTGAATCCAGAGTACTGTAACACACGCGCGCTTGCAAAGGAAGGCAGTGTAGGACCATTGTCCCTCCCTGTATTTTGAAATTTAATTAACAAAATGTTATTTATTTTGATGATTTTAAAAGAAAAAAAGGTAAAATTCTTTCATCTCATGTCAATTAATATAATCAAACACTAACATGAAAACATATAAAGGCTTTTCGTCAATAACGAGTGACGGGAAAAATATATAAATCTATAAAATGCAATTAATAATTTTATTTAAATAACTGAAAAAATCATCTCTCTTTTTCGATAATACTGCAACTGGGGCATACTGCTTATCAGAAAGTGCGTTTTTATTTATTAAATATCGATTGATTTTTGAGTGGTATTTATATATTTGTGCACATTCACGTGCGTAATATTTATTCATGCAGATTGAAAAAAAAAACTGTTATGGTCGATAAGAGTTTTTCTTTATTCTTTTCTGCATCATTACTTGTATGACTTTTAACTAAGAATGTTTACAAGAGTGAATAATAGTTTCTTTTTTTTTTTCGATTTCTGAAGTTAATTGGCCATATTTTCGCGTAAATGTCTTTCACAATTTTCTTTTTATGGCGATAATTACAGAAGCAGCATTACGTACTCTTTCACTAACGTAAGTCAGTCTTCCATATGTCATACTCGCGAAACACCTTTATGAGATATTATTCCAAGTTTGTCATAATATTATAAAGCTATATTTAGATAGATTATGATGACTATTATTGCAGTTTTATCAGTAAAAAATAATTACGCAAGTATGTCATTTAGTTAATTTATGATGCATTAATGAATCATGTTTCCATAAGTAAATTAATGCGTTTTCCATTGTACCATTTTCTGATGTGTAAAACTATATACGGTTGCGAAAAAAGGCCAAAAACGCATCACACTTCGCTATTTTGAGCACCGTTTATGGTAGAGACGGAAATAAGTATTAATCCATAAGAAATAGCGATTAAATTCAAACATAAATATCTTATTTATTTATTTAATTTTTAATATTTTAAAAAATATATAAATTTTACCTTTAACTTTCGAAACCGGTTCCGAAAGTGAAAGTATCTTCGTAAAACAAATCCGCAAAGAAAATCGAAACAGTAATCGATGGCGGAAATAGCGGAATCAGCTATCCAATGAAAAAAAGAAAAAAAAAACAATCGTTTAAAAATATTGAAATGCAAGCGAAGAGATATTAGCAAATTAATATTAGCGTGTGTTTTCACACGAGGAAAGAGGACCGTTAAAGAAACTAATTGGTAGTACGAAAATAAACTGTTTTAATTCTCTAGATTTAATACATTTCATATATACTATTCTAAGTGTACTTATATATATATATATATATATATATATATATATATATACATTCCGAAAAAAACTGAAAAAAATTACACACATATGAATATAGTAATTTTTGTTTATTTATGAATTTGAAGCTTTCTGCTTTTGAGGTTTATATAGTGTAAAACTATATAATTTATATATTTTTGGAATTGTCAGAGTCTGGGTTATTTTTTATACGGAAAATTGAAAATTCGAATTGTTTATGTCTTCTGTGCCCTTAAATTCAGCAGTTTTTTTTAAGAAAATAATATTTAAAAAATGAATATTTTAAGTATTTATTATTTATAAATATTTTAATATTTTAAAAAGTACACAATGTACAAATTTATTGTGCATTACATTCTTCCAACGAATCTTCTAAAAATGTAAACAGAAATTCATCACCAACAGCGGAGGCCAATTACCACAGAATGAAAAACTTTGAAACTCGAATTTATTTACAAGTTTTCCTTATTTAGTACATAAAAATTTAAATCAAAATTTAGTTTTAAAAGTAAAACAATAGCAACAGAAACAAAATTGCTTTATTTCTGTTACTCATTTAGATTGTTGTTAATTATAATAAAACTGTTTAAGTCTGACTGCATACACTAAAATTGAACTCTAACAATATATTACAAAATAATTAAACATTCCTAAATATTAAAAAGTATCTCTAAACAAAAATAACTTACCTATTAACAGTTTCGGACGGGTTGATGAGATATTTAAATCGTTGTACCATTAAAAATCCAAATATTCTTCAAAGCGTAATAGCAACATATGCTGAGGGTGGAATTTATATCGCCGGCGCGGCAATGTACAATCTCTCTATAATGTACGATCTCTAAAAATAAGTAGAGATCTTACATAAGGAAAAAATTAGACATTGACAAAATGTCCGCCATATTTGTTCAAAAACAGATTGATCGCCGTGGAACGCAATATATATTCATCAGTGTCTAACGCTTTTTATTATTAACACATTTTGTATCATTAAAAACCCAAATGTTTTTCAGAGCGTAATAGTAACATATGCTCAGGGTGGAACTTATATGGCGGATTTGTCAAATCTGCTGGTGTGCCAATGTACAATCTCTCTCTAATGTACGATCTATAAAAATAAGTAGAGATCTTACATAAGAGAAAAACTAGACATTGATGAAATATCCGCCATATTTATTAAAAAACAGATCGATCGCCGTGGAACACAATATATATCCATCAGTGTCTAGCACTCTTTATTATTAACACATTTTGTATCATTATAAATCCAAATGTTTTTCAGAGCGTAATAGTAACATATGCTCAGGGTGGAACTTATATGGCGGATTTGTCAAATCTGCCGGTGTGCCAATGTGCAATCTCTCTCTAATGTAGGATCTCTAAAAATAAGTAGAAATCTTACATAAGAGAAAAAATAGACATTGACGAAATGTCCGTCATATTTGATCAAAAACAGATCGACCGCCGTGGAACACAATATATATTCATCAGTGTCTAACAATTTTATTATTACCAAATTTTGTATCATTAAAAATCGAAATGTTTTTCAGAGCGTAATAGTAACATATGCTCAGGGTGGAACTTATATGGCGGATTTGTCAAACCTGTCAGTCTACCAATGTACAATTTAATTCTAATGTAGGATAATAAGTAGAGATCTAAAAATATGTAGAGATCTTACATAAGAGAAAAAATTGACATTGAGGAAATGTCCGCATATTATTCAAAAACAGATCGATTGCCGTGGAACGCAATATATATTCATCAGTGTCTAACACTTTTTATTCTATTAAAATCGTGGAAAATTCGTTTTATATACTTTCAAATAGTCATGCAGACCATAAAAAGAAGTTCATGTTCACTTTAGTGAATAAGAATTTTTAGAAAAAGCATTTCTAAGAATTCTTATTCATCCTCTTACTCAGCCAACACTTAAAATACGCTAACTGGTGTAATAAGTAAATAAATAAAAAGAAAAGTGCCTCAGTTAAACTGATGGCATTGAGCTCACAGGCTATTCACACTAATTGTATATTATACTCTTATTTCAAAGAATAATGTTCCTCGAAAAATAAAGGAATATACAATAAATTAAAGGGAGGATTAGCCCCGTTCCCCTGCTTTATACATAACCAACAAACCTCCAAAACTAATCAGGGGAGCGTCTTATCACAATGAACCTATATACAAACTTTGAAGCAAATCAAATAAGTCTGCAGGAAAAACCCATTTATCTAAATTAAGGGGGGAATAGCCCCCCGTTACCCCTTTATACTTAACCAATGAACCCCCAACACTAATCAGGGAAGCGCCTTATCACAATGAACCTATAAACAAAATTTGAAGCAAAACGGATATTTCTATCAAAAGTTATCGCATTATTTACATACGTACATACATAAATACATACAGAACCGGCGGGCACATTAGCTCTCAGGCTTTGATAGCCTGTGAGCTAAAAAAGAGGCAATGTTGATAACAGAGGAGTTTGTTGTGCCCTATTGCAAGTAAGTTGTGGGTTAAGAAACACTGTCACATGAAATCTTTTAATTTTTTTTAATTAAATCTCAAAATTACTTGTTTTTTATCAAACCCTCGCATGTATTTCAATTACATTTAGATCATTATATTGTATTACCGAAAAATAAAGTGGCTCGTTTCTCCCTCAAAATCAACCTCCCGTTAAAGATATAAAAGTTCATTATACTTTGAAAATCATTAAAAATACCTATCAAATGTTATTCAACTCAATGAAGTTCCGTCTAAAATAATAATAATATGAAGTCGAAGAATTCAACGTATGTATTCCAAAAGGTATTTTCTTAAAATGAATGTGTGAATTTTTATTCAGGAATTCTATCAAAATTTCATTTGATATAAAACTAAAATAACATTGAAATTAAAATATACGTTTTGAATTTTACCGAAAACTTTCTTTTTTATACGATGGGATAACAACATCTGGCTGCACTAACTTATAAAGGATAAATTTTCTGATTATAGCTGCCTTTACTTGATGCCGACGATGAATTTTCCATTAAATTTTTGCACAAGGAAGAAGATTTAGTATAGTTTTTAATTGGATTTTTTTTTTTTTTTAAATCTATTCTTTAACTTTGTTCCTATGTTTCACATAGCATAAAACCCATTGTGGAAAAATATAATAATTTTTAATGAAGCATTTTCTGAATATTTTCTTGGGTTCGAAAGCTCAATGCCTTTTGATGTATAGATATATATGTGAATAAATATATGTATACACTGTAAAAAAAAATTCCTGAAAAAACGGAAATTGTACTGGCAATCGAGACGCCAGTACTATTTCCGTATTTTAACGGAAAAAAAATTCCGTAAATTCCAGGAAATTTTCCGTGATTTCTGAAATATCCGTTTTTAAATTTTCGTTTTTTAACAGATATCTTCCGTATTTTTTAGATATTTTTATATCATTAAAATAAATTTTATAGGACCAAAAAAAAAAAAAAAAAAAAAAAAAAATCTCAAGGAACATCTCATAACACTTTTTAATTTTTTTTCTTCATTTCTGTGCACCGCGGAAACTTCTGTGTAGTAAACTGGCGGGCTGTACTATTACGCTATAACTGGACACTTCGTTCTCTCAAATGTGGTTATTTATTTTAGATGCTTTTAGTAATGCAAAAAGTTAAAAGTTCCATAGTTGGATGGATCTTTTCAATATTTTATTTTCATAATTTTTAATATCTTGCTTTATTATTTGATGCTTTATAACAGATAAATTTTAACTTTTTATGTATTATATGCGTAAAACATTGTATTAAGACTAATGATTGCTTTTTTTTTGCAATAGTACATATACTTTTTAAAATGAAAATGAAATTTTCTGTTGATCTATTTATCAATTCCAGTAAAAACAATTATCTTAAGTAGACGTATTTATTACATGCTATTAAAGTAAATTTTCTTTATCTCTTATTTTAAAAACTTATGTGAATAAACAATTTTATAATAAATTAAATTATTATATTTAATCTTTGCTGAGAGCTTTTGTGAAAAAAATCGAAACAAAAAATAGATTTTTAGAGAACATTTTAAAATTAATGACCTTAGGATAGGTAAGTTTAAATTTGGACATGATAATTTAGTTTAAATTAATTTAGTTTAATTTATAAAATTATAAACTAGCTAAATAAATTATAAACTTTATAAAATTATAAACTTCATTTTTATAAAAGTAAACAAAAAGTTATTAATTATTTTTTATAAATTTAAAGAAAAAAATATGAACTTCGTAAAATTATAATTTATAAAATAATAAATTGTAGTTTAATTCACAAATTTATAGGACAAATCAGCTTAGTTTAACACGTACGTACCGATAATTTGCAAAAATATTATTTTATGAAACCTTAAAAATGTTTAAAAAAAAAAAAATAGATTTTTAGCGAAAATTTTGGAAATTAATGACCTTGGGATAGGTATGTTTAAATTTGGATTTATTAATTTAGTCTAAATTAATTTAGTTTAATTTATAAAATTATAAACTTTATAAAATTATAAACTAACTAAATATATTATAAACTTTATAAAATTATGAACTTTATTTTTATAAAAGTAAAGAAAAAATCATTAATTATTTTTATAAATTTGAAGGAAACAAATATAAACTTTCTAAAATTATAATTTATAAAATAATAAATTTTAGTTTTATTCACAAATTTATAAGACGAATCAGTTTTGTTCAATACCAATAATTTGGAAAGTTATTATTTTACGAAACCTTTAATAACCTAATATTGCCTCACGTTAATAAAATCAAAATAAAATTTTAAAATGTCAGTGAAAAAATTCATAATTTGAAGCACTATAAAGAAAAAAAAAGGAGATTTAAAAAAATATTTTTCTGTAATTTATATAAATAAAGTAAATTTCTAAAGATTTCACTAAAAAAAAAAAAAAAATCATTATTATTTTCACAAAAAATTACCGTCCAGACACGGGCTCGGTTAGAATGAGCTCCAGGATTGGCCCGAGTCTAATCACAAAAAATAGGCCCACGGGTAGGACCGGTCCAGGCCTGGATCCTAGAAGACCCTGGACCCTAATAAATACAACAATCTTAATTCACATTTCAAGCAAGACGATATCTGTATGCAAACCTCTGAACGTTATTTACGGAAATGGGGAAATACGGACATTGTACTGTTTTGAAAAAAATCCATCAAATTTACGGAAAACTTTCTGCATATCTACGGATTTGAAATCTCCTTTACGGAACTAATGTCATTTACGGAAATTGTACTGTTGTTTTGGAAAAATGAAACTTCTCCGTAAAATTTTACGGAAAATCTCTTGTATTTTCACGGATTTTTTTTAGAGTGTAAGTATTTACTCAATTCCGCAAAAATCAAATCATTTTAAACACAGCATTTTTTTAATATTGTCTTGAAGTCAAAGTTTCATCTTCCGCTGATATTCACATTTATGCAAATAAATATGTGCTTTTGTAAAAAGAAAAGGGTGTAGGGGGGAATTGGTGACCCGAGTTCCCGAGACCGCCTTCTGCTAAATAATAAAATGTCATTTAACCTTGGAAATTATTGAAAATTCCCATCAACTGTCATTCAACTCATCGAAGTTCCTCTTAAAACAATAATATGAAGAAGAAGAATGTAACTTATGTGTTCAATAAGGTATTTTCTTAAAATGAATTTTTGAACTTTTATTGAGGAATTTTATCAACATTTCATTTTATATAAAGCTAAATCCACATTGAACTTAAAATATTAGGTTTGAATTTTACGGAAAACTTTCTTTTTTATACGATGGGATAAGAACGGCTGCAGTAACTACAAAGGGTAAATTTTCCGATTATAGTTCCGTTTATTTGATATCGTTGATAAATTTTCAATTAAATATTTGCATAAAGAAGATGATTCAGTATATTTTTAATTGCATTTTTTTTATCTATTCTTTAACTTTGTTCCTATGTCGCCCTTCCCATAACATCAGGGTTGGCAAGTTTTACGCATGACGGTTTTTACCGGTTTTAACCATGGTTTTTACCGTCATGTCAAAAACCTCCTTGTCAAAAATGTCGAAAACTGTCAAAAACCCATTTTTTAGTAGTTTGTTTTTACAATTTTTTTTTCATTCTATCTTTAATATTAAGTTGTTTTACATAAAATATTCAGAATCAAAAAGACTCTAAAGTATATTTATCCATCCAAGAAAAACAAAAAAAGAATTGCATTAGAATAATACATGTACATCTCTGTTAGAAGATCTTTACAATTATCTTAAGCTATTTGGCAAATTAGATTTTTTGAAGAAATCCTGTAACCTATAAGTATTAGATTAAACAATGTGTATAATTTCGGTACAATTTATTACATTGTTGAAAACAAAACTTTAAGATTCCACTTATTGAAGTGCAAATGAAAATCACCTTAATTGCATTTATGAAATACATAAGATATGCATTTTAAAATATTATATCGCAGAATATTCAAATTTATTTATTGCCAGTCTATGCTTAACCCCTTCGGCCCTGATTTTTTTTCAATTTTGGGAAAAAATTACTCTTATGCTAAAAAAATTAAAAATAGCTATCGGAATCACAGAAGTTAGGGTTTAATGAAAGTTAACGAATGCGTTCTTTAGCAAAACCTCACAAATGTAGTTATTTTGCGTGTTTTTCATATAACAATAGTCTAAGGAAGAATTTTTGAAGACGTTTGGAAAATGTCGTATTACAACTAAATTAAACAAGCATAAAAATTTAGTAATATTTTTTATCTTTTATCACAAATTACCAATTCGGAAAAGGATTCCCAAATTTTAATTTAAAGAGTGAAACGTATGCTTTAATTTAAAAAAATGCCAACGGCTTGCTAATAATTATGAAAATTATTATTCTTATTATTATTACTAAATGCTAAACATAAGTGAAGTCATAATAGGAAATGTAGAGATTCATACTATCACTATTAGGTGCTGGAATTAATAAAAATAATGTTTAAGACAAAATAATACTCAATAAAAGATATGTCCTATTAGAAGGACGTCAGGGTCGAAGGGGTTAACATCTATTGTCATACAATGTAACAGCATTTTTGCATCTCTAAAATAATTTTAATGTACTTTATTAAAAACGTATATTGAATGTTATTTAATAATTTAATAACCTTTTATTATCATTTAATATTAATGTTAATTGCAGTCAGTAGAATCTATATTAGTGAAGATTATGACAAATATTGTTCTTTTCTTTTACTCTTGTATTTTTAAATCTTTCCCATATTAGGAAATGATCTTCTTTTAAATAAATTTAACAAATGTAATTGTAAATAATAATAATAATAACAAGAACAACAATGTAAAATCAATCTAGAAATGTATTGTATGCTACACTTACATCATAAATTGGAGGACAATCGAAAATGACAGGTTTTTGACGGAATAAACCGGTTAAAACACGGACGGTTTTTACCACTGTCATGTCAAAAACCAGTTTTTGACGTCAAAAACACAACCCTGCATAACATAAAACCCATGACCGTAAAAATATAACCTTTTTTGATAAAATAATTTTTGAATATTTTCTTGAATTCGAAAGTTCGGTGTCTTTTGAAATTTATATATGGGTTACTAGTTCGTTGCCGCAAAAATTTAATCATTTTAAACAGAGCATTTTTAGAACATTGTCATGAGTTTAAAGTGTCATTTTCCGCTAATGTTCACATTGACGGAAATAAATCTGTGCCTTTGTAAAAAGAAAAGTGGGGGGAGGGGGGGGGAGAGGAGATTGGTGGACTGAATGTCTAAAATCCCCATTTAAGGTTCACTGTCCATTGATGTTCACATCTATGGAAATAAACCTGAGACTTTGTTAAAAGATAAGGGGGGATTGGTGAAGTGAATGTCTAAAATCCCCATTTAAGGTTCACTGGCCGTTGATGTTCACATCTATGGAAATAAATCTGAGAATTTGTAAAAAGAAAAGGGGGGATTGGTGGAGTGAATGTCTATATTCCATTTAAGGTTCACCGTCCGCTGATGTTCACATCTATGAAAATAAATCTATGCCTTTGTAAAAAGAAAAGGGGAGATTAGTGGAGTGAATGTCTATAACCCCATTTAATTTTCACTGTCCGCTGATGTTCACATCTATGGAAATAAATCTGAGACTTTGAAAAAAGAAAAGGGGAGGGGACGGAAGGGATTGGTGGGGTGAATGTCTAAAATCCCCATTTAAGGTTCACTGTCCATTAATGTTCACATCTATGGAAATAAATCTGAGACTTTGTAAAAAGAAAAGGGGGAATTGGTGGAGTGAATGTCTATATCCCATTTAAGGTTCACCGTCCGCTGATGTTCACATCTATGAAAATAAATCTATGCCTTTGAAAAAGAAAAGGGGAGATTAATGGAGTGAATGTCTATAACCCCATTTAATTTTCACTGTCCGCTGAAGTTCACATCTATGGAAATAAATCTGAGACTTTGTAAAAAGAAAAGGAGAGAGGACGGAAGGGATTGGTGGGGTGAATGTCTAAAATCCCCATTTAAGGTTCACTGTCCATTGATGTTCACATCTATGGAAATAAATCTGAGCCTTTGTAAAAAGAAAAGGGGAGGGGACGGAAGGGATTGGTGGGGTGAATGTCTAAAATCCCCATTTAAGGTTCACTGTCCATTGATGTTCACATCTATGGAAATAAATCTGAGCCTTTGTTAAAAGAAAAGGGGGGATTGGTAAAGTGAATGTCTAAAATCCCCATTTAAGGTTCACTGTCCATTAATGTTCACATCTATGGAAATAAATCTGAGCCTTTTTAAAAAGAAAAGGGGGAATTGGTGGAGTGAATGTCTATATCCCATTTAAGGTTCACCGTCCGCTGATGTTCACATCTATGAAAATAAATCTATGCCTTTGTAAAAAGAAAAGGGGAGATTAGTGGAGTGAATGTCTATAACCCCATTTAATTTTCACTGTCCGCTGATGTTCACATCTATGGAAATAAATCTGAGACTTTGTAAAAAGAAAAGGGGAGGGGACGGAAGGGATTGGTGGGGTGAATGTCTAAAATCCCCATTTAAGGTTCACTGTCCATTGATGTTCACATCTATGGAAATAAATCTGAGCCTTTGTTAAAAGAAAAGGGGGGATTGGTAAAGTGAATGCCTAAAATCCCCTTTTAAGGTTCACTGGTCGTTGATGTTCACATCTATGGAAATAAATCTGAGACTTTGTAAAAAGAAAAGGGGGAATTGGTGTAGTGAATGTCTATATCCCATTTAAGGTTCACCGTCCGCTGATGTTTACATCTATGAAAATAAATCTATGCCTTTGTAAAAAGAAAAGGGGAGATTAGTGGAGTGAATGTCTATAACCCCATTTAATTTTCACTGTCCGCTGATGTTCACATCTATGGAAATAAATCTGCGCCTTTGTAAAAAAAAAGGGTGAGGGGGCAGAAGGGATTGGTGGAGTGAATGTCTAAAATCCCCATTTAAGGTAATTATCTCCGTTGATGTTCACATCTATGGAAATAAATCTATGCCTTTGTAAAAAGAAAAAAAGGGGGGAGGATTGGTGGAGTGAATGCCTGAAACCATCATTTTTGGTTCATGCCATTTTCGGTATAATTATATGAAACTTACAACGGTTTGAATTGATTATTAGGATATTTTCCTTAGAAATAATTTTTTCAAACGCAAAAGAAAGAAAAAGGGATCAATCTACTTTACCTTCAGTTTTTTTTTCTGTGATAAACACTTGAAAGAACTCGCTTCTAATATAAAAAAAAACATTTGTATTTATAATTAGGTTAGCGTCGATCATCAACCATATTTATTAATTGACGTTGTCATGTTGTTTGCGTTATTGTTCTTTATATGACATGATGTCGACGTATTTATTAATAATGCTCATAATAAAGAGCTTAACACTGAAGGCAAATGTAGATGACGTATAATACTCGTACCTGGCATCAGAAAATGACATTTGCTTTTTTTTTAACCTTTTGATTAGTAGTACTCTTGTTGAGTGTCATTTGTCAAATATGAAGGTATTTTTTATATATGTAACGATCAAACTTGCCATAGAAGCGACATAAATAAATAGAAATTGCAACATAACTCAAAATATATTCTAGTAACAAACCAATATTGGTTATATGTAAACTTATCGCCATTTACTAAGTTCAAACCAGGACACATTCTAAACTATCTTAAAAAGAATGGTTGGTTGGTTGGTTTCAGCAGCACAGTCATCTTTTGCACATGAGTGTTCATTAGACCAAGGAGCTTCAAATTTTACAGCTCTCAATGTTAAATTTTTAAATTGGTTTTTAATATTTTCAGTAATCTTTCCTATAATAATTGTTTTTTTTATTGCTTTTTTTTGTTACTATATTTTTATTAAAAATCTCAAACATTTTAGTTTAATGTATTTTTTAATTTTTCATGCATAAAATGGGATTTATTAAATAATCTAAATAATAATAACAATTCTAATCTAAAAAAGAAACACATATGTAAGGTAAAAAATAAATATGTATAAAAAAAAGTAATACCTTATAGAGGCGTCTTATACGAATATACAAAATTTCCGCTTATTTCTATTAGCGTTTTTTAAACTAATGGTTAAATAACATCTCCACTCTGTTTTTAAGAATTTATATCATTGTTATTTGTTCAAAAATGTCAAGCATTTTAGCTTATTGTATTTTTAAAATTTTTCATGCATAAAATGTGATTTATTAAATATTCTAAATAATAATAACAATTCTAATTTAAAACGAAAAACATATATTAGGTAAAAAATAAGTAACATGTATAAAAAAAGTAATATCTTATAGAGGCATCTTATACGAATATACAAAATTTCAGCTTATTTCTATTAGCATTTGTTAAATAACATCTACACTCTATTTTTAAGAATTTATAGTCATTGAAAAAAAAAATTTCTCGAAAACTGTTTAAAATATAGTAGCAAGCGGAATTTTTTTATTGGAATATTTAACTAAAATTTTTAGCGTTCTTTTACCTGTAGTAATATTTTCAATTGAATAACACTATTGATAAAATTTGTATTAAATCTTAACATATGAACAGCGGATTTTCCTTTTGAAGTCACCCCCAATATTTTCTCAGTTTTCAATACTGAATATTCCTAGAACTATTTTTCGAAACTTCCTGCTATATAATGACAGAAAACGTTTCCTTGCTCTTAAATCTGGTACGAATGGTAAGCCTTCTTATATAAGTTATATTGGAGTCAAAAGACTCATTCAGGAGTTATATCTAGTCATGCGTTAGTAAAAATTGTGTTTTTCATTTTATTTTTCATAAAGCAATTATTTTTTTCTTTCACGTTATTTTTATTTTAAAATACAATACTTAAATATATTAGAAGTTATTGCCGCTCATCTGATGGGTCTTTGTTTTTCTTCTGGTGTCTTGCGGTGACCATTGTAGCTTAAATATGGCTTATCTGAAATTAAAAAAAAATCTTGCAGTTATTAAATAAATAAGGTTTATTGTAGAGACTAGACGAATATATTTATGAAAAAGTGATTTTTTCCCCAAAATAACAGCTTTCTGAAGAGACAGTTAAATTTTTATCATAAAAAAAGACGGGTTTTTAAGGTTAAAAAAAAGAAAAAAAGAATAATAACAAAAAATCTTTAGTTCAGTCTCTGTTTAATTATATAAGATAAAATCGGAAAAAATTAGAATCGAATCCATTCAGTAGTTTTTGAGTAATCATGGTCACCAATTTGAAAAATGTATTTTTGGGGAAAACAAGTTTAAAGTTTTGCGTTATAATTATAGTATGATGAACACTATTTTTTACGTATATAAAATCATCTATACCAGCACAATAAAGTAGTCTCTCCTCAGTAGATAAAGTCTCTAAAACTGCAACTTGCAAAAAATGGGTTTTCCGAAATTTATGGCTAAACATAACCCCTAAATATTGCATTTACCAGAAAACTTCCAATGAAATAGCAATATCATGAGAGACGGCAGTTTCGCGAGTGACGCAGCGAAAAACCGAAAAACTGAAAGCCCAAAACTGAAGATTCCGTCACTCTCATATATACAGCTAGCAGGACATCAAAGGAAAATCGAAACGCCGACATTTAATATCTCAGTAAATATGAGGTATACCGTTTCGATTTTTTCACATTACTCTTATATCTATGGCCTAACTCTATCCTGAAATTTATAAATTTCTACATGCAGTAGATTTTGAGATCTGGAAACCAATTTTTAAGCGAAAATGGGGAATGTAATGGGCACATATCTATTATCTCCAAAACGACTCGAAGGATTTTTTTAAAATTAATATATTACATTAATCGGTTTTAGATGAAGCGAAAAAGGTTTTGAGCTAACGTAGGAAAACTTTTGTTTTTTATATAATCCAGTTTTAAAATCGGACTCTTTTCCTTCACGTGTTTCCATAGACTTATCATTAGACTCTTTACTCCTTTCTTCCGCGATCAACGTATGCCAAATAATCGCTTCACGAATACAGTTAAAAACTTCTGCATGTAGGAGGTAAATTTATTAATTTTTTTAAATGCGAAAACAGTTAATTATACACTTCTAATATTTAATACATATGTATTATATTAAATTACCATTTATAAGAAAATATTTCGAAATTATAAATTTGCATTTTATCGAAAAACTATTTATATTCATTTTTTAATATGAGGAGATATTTTTTTTATTATATGTATTCAATTTTACTGTTATTTATAATAAGTTTTCGATTTTCAAAAGATTAAAAGATTTTCCATTTCTTAGTTATTATTGCTGAGCGAAGACAAAACTAGCACCGTTAACCAACCAATCACTCGTTATCGTAGTAGACATGTAGAGTAGATATAAATATTGTATTCATGAGCCAGTCGCGAATGTTGTTTGTAAGAATAACACTCATATGAGCTATTTTATTATTTACTTATTGTTTGTTTATTTATTTTGATTAAATTGTCCTTTTAGAAATTGTCTTTTTATTTAGTGACGTAAATGGTGAGATAATTGTCAATAGTCACCTGTTTTATCGTTAAAAATGATATAAGGAAATTGCATTATGGCCAGTGAATCTTTTAAAAATCTGATGACTATTCATTTGGCATCATTTCAGTTGTAACTCTTTCCCATCATTCACCTCACACAAATTTAATAACTAAAACTTTTTATTCCAGTGTGATTGAAATACATTTAATTGTGATGAAACTTTGGTATATTATATAGGGTATTTATATAACGTAAGTTTTCACTTTTATATATATAAAATTAGATACGATGTTTTCATTATGAAATGCAATGTTTCTATAGTTTATGTTATGGCTTATTTTAACATTTTTGTTATTGACTAAGCCTAATCATTAATATACCCGATTACATGAGATTTTGTTATTTGTATTGATATGTTTGTGTTTACGTATTTTATTTAGATTATATTTTAGCTATTTTTAAGTAAGTTTTTTAAGATACTATATATCAATGTTAAAATGTTGGCTATACTTTATTAGCTTATGTTAAAGATTGGTTAGAAAAAAAGGGTTGGCGAGATTAAAAAATTTTGTCGATCAGCTAGTGCTCGACTAACATTTAAGTACCCTATTTTTAAATAAAAAGCATTTAATACAAGGTTTTTCTGTAGTGGACTCTAAGGGCCGCTGGGATGGAATTTAATTTTTAAAAAGGACACATTTTGAACCGTTTTGTTTACAGTCCCATTTTATTAGTAGAATTTTGTGATAATTTCCAAAATGACTGGCGAATTTTGCATTTTTTATAAAAAAAAATCCTTAGATGTAATTTTAAACAAAATCTCCTCATTCATTTCTTTAATTTGCAAATATTTTAAGTTTTCTTATTTAAAATACTGTGATTAAATGTCCAATGTAAGATTTCCCTTAGTTGAAAATTGTTATGACAGAATTTACACAACTGCAAAAATAATTCATTACTACAACAATACATTTTCAGGGTTTTTTTCCAACAAATTAAGCTATACAACAGAGGAAAGTTTAGTGTAGGATAATACTTCATACTATATTTACATTGCGGTAATTTGGAGAGTTGCAAAATATAGCTAACAAGTAAAAAACAAATCTTTAGCCTGCGGTTTTTAAAAGACTTCCTAAATATTCACTCGGCACAATGCAATTTCCTTACCTTGTATAATTTTTTATCGATAAAACAGGTAATTGACAATCATCTTACCATTTAAGTAACAATTTAAAGTCAATTTCTAAAAGGACAAGAAAATCAAATCAAAATAAGTAAACAAACAATAAATAAATAATAAAATACTTAATATGAGTCTTATTCTTGTAAACAAGAATTTGCATCGCAATCACCGCTCATGAATACAGGACACAAGCGATAGGTTAATTTATTGTTAATTGATAGTAGAGGTGCACAATCTTTATAAGTAAAGGGTCACTTAAAAAAATGGTTGGGTTGTCGAGGACCACCATCAGTAGCACAGAGAGAATTTTGTTTCGAGGAGTTGTTGGGGGGGGGGGGGTATAATTAGCATTATCCATACATACAGCACTGTTCGGTTGCAAATTTGGAAGAATGCACCCACTAGATGGATTTGTCATTTTTATGCGGCTACTTGACAAATTTGTGATTTTTACGTGCCCGTTCAAAAAATTCATGATTTTTATGTATAGGTTCAACTTTTAAGTATAGGTTTCAACTTTTTTACTTAGTGGCCACTGGCCCGTACATGGATTTTTTTTTACTCGCCAGTGTTTTCCAGCACTGACCAATAACAAATTTACAAATACTTGATAAAATATTTACGAAATTTCTCAAACGATTGTGGAATAAACGGCGAAATTCGTCAAAGAGTGTCGGGAAAGAATTGCGACATTTGTCAAATGGTCTCGGGAAAGAAATCAGGGATTGCAGGAAAAAAATTAATTATGTCTAACTGTCGTGAAAAAATTAGAGAAATTCATCAAATAAGTTCGGAGGAAAAAATCACAAAATTCGTCAAATGATCTCGGGAGGAAAATAGTGGAATTTGTCTAACAATCGCGGAACAGAATTGCAAAATTTGTCGACCGCAGCGGAAATAGAGTGCAAAATTTGTTGAACATCAGCGGAAAGAAAGTGCACAATTTGTTCGTTCATGGAAAAAATCATGAAATTCATTAATCGATAGTCGATAAATTGCGAAATTCACCAATCGATAGCAGAAAAATCATAAAATTCATTGATAGTGGAAAAATCGCAAAATTCAACAACTGGTTTCGGGGGGAAATTTTTTTGAATACCGTCGAATGGCTTTGAGAAAAAAAAATCACAATCCGTCAAATAATTTCGGAGAAAAAATCGTGAAATTCGCCAAATTGTTTCGAAATTTGTCGAGCGACAGTGGGGAAAAAATCTTTTTCCATTCAATCATCGCAATTGGCAAGTGTGACTATTAAGTTTGACCAGTGGTGGCAGTAAAGTCAATCGCCAAATTTTCAGTATTACTCGCCGATTGGCGAATGGCAATTTTGTCCTATATTTTTGCGCACCTGATCGATGAAATTCATGATTTTTTACACGCCTGATCGAGGAAATTCAAGATTTTTACACACCCGATTGATGACTTCCTTGGTTTTTATGCATCCGTTTGACGAAATTAATGATTTTTACATGCCTGATAAACAAAATTCATGGTTTTTATGCATGCGTTCAACAAAATTTATGATTTCCCTTCTCCTAATCCACAAAATTCATGTTTTTACCGTGCCTGATTGACGAAATTCATGATTTTCAAATGATATGGTTTCCGTCAGCCAAATAATGAAATTCACAATTTTTCTTCTCTAGACAATGGCGAATTTCGCATTTTTTTTTTTTTTTTACCCTTCGTTGAAAGTTACAATTTTTCCACAAACATTCGATGGAATTCTTGATTTTTCCTCGCCCAATTGACGAAATTTGCAATTTTCCATGCCTATCGACAAAATTTATAATTTTGCAAACCCGATAGACAAAATTCATAATGCTTTCCTACGATCTATGGACAATTTGCAAATTTTTTCCGCGACTGTTCGTTGAAATTCGCGATCTTTCCATGCAATTCAATGAAATTCGCTGCTCGATCCATGAAATTCACGATTTTAAGTGCCTTATTGACAAATTTCGCAGGTTTTTTTTCAATTAGTTTACAAAATTCAAGATTTACAACTCCGGAATTACCGATTTTGGCATCTCTAGTTTCTGTTGACTGATTATTGAAATTTGCGTTTTTTTCTCTAGCGACAAAATGGCGAAATTTGTGATTTTTTCCATGCCCATTCGACAAAATTCGCATCCAGTCTATGCAATTCATGATTTTATGCGCCTGATCGATGAAATTCATATTTTCCTACGATCTATGGACAAAATTTGCAAATTTTTCTCACGAATTATTAAGAAAATTCGAAATTTTTGGATAGGTTGGCATGTATGGTCTCTGCGGGCCACCAGTTACCCAACGGGCCACAGGTTGTGCATTCCTAATCGTGATGCAGTTTGGCTCATTCGACTCGACATCGATAGAACTTATTGATTTTAGTTTCACCACAAGGGGCAGTTATGTTCATATAGAAGAGATTGCGCCCCTTGCAATGGAAGGGGAAATTAATGGGTTTTGGAGCTAACTCGAGTTCTATGGGTCCCATCACAACATGGTTTGATTCATTCAACTTGACATTGACAGGATATATCAATTTTAGTTTCAAGTTTGACCACCAGGGGCAGTTATGTTCATATAGAAGAGAGTGCGCCCCTGGCAATGGAAGGGGAAATTAATGGATTTTGGAGCTAACTGGAGTTCTATGGGTCCCATCACAACATGGTTTGATTCCTTGAACTTGACATCGACAGGATATATCGATTTTAGTTCCAAGCTTCACCACCAGGGGGCGCTATCCTATCTCGTGTTCTATGGGCTCGATCAGGACGAGGTATGGCTCATTCGACTCGAAATCGACAGCCTGAAAGATTTCAGCTATGTTTGTATAGAACAGAGTGCGCTCCCTGGTGGTGGAAGAGGGAACTAACGGATTTTGCAGCTAACTCGAGTTCTATGGGTCCATCACAATGCAGTTTGATTCATGCGACTCGACATCGACAGGATATATCGATTTTAGTTCCAAGTTTCACCACCAGGGGGCGCTATCCTATCTCGTGTTCTATGGGCCCGATCACGACGAGGTAGGGCTCATTCGACTTGAAATCGACAGCCTGAAAGATTTCAGCTATGTTTGTATAGAACAGAGTGTGTCCCCTGGTGGTGGAAGATGGAACTAACGGATTTTGCAGCTAACTCGAGTTCTATGGGTTCCATCACAATGCAGTTTGATTCATTCGACTCGACATCGACAGGATATGTCGATTTTAGTTCCAAGTTTTACCACCAGGGGCGCTATCCTATCTCGTGTTCTATGGGCCCGATCACGACGAAGTATGGCTCATTCGACTCGAAATCGACAGCCTGAAAGATTTCAGCTATGTTTGTAAAGAACAGAGTGCGCCCCCTGGTGGTGGAAGATGGAACTAACGGATTTTACAGCTAACTCGAATTCTATGGGTCCCATCACAATGCAGTTTGATTCATTCGACTCGACATAGACAGGATATATCAATTTTAGTTCCAAGTTTTACCACCAGGGGCGCTATCCTATCTCGTGTTCTATGGGCCCGATCACGACGAGGTATGGCTCATTCGACTCGAAATCGACAGCCTGAAAGATTTCAGCTATGTTTGTAAAGAAAAGAGTGCGTCCCCTGGTGGTGGAAGATGGAACTAACGGATTTTGCAGCTAACTCGAGTTCTATGGGTCCCATCACAATGCAGCTTGATTCATTCGACTCGACATCGACAGGATATATCGATTTTAGTTCCAAGTTTCACCGCCAGGGGCGCTTTCCTATCTCGTGTTCTATGGGCCCGATCACGACGAGGTATGGCTCATTCGACTCGAAATCCACAGCCTGAAAGATTTCAGCTATGTTTGTATAGAACAGAGTGCGCCCCCTGGTGGTGGAAGATGGAACTAATGGATTTTGCAGCTAACTCGAGTTCTATGGGTCCCATCACAATACAGTTTGATTCATTCGACTCGACATCGACAGGATATATCGATTTTAGTTACAAGTTTAAGCACCAGGGGACGCTTTCCTATCTCGGGCCCTATAGGCCCCATCACTACGAGGTATGGCTCATTCGACTTGAAATCGACAGCCTCAAAGATTTCGGCTATAGAAGAGAGTGTGCCCCCTGTCGGCGGAAGGTAGAACAAACAGATTTTGCAGCTATCTCGAGTTCTATGGGTCCCACCACAATGCAGTTTGATTAATTCGACTCGACATCGACAGGATATATCGATTTTAGTTCCAAGTTTCACCACCAGGGGGCACTTTCCTATCGGGTTCTATGTGACCGATCACGACGAGGTATGGCTCATTTGACTCTGAATCGACAGCCTGAAAATGTTCAGCTATGTGTGTATAGAAAAGATTGCGCCCTTTGGCGGAGGAAGATGGAACAAACGGGTTTTGCCATGCATTTTCATCCTTCTAATTGTGTTACTGTCTCGCTGTATAATTTAAAAGTTGAGTCTTGGATTCCTTTTCTCCTCGGGCCACCACCCTCATATTTTTATTGGGGTCCAAGGGGTCTTTTTTAGCATTTCTTTAAAATTTTATTCTGATGATTAATTTATACCCTATGCTTAATTTCGACTAATTGACATTTCCATCAATAACCGCAAAAAAGTAATGATATCAGTACAAAAACCCTTAACGGGTTAAAAGTTGTGACGCAGCACTTTCTTTTGGCTTTCAGAATTTTAAATATGGGTCTTAAAAGCAATGATATCAAATTTGAGCGACGCTATGTTAATAATATTTTTTTTAAATCATCATTTTCTTTTTAGTTTTATTTATATTCACAGGTGCAATTATTACCTTAACATGAAAAAATATGTAAAATTTATTTGCTGATGCTTTTTCATTCAGATCTCTCAGGAATTCAAACTATGGGTTTTAAAAGAAATGATATCAAAATTTGAGTGACATCTTGACGTGAATTTAGTAGGAGTGTTTTAAAATTCAATTTAAATTATTTTTCGTTTGTCTTCTAAAGTATATTTACACATACAAACAATACTTTTAATTTTTCAATACACTGTTAAATATATTACTTTCACTGAGCCTATATTATGTATTGAAATGTATTTATTTCAATAAACTGATTTATGTTTTGTGCCACGCTATCCCAAATCATAAGTAAAATTTATGTAAATGATTATTTTGCGTCATAGTATCCAAACAAAGGAAAATGTATGCAAGTGGGTAATATAAATAATAAGTGGATAAAAAAACTCTTTATAACATTAAATTAAATTTATGAGTAGCGGTTACCACTATTTCCGAATAATAGTTTAAGCCAAATATGTAATTACGTTCCTAGCTAAAGCAAACGAACGAATTTTGAAAGATGCATAGTGGTCCTTCTAATTAGTCATTTGCCGAAGGACACTTGAACAACCCCTCCCCCCCCCCCCGGCCCGTCCTTCAAGTTTTTTTCTCTAACTCTGCTCCGTTTCCATATCTCAGCAACTATCTTTCCGATTTCAACACAAGTGATTCCAAACATTATAATTAACTTAATTGTCACTCTTTATAACATTAAACTAAAATTATGAGTAGCGGTTACCACTATTTACGAAAAATAGTTTAAGCCAAATTTGCAATTAAGTTCAAAGCTTAAGCAAACGAACGAATTTTGAAAGATGCATAGTGGTCCTCCTAATTAGTTATTTGCTGAAGGACACTTGAACAACCCCCCCCCCCCCACCCCTCCCAGGCCGTCCTTCAAGGTTTTTTCTCTAACTATGCTCCGTTTCCATATCTCAGCAACTATTTTTCCGATTTCAACACAAGTGATTCCAAACATTATAATTAACTTAAATGTCACTCTTTATAACATTAAACTAAATTTATGAGTAGCGGTTACCACTATTTCCGAATAATTGGGTAAGCCAAATTTGTAATTAAGTTCCTATCTTAAGAAAACGATCGAATTTAGAAAGATGCATAGTGCTCCTCTTAATTTGTCATTTGCTGAAGGGTACTTGAACAACCCTCCCCCCTCCCCCCTCCCCCGGCCCCTCATTGAATGTTTTTCTCTAACTATGCCCCGTTTCTATATATCAGCAACTATCTTTCCGATTTCAACGCAAGTGATTCCAAACATTATATTTAACTTAATAGTCGCCCTTTATAACATTAAATTAAATTTAGGAGTAGCGGTTACCACTATTTACAAATAAGAGTTTAAGCCAACTTTGTAATTAAGTTCCTAGCTTAACAAAACGAACGAAAATTTATGCATGCATAGTGGGCCTCCTAATTAGTCATTTTCTGAAGGACACTCGAACATCTCCTCCCTTCGGCACCTCACTCAATGTTATTTTCTCTAACTGTGCCTTATTGCAATAACTGGGCTAATAATGTTCCAATCTTCTCGAAACCAGCTCAATTTTGTAGTGCGCCTACTACACAGTAACGTAGGCAGCGGGGACCTGTCTCAGAAGTTCGTTCGGAAAGAGGTTTGTTTAGAACAGAATGCTCCCCTGGCGGTGGTAGGGGGAAATAAAAGATTTTCTAGAGCGTACGAGCATGCCGGGTATACGGTTCCGAAGCTATCGTAGACCGTGGTCAGAGTTCCGTTTTTTAAGAGATTTAAGTTTATTACAAGGGCTCGGGCAACGCCGGGCGGGTCAGCTAGTCTTTTATAATTGTTTAAACACTTGACATCTTTCATGCTTTGTTTAGCTGCTATGAACCTCAACTCAATGCATTCATTTTCATAAACTGAATCTTTGGCGATTGAAACAAAAGATTTTCACTAGTCCTGAGGCGACCGACGAGACAACTGCTTACGGACATCAACTGTATGTTACTGACAATGGACTTCTGAATGAAAATATGGCGTTAAAATATGACACAGAAGAGGATTCAAAATGATATTTCTCTCTGACGCAAAATCTCACATGTGTTAACTTAATTTGAACTTGAAAAATGTATACAAATATATTAAAAATGGATTGGAACATATATGAAAGTTTTACATTGTAAATTTATTCTGAAATGTTAAAGAGAAATTAATATAAACACAGCAGTTACATTTTCTTAGTTTATTAACCATTCTTTAACAAATAAAAGTCATTTTTTTCCACTCGAGAAATGTGAAAAATTTCACCTAATTTCAAATTTTGTTTGTATAATGAATTATAGCATGATAACTATTATATACCCTTTGATTACGGATCAGGACTGGCGATTATTTTTATATACAGTGGTACCATAATTTATTTTAAAAAATGGGGGTAAATTAAAAAAAAATATATATCCTGGTATAAATTTATGGTAGAGATTATTTTTTAAAAAGTCTTACAAATACAATAAAATATAGACCAGAGGCGTGTAAATATAGTGCGAAGATTTCGCACTGAAATCTAATATTTTTTAGGTACTTCTCTATTAACCCGTCGACCGCTTTTCATAACAAAAAACTACCGCCAAACTGTAAGATTAAACGCCAAAAATGCAGTCCCATTTACTTGATGTCAGAATCATTATGCATGTTTGTTACGTCATCTAGTGGTATTACATTCGACATTTGCGTGTATTTTTCATTATGTTTTACTGATTTAGTAGTTATTTTATTAATTAAAATAACAATTGTGTCCTTAAATTCTTAAATTTTATTTATTTTTTGATATTCCAATGGCAACGTTCTCCCGTTTATTTGGCGATAGTTTTTTGTTATGAAAAGTGGTCGACGGGATATAGAGAAGTATCATTTTTTATCAATATGTAATATTTATTAGATGCAGGTTTAAACTTCTAAAGAAAAAGCAAGGATAAAAATATCTGCAAACAACACTTAGTTGTTAATCAAGCCAGAATATCATCTAATTTATTCCATCAAAGTTAGACTAAAAACTGATCCAAGATTGCTAAAAGCACGCGCGAGAAAAAAAAATTAACAATCGTATTTTGACTGCATTAGAGGATGACGTCATACGCTTCGGGAAAACCATGGGACTTAGAAATATCAATCCTAACATTTCAATTTCAATTTCGCTTTTTAATCATAAGTATAAAATAAACCCGTGCGGTGTTTTTTATAATAATTGCTATGAGCATCATATAATGTGGTATTTTATTTTTTTGGCAACAATAATTTCAGGAAAACCTTTCATTTCTTTCATGAAAACAATGCCGATTTAATTTTTTAATTTCAGCAAATTTTAATCAAAAACATGTTTTAACGATTTGTTAAGTGGGCTATGTCAGAAGCCTGTTCTAAAACCTTTCATATGGTATCTCATTCGTTGTTCTGCGTTTCATATTTTCTGAGTAAAAGGGATGTTGACAGGAGAAATAATATATAAGGATCACTGGGACGTAAATGCTCCCTCACCCATAGTCAAAGAGTTAACAAATAGAGTGCACTACTATCAATATTTTGTGCATCAAAAAACTTCTCAATGGACAAAAGTTACGACGAGTCATGTGCATTTAAAACTATTACAGTTTTCTAAAATTAAAATTTTAATTAATTGCTTATTTTCTCTTAAGTTTTTGGGTTTCTATGTGTGCGTACGCTCACAAATAAAGATACCAGAGACCTTGGCAGCAAATTTAGATTTTTATAGCTCATTCGATTCGTCTAATTTAGTTCAGTAATTTGATGCTTCGCATATTATCTGCTATTGAGTTTTAATAAGGACAGGGGGCCTACTCAAAGTTCAAAACAGTTCCTGTCCAAGAAATAAACATGATTTAAGTTTAATTATGTTTCTTACACTGCCATTACATTTATGGTAACTACTGTATGACTATATTACACTGCTCAAAACAATTAAAGGATATTGCAGTTTTAGGTGGATTTTGTATCTGGGAAACTGTTTAGCTGATTGATACATGGTCGACAGACATAGTAGGTTATATGAGAATAAATTACACATGTTTGGCAGAAAAAAATGCATTTTATTGCGCATTTGTGTACAAAAGGAAAAAAACACAATTTGTGCATATGAGAAAAAAAGAATAAGAAAAGGTGTTTTCTTCAAAGAAAATCATTTTCAGTAGGGGGTATGGTTTCCACGGGCGGCCAGCAACGTTGAACACCTTTGAGGCATGGACTCAATGAGGCTATTAATGACGAGTTGGGGTATTCTGCCCCACTCTTCCAGAAGAGCTCTTTCCAGTTCTTGGAGAGTTTGTGGGGGTTGTTGGCGGCCAGAAACTCGTCTTCCTAGAGCGTCCAAACGTGCTCGATTGGATTCATGTCTGGAGAACACGCTGGCCATTCCATTCGAACGATTCCTTCCTCGAAAAGGAAATCCTCCACCAGGTTTGCACGATGTGGCCTGCAGTTATCGTCCATTAAAATGAAGTTATCTCCGATTGCTGCAGCGTAAGGGACTACAATAGGTCTGAGGATCTCATCCCTATATCGGCGACCAGTCAGAGCTCCATCTCGAATGATGTAGAGGTCAGTGCGCCCGTCAATGGAGATGCCACCATACACCAACACTCCTCCACCGCCAAATCTGACACTTTCGTGCACGAACGCAGGATTATTCCTACTGCCACGGTCCCTCCAGATGAAAATACGCCTATTATCCGGATGCACAGAAAAACGGGACTCGTCAGAAAACAGAATATTGCTCCATTCATTTCTCCTCCAGTTGACATGCTCGGTTGCCCACTCCCTGCGGTCGCGACGATGCCTTGATGTTAATCTAACACATACCATCGGTCGGCGAGCATACAGACCTACAGCATGGAGCCGGTTTCGGACAGTCTGAGTTGAAATCGTGGTGCCTGTAGCCGAGCGAAGGTGTTGTTGGAGAAGAGTAGCGTTCATTTTTCGGTGTCTCCGAGCTGTTAACGCTAAATACCGATCTTCATTGGGCGTTGTTGCCCATCTACGACCTTGCCTTGCACATCCACTCTCCAAAAAACGGTTCCAGATCCTGGAAATGACACTTTGTGACACTCCAATGGCTTGCGCTACTTCGGCTTGAGTTTGGCACCCTTCTAACCTACCAACAATTCTCCAAGCTTCTGAATCTGTCAAATGACTTCGCTGAGACATCGTACTCATCGAAACAAAGCAATCATTGAATGCCGATCATCCTTGTCTTCATTCTCTTTTATCCAGTTGAAAGTCAAATTTCATTCGCTGCCGCTGAAGCGACGTTTTTGACGTCGAACTCAAAATTTGCATACTCCACAGTTTGAAAACCAGAAAAATTTGCATTTGGGATTCTCTTCTTCTATTTTCGGCAAAAAAAATTTCGTTTATATCTTTATTTTATATAAAACTTCAAATATCCTTTAATTGTTTTGAGCAGTGTATTACGATAATTATAATATATTGTAATTGCATATAAATTCTCATGCATTATGCGACAACTCTGTTTTCGAATCCCGCTTCGTTTCATGTTGAAGACGTGCAAATTAATCTGATGTGTATGCCTGCAAGTTCAACCAGTCTCATTTAACCGTTGGATTTGATTTGTTTCCGTCCTTCGAAAGTCTTTGTAAAATTCATTCAAGACTACATTTCCCTCATGACTAGGAACAACGCCATTAAGCTTCAATCACTGGTACACTATCAGTTTGTATCACTTAAGTTCATCCCCATGTTCAAGTTTGCCAAATGAGCATTGGTAAAGGCGAAAATTACATCACCCCTACAGACTATTGTTTTAAAATTCAAGAAAGGATGCAGACTTGTTTTGAGTGCGTCGTCGAGTCAGCTGAAGAAGAAGCTTTCTCTCGTTGTGCTCACTGCGAGAAATATTTTTTCTTTACTCACTTTTTCAGAAAGAACAGTGTGTCAAAATTTGATTATCATCAATGTATGACAGTGCAAATAGCTTAATTAACTTTATATCATGCTTATTCTTTGACGGCAACTGTTTTTCAATAAACGATATTTTGAACTTTGATCTGGTCCCCTGTCATTATTAAAATTCAATAGCAGATGTGCGAGGCATCAAATTACTAAGCTCAATGATACGCATTGAATTAGTAATAAAAATCTAAATTCGCCGCCAAAGACTCTGTTACCTTTATTTGTCAGTGTGTCTTTTTCTCTACTTTATTTTCCTGAATTAGTCTTCAAAATCAGTGCTTGAGAAAGCTGTGTTTTATCAGCAGCAAGATCGTCTAGTTCGTGATGTGAATATAATCTACAGATTATGGTGTCTATAACATGTCTGCAGTAATTTGTCTTTAGTCAACAAATCTTTAATGATGTTGATCAAGATGATTTAGTATTTTGAATGCATTTTGCTTCGACATAATTTTTTATTGGAGCTATTTTAAGCCTGCGAATGCGATGTTTCCTTAATCTCGGTAAGCAGTAAAGCTCAAGTAGGAACCTGATTAATTCAAATTTAACTGTTAATTTTAATTAAGTTGACTATCTTTTGCAACTCAACTGACAAGACAGTTTTAGATAGTTTATCATAAACGTATGGTAATCGGTTTATCTAGATATGAGCTCGTATATAGTTGGATATTCTACAAAGTTTTATATAATTACAGTAAAACCTGCGAAAATGGAATCTATTTGTAACGGAATTTGTTTTAAACGAAAAGTTTTCATGGTCGCGTCGAAAAGAATGCCTTACAATTTTACCAGCTAAGAGAAAAAACTAACAAAACGAAACTGTTTCCGGTTCTTTGCAATTCCGTCCTAATAGGTTTTACTGTATTATGCCATCCAAGAAACTTTGCTAGAACTATGAACCTAGTTGAATGTTGCTCTTGTACTATAATAAGATAAATAACGTCCAAAGGAAAATTTTAATATATTTGAACTATATATATTGTATATAAATAATAATATATATATATAATATAAATATAATATAAATAATAATATAAATATAATATAAATATATATATATATATATATATTACATGACGGGACTTTTAATTAAACGAATTTTGGAAGATATAGACGATTTTGGAAACGACATCTGCACATTAAACTTTGTCCTGTCTTTTTAATTTTTAAGTATCACTATTTCCGACTACTTTGGCTTCGACTCTTTAAAAAAGACAGATTTTTTTTTCTTTTTTTAATCTAGGAAAGTATAATATAACCACAAAAAAAAAATACAATAACCTCTTCCAAGTTACTATAGTAAAGATAAAGAACGCTTTCGCAAAACGTTCTTTATCTCACAAAACTCAGAAACCAATATATTCTCGAGATTTAAAGGAGCATTTATAAAAGCAGAGTTGTTTTGTTGCCACTGATTTTTGAAAAGATTTCCGAGTGGTTTTTTTACAGTGAAATAATTGGTTTTGTCAAAGCGAAATATAGGTTTTTCGGATGCTATCAATTCTCAAGTAAACATTTCCATCTTCAACAAACATGTTTTACAGACAAACTTGATAAATGAACAGCATTAACATTAATACTAAAATTAATATAATACTAAATTAATAAAACTACTCGGAAACATTTCTAAAAATAGTGGCAGCAAAATATACTTTATATTTTATAAATCATTCTTTAAATCTCGAAAATATATTGGTTTCTGAGATTTCTAATGATAAAGAACGCTTTTCGAAATCATGGGTAACTCGGAGGCGGTTATTTTATATTTTCGTTCGTGGTTATATTATCATCTTTCCAAACATTTATATTTTTTACAGTGTATTATGCATCGTACGATTTTATTTTATTAATTTTTATTTTTTATTTTTATCATTATTATTCTTTCTAAAAAAGATAAACTTTTAGATAAACTGCCAATTTTGTCTCAAGGGTTGGCCCACCCATACTGGCCCGACATTGGCTCTTTCATCCTTTACAGCTCTTCCTTTTCATTCTTAGGCATGCCTGTAGCTCCTTTGAAATTTTTAAAAATACGTACGAAATATATAGCACTCAACCAGCGGAGCATAACATTGACATTTAAATAAACAATGAAAATAGTTAAAACTACAGTTTGATTATGACATCATACTAAGCTGGATAATTTCCTAATTAAACTGTAATTTTAACTGTTTTTATGGTTTTGGTTCTCCGGTGTTTTGTAATTGTGTACATATGCTAATGAGGAGTACGAAATGTACTCGAAACGTTTATATTAGCCTGTATTTTAATGTTTTAGTGTCTTTTATCATTAAATGTCTGTAGTTATATATTTTATTTAATAGTTATTTATTATCCAGACGTCATTATGTATGTATTTTTGAATAACATTGAGTTCATTTGCAGATCTAATATATACACATTTACAAGAAAAAAAAGTCCTTTTTAATTGTGCAAAACCTGCAAACTATAGTAACTTAACTCTTAAAGATAAAGTAACGTGACAAAAAAAAATTAATACGTTTTGATTTATTGATTAATTCGTTATTTAATTCAATAATTCATTTCTTCCAACTATTTGTTAATTCAAATTTATTATACAGGATTGTATTCTGAATCATTAGCGTTTCAGTTCCTTCAGATTTTTGAAATGGAATGCAGCCTTTTATTCCATTAATCCTAGAAGGAAAGCCTTGGAAAACTTTCCGCACTTATTCGTAGAATCTGAATAAACAAATTAATTAACTACATTCCCTTAAAAGTGCTTCAGAACTGCATCATGACTAATTGAAGGCAACAAAAATCTACAAAACCACTTTATACCACTATTATTTATCACTAATGGTTAAAATTGTGTTATTTAGAAATTAATTCAGAAGAATTAGAAAATTCTTTTATTCAAAATATATACTAAGATAGCGATAAGGATTTTGAGTGAATGCTGTTATTTTATTGCGCATATATATATTTACCGATTGATTCAATATAGATGTAACTCTAACAATTGATGATAGAAACGCAGTTCTAATTACAAATTAGTTGGTATGTATGACCATCACACAACTTTACTCTATATAAATCGAGGAAATCACTAAATTTCGACACCCTTTCTTAGATGTCTGCAACCAAAATTCAATGACAATGTATTCTGATATTCAGGATGATAAGCATGAAGTTTCGTTTATTCTGTGCATTTAAACTGGTGATATAAGCATTTCGAACAAATCATCGAATTTCGGCACCCTTTCTTAGATGACCTCAACCAAAATTGAATGACAATCTATTCCAATTATGAGGAATCTAAATTTGTGAATTCTGCGCACATAAACTGGAGATATAAGCACCCCACAAATCGAACCAATCATCGATTCGTGGCACCCCCTCTTGGGGGATTTTGCCCTAAAAAGTAATCAGCACCATTTCAAATAAGGATAGAACTTCATATAAAATTTCATTTTATTCCACGCATTAGTTAGTGAGTTGGAGCGTCCACAAAATGTGTGTCACATACCGATAGACAGACACACAGACTCACGGACAGACATTTTCTAAAAATAGTCAAATCGTGTTCAGGACTTTATAAAATGTATAATCTATCGAAAACCGGAAGTCGAAATTTTCACGAATCCAATACTTTCTTCTTGTCTAGATAGAAGAAAGTAAAAAAAAAGTATACAAATCAAGTCTAGTTTTAAAATATTTTTAAAATGGGGCAATATATGCCGTATATACTCTTTTAGAAGTCGACATATTTAAGGGAAAAAACAAGATACAAGTTAGTGGACCTATACACGAGACCAAAAAAATAATTTCTTTTATAACAGTCGTAAATTTGAATCTTTAATATATGGTTTTACATGGGAATGCAGCGACGTATAAAGAACTTTTCATTTATAAAACATATAACTTAAATTCGACATATTTCTACTTTTGTGAACTGAATTAAAAACGAATTTCTTTAAACAATCTCTTTTAATTTAATTTATTTTCTCATTCTTTAAATATATCTAAATAGTATGTTACATTGCATTAGCTTCGTATTTCCTTTTCATTTTAAAATAGAAAATAACGTAACATTTAAAAGTTTATTCATCTTTTACGATAAAGTCTTTGGGTCTTAAAAGGGAGTATATATACCCAAAATAGTTGCAAATGAGTTTTTTAAATGACGTATATCGAAAACATTGAAGAGGAAAACTTATAAATTGGATGAATTTAAGAGTTATCTTTGCGATCTGATAGTTGATAATCCTAAGTTATAAAAATTAATTATTATAGTACAAATTTATTTTACAGAAAATTGCGTATAAAAAGTACTTAATTATTACATCAAATAAAGATTAATTTAAAGGCCTTAGTTTTCCAAACTAATGTTCATAAGGCTCTGAAATTCCACATCAATATCCTGATTATCTAAACAATTTATTCAATGTATGTTGGTAGAATTTATTAAGCTCATTTTCAATGGATGCCTAACTAATTTTTGCAATGATATTAAATAAAATATGGATCTGTTGGTACATCGTTAAGCAATTATTATTTTATTTATTTATTTATTTTTACGAAAACTTCTTTAATCATGTATTTTTAATCGAATAAATTGAGAAACTCTCATCTATTTTTTGCACATCTTTTTACCTTCTTTTGCACACTGCAGAAAAAAAATTGTTGATTTTACGGTATAATATTAACACACCAGCTGCTAGTATTATACCGTAAAATCAACATTTATTTTTACAGTGTAAATCTTAGTAACTGAAAAAAAAATTGTTGATTTTACGGTATAATACTAACATACCAGCTGCCAGTATTATACCGTAAAATCAACATTTATTTTTACAGTGTAAATCTTAGTAACTAAAATAAATCAAGTTTTAAAGCCTACGTTATTCTAATTCGGTAATATTGGTAATTAAAATTGCCATTCACTTTCACCCGATAGTTGAAATGCAGATTTTTTTCCTTCTTTTAAAAAGATAAACTAATCAAGATTTGCTATTTTTTTTTTGTTAAAAATCACCAATAAACGCAGTGTATGCAGTTTGCAACTTGAATAATAAGAATATACGGATGATTTAACAAATTACTATCTGTTCAGGAATAATGAAATAAACAAGGCAATTAACAGATTTCTCTTATTTGACAAACTTATATAATCGAGATAAAATCTGATTTGTTGTTTAGTCATTTTAATTAAAACTCTCAATTCGAATATTTTAAATTTTCATTTAAATAACATTAAAAATTTTGATTATTTTTTATTCCTTTCAAAAGAAGGAGGAAATTATCAATTCTACGTAGTCTTTTTTGTTTTGCTTTTCTGTTTTTGTATGTGTGTGTTGCATAGATAATTCAACAGTATACATATATACATTTTTATTATAGATTATTAATCATTATTTTTTATTTTTTATTGAAAAACTACTTCATTTCGATGATTTTGCATACATACTTTGGCATTTATGTTTTATACGAACCACATAGATCAAATAATCACCAACGATGGCCCCGATAATAAAAATTACAGTAACCCCTAGCAGCTACTTTCTGTTTAGTTACTACTATTGTGTGTATTGTATGTAGTATGCATATGTATTGTATATATTCAACGTTATTATTATAAGTATTAGTGTAAGTTATGCATTGTGTGTGGTATATATGGTAAATTACAGTATGAAAGTAATGTATATACGCAGTATGCATTGTTAGCATATAAGGTAGATAGAGGTAATAAGGTTCATGTATGTAAGTAAATATACAGGGTGTAACTGAAATGCTTCAACAAACTTTCAGGGATGATAGTACTCATGAAGATGAACAAAAAATGCAATAGAACACGGGGTCGCAAATGACATTTAACCCTTTCAGGGACAGTGGTATGTCTAAAAAACCACTTAATTTTAATTCCAAAACGCCACGGTGGCACCAGAATTTTGCTAAAATCTTTTCCATTTAATATTTATGTGAAATATAGCCTTTTTCTTATTTACAAACAATTTTTTTTTGTAAATTCCGGTGCCAGTCCATTTTCAGACGCATTTTCTCTATTTTTATCCTTTAAGCCTTTTAGGGGCAAACTACTTTTAGTACTAAAATGTTGAAATAAATGACTGGCACCGGAATTTATAAAAAAAATTTGTTTGTAAATAAGAAAAAGGCTATATTTCACATACATATTAAATGGAAAAGATTTTAGCAAAATTCTGGTGCCATTATGGCGTTTTGGAATTAAAATTAAGCGCTTTCATAAACATACCACTGCCCCTGAAGGGGTTAAATGTCATTTGCGACCCCATGTTCCATTGCATTTTTTGTTCGTCTTCATGAGTACTATCATCCCTCAAAGTTTGTTGAAGCATTTCAGTTACTAATGGTATATCTAAGTATGGAGGTAATGTATTTAGTGTGGAATATTCAACATAATTTAAACATATTCAAAAATGAAAAAAAGTATTTATTAATGTTAATAACTCTGGCGAGGAAAATAAATCCTCAATTAAGCAGTTTTTCCTTCTTGTAGGATTCTTTTCTTTTTTCTTTTGTGTAAGTATAGAATTATTTGGTTTCTATGCCAACGATACTTTTTGCGATTTCTATCTGCAGTGCCAACAGCACTTTTCCACTTTTCGATATCGTAAAGCTTCCAGAATCAGAATCTATATGCAATATATTGTTCAAATGCAACACACAAAAAGTAGAATGAAACCATTCCTGGGATCAATGTAGGTACACACGATCTCAGTGGTTACTTATGTCAAATTATTCGACCAATTCTGCGACTTTGTACTAATGTTTTCTCCTTGTTAGGTGGGGTGATACTTGTTCAAAGTAATTTAGCTAACAGTGAACATCTGCAAAGTAAAACAAATTGAACACAAGCTTTTTAAGGTTGACTCTATTGACCAAATATGAGAATATATCTTGCGTAAATATTAACCTCTTCGGTACTGAGTATTAACATAATGTTATTGAGTATTACTAAATTATTTCTTTTCCAATTTGATTTCAGAGCAAAAGTTTTGTTCTATTTGCATTATTTCGAATCTTAGACATCGAAGTATATCCGTCTGAGATCGGAATTAAAATTATGTTAGGGTATCAATTTTAAAAAGGGAAAGAACGAAGGTCCACATACATGGACCTACGGAGTGAGGAGGATAATGATAAACTATGAAGCAAGTCACATTGAATGGGATTGACGTAGAATTAAAAAATCACACTAAACTTTGTGTACAAAGAGTTTTTCAGCCCATTCGTTAACATGTTACTGATATCTTTTTCTTATTAAGTAATATATCAATTCTAAAGTTATTTAATGATTTCTGAATAAAGATGGAGCGGTATTGAATGGAATAATCTTTATTACTTCAACGTTAGATCTTAAAAGCTACTTTCGCAAAATAAATTAATCTATTTGATAAGCAGTCTTTACCTTTTTAAATAATGTTACGCTCAGGGCTCTACAAATTGCAAAAAATCTGCTAGTCAGTAAAAAATTCTAGTTGCCAGTAAAAAAAAAAACTATTTATTCCCTCATCCCATCATTGTCAGTTTTTTTTCCAATTGTTAAATTTAATCACAAATTTTCAAAAAGCATAAAAGTTTTTTTTTTTTTTTTTTTTTTTTTTTTTTTTTTGTTTGTTATGAATTGACTGAAAAAAAAAAAAAGAATTATGAGTAATAATATGTTTTGAATTGCCTCAACTCTTCAACTCAGTTAATAAATTAATTTAGAAAGATAATATAAATAAGCTTTCTCAACGAAATTGATCAGAATTATATAACTCTAAAAAAAGGAAATATATTTATACTACAAAGTTTGAATGAATAAAATACGCAGTAAAAGCATAAAAACTTCTTAATAATACCATAAAATAAGGAATGCGCAAGGTCTTTTGAAAGAACTGTACCTTTCTTCGTTAGGCGCAAAAAAGACGTGCAACCACTTTGAAGGCAGGAGCAAGACGTTATACGCTTTTATGGTATCACACCAGTTTGTTCAATACTTTTATGAGAATACGCAATATTATAAGAAAAACGATTGTTGTTTATAAAAATAAATGTTTTGCTTCAAGAAAACTTTTGAAAGAAATTACTTAGGCAAGATAATGAACAGTATCATAGAAATGTCAGCTTTAAGACACTTAATTTTAGATAAAAGATTTGTAGACACTTTCTCCGACACGGTTCTTGAAAATATGCATTTTTTTTCTTGCTTCTAAGCTTAGATAATTCAATGTTAGTGCTTCCAGTTGCCAGCTAAAATATTTGGTTGCCATTGGTGACCTGGTGACTGCATTTGTCGAGCCCTGGTTACACTAGTTAACTTGCCTAATATTTGGTAAACAACTGCGAACTAACGACCAATTGGATCGAGTTTGAATTGAAGAATACAGCTATTACTTATCATAGATTTTCTGAACCTCTGTCGACAATTTCGTTCTGCCATCTATTCATCATTATATTCTATGGAATTAATTTAAAAGTTTTTCAAGTATTTTTTTGCTTTAGAAAGGGTTTATTTTATTTATGTGTAACCAGCAACTCGATTATAGTAAACGGTGTTTTAGTACAAAAAATATTTAATTTTTATAACATTTTTCGAAGTCAGAAACAAAATATTATACTTGTGATTCAAATATGTGACAAAAAAAATTATTTCAAAAACATCAATAAATAAAGATTATTTTGTTTTATAAATAATAAATTATTTTTTAAACTCAGTATTGATAACACTTTGCAGATAAATAAAAACCCACAAATAAATACACAGACAGGTACATAAATATCCTCTTCTAGTACGTGTATGATACTGTGAAAATGAAAGACTATATAACTAGAAACTATGCTTTAATAAAAAAGAAATACTCTCTTTACCATTAGATTTGTTAAATTTACTGTTACTCAAACTCTATCCTTTCAGCACACTGGTTTAACAGGACAAGCATAAAACGAAGCTACTGATTTCTCATTTGGATTCATTCGGCCATCCGAACGTGACTTCATAAATTCCCAGATCACTTCTACATAGCTCATAGGAGGGGTTTGTTTTCATGGCTCAAGAAAATTTAAGGTACTTAATACCACGTTGATCTTTCCGTATGGAAAATCGGAGGTGTTAAGGAGTAGGATTCTAAGGATCGGTTGAAAATATCAAGTAAATGAAGTTGGGGTTTAAAGGAAAGGAAAGAGGAATATAAATGTTCATATATGTCTTTGGGGATATAGATAAGATATTTGGTGAAAGGATATTATTCGCTTATGTTAGAGGATCACATATTTTTGAAATGCCGAAAGTTGTTAAAAGTAATGCTTTATTTTCTAGACGAATGTTTTCAAAACTAGTCAACCAATTATCAGAAATTTTGTAAAATATTTTAATAAATATATATATTTGCACTTTATATTTCTTTCTTTAAAAAAACAAAAGTTCTGATGAATTGCAAGTCTAAAATATATAGAAACTGGTACATTTTCTTCTTTTATAAAATATTATATATATAACATTATAACAGATGACGTGTAATATGAATATGTTAAATAAATGTTTGGGGAGAGAAAATTCCTTCTTTTAAGAAAGCACTTAGATTTTTTCGTTAACTATTGGTATTGCATTAACTATAGATAACTTGTATTTACGCAAGCTACGTAAGATTCGAAGAATACCATTGGAAACTCCGAACGGTTAGGCCAACAAGCGTGACACGGGTTCGAACCTAGCACCTCCATTCTACCATCTTTCAGAATAGAACCTCTCAGTCACTGGTGAAGCATTACATTATGAATACATTATTGTCTATGGAGCGTATTTATTTGATAGTATTAATGAAGTTGTATATATTCAACTTATGCATATTTATCATATATTCTAATACGAGGGAAAATTGTGTGTGTGTACATATGCAAATTTTATCTTAAAAACGGCTCTAATGATTTTGACGAAATTTTGTATCCTCCCGTTTTGGGACACCAGAAAACCGATTAGCGATCGATTAGCGGGTCATTTTGGGTCACCATGGGTCAGGGTCAAGCTAATTGTATCTAAAAAACGGTTCAAACGATTTTGACTAAATTGTGTATCCTACCATTTTCAGGCACGAGAAGTCTATTGAGCTGGGGCACATGTTCAAGAACTTTCGATTAGTGGGCCATTTTTGGGTCAATGCGGGTCAAGTTAATTTTATCTATAAAACGGCTCTAACGATCTTGATTAAATTTTATATCCTACGAGTTTGGGCCACGAGAAAATCATTGGGCTAGGTCACATATTCGAGAAAATTCGATTAGTGGGTCATTTTTGGGTCATTGTGGGTCAAGCGACTATCAAAATAACGTCTCAGACTATTTAGACTAAATTTTGTATCCTAAGGGTTTCGGGCACGAGAAGACTGTTGGGCTAGGTCACATATTCGAGAAAATTTAACTAATGGTTCATTTTGGTCATGAGACATTATAGGTCAAGCTATTTTTATCTTAAAACGGCTCAGAAGATTTGAACTAAATTTAGTATCATACAGTTTTAGGGAACAAGAAGACTATTGGGCTAGGTCACATGTTCGAGAAATTTCGATTAGTGGGTCATTATGGGTCAGGCTATTTTTATCTTAAAAACGGCTCAGACGATTTGAACTAACTTTTGTATCCTACGGTTTTTGGGCACGAGAAAATCACTGGGCTAGGTCAAATGCTTGAGAAAATCCGATTAGTTGGTCATTTTTGGGTCAACGCGGGTCAAGCTAACTTTATCTAAAAAACGGCTTAGACTATTTTGATTAAATTTTTTATCCTACGGGTTTCGGGCACGAGAAGACAATTGGGCTTGGTCACATGTTCGAGAAAATTTGATTAGTGGGTCATTTTGGTCATGGGTCACGATATCTGAACTCAAAGCTAATTTTGACCGAGCATAGCTCGGTCTTCCCTGCTTGCCTATACTAATAAAAGAAAGTTTCCCTTTGTTTGTGTGTGTGTCTCTGTCTGTATGTTTGTCTTCGATGGCCAGCGAAACTAGCACACCTAGAAGTCTGAAAATTTACATTTAGGTAGTCCAAAGCCTCATCTGATGCCCCTGAGACTGATAAATTTAATATTTTGATAATTACCCAAGATATTAATTAGAATCTCATTAAACATCGCATTGAAAATGCCATCTTTTTTATCAAAATAGCTAAAGAAAAGAACACCTGTTCTCGATTTGCAAACAGAAATGAACGAATTTTAAATTCATTTATTAATTAGCGAATTTTAAGAAAACTAATTAAGATATCGATTTGAAATTTTCTGAGCATATGTAGAACAATTTTCTGCATCCAACAATGTAATTTTTGTAAAATTCGGCCGGTAATTTTTCTTAATTTTTGCAAAAAAAACTGCCAAAAAGCTGGCGGCGGCTGTCAAAAAAAAAAAAATTCGAGAAAGTTTCAGGCAAGGATCTGCTTCCATTAAAAACTGAACTACAAAGAGATCTGTATTTCTGGCCAATCCCTCCATTTAGTTTGCGAAAATGAAAGGTAATAACTGCCAATTTTTACTGATGAACAAAAATTAAGATAACTAATAAGATAAAGATTTGAAATTGAGGATGGGAAGGGATTCCATCTGGCAGCTATTTTAGCGTAGCGTCTTCGTTATGTTCTAATTATCAGAAAAATATCATTCTTTTTTTAATGATCGCGTTAATGTAGGAGAAGGTGGTTTTCTTGAACAAATTATTCGTCATATTTGAGGGTATGGGCAGGGAGGGGGTTAACGCCTTGCTCTGATTTACACAAAACAAATTGCATTTAAGAAATTTAACATTTTTAGCTTCTTCCGTAGAATTTTATAAATGTTATATATAGAGAATACCGGAAATTTCAAATAATGATTTTCGTAAAAATAAAATTTATATTCCTAATAAAAGTACACAACCCGTATTTACTTGATGTATACTAACAATCAAAGTAAATGATTTGTTGTTGAGCACTTGCATTCTTATATCGGGTTCTATGGGCCCGATCACCACGAGGTTTGGATGATTCGACTTGGTTTTCGATCGCGTTACAGATTAGTTCCACTTTCCACCGCCAGCGGGTGCATAATTTTCTCGAGTTCTATGGACCCGATTTCGACGGGAATTGTTTCATTAAACTCCTTTCATACAACGGGTACGCATGTCGAGTGGAAAGTGGAACTAAAGAGTTTTGCAGCGTGTGTGCAGCACGCCTGCTATACGATGCCGGAGGCAGCGGGACACGTGTTGGAGTTTCGTTTGGAAGGTGGTTTGTTTGGAACAGAGTACGGCCCCCGGCAACGAAAGGTGCAACTAAAAGATTTTGCAGCGTGTGCTCTGCACGCCTACTATATGGTGCGGCAGGCAGTTGGAACATGTGTCGGAGGTTCGTTTATATCAGAATGCACCCTCTATCGTCTGAAAGTGGAAATAAAAGATTTTCCTCGAGTACGCAGCACTTTGAAATAAATAATTTCATACTAAATTGGGTAAAAGATATAAATCATACAAACTTTAGGTTTGTTTAATTTTATCACGGGCCCAGGCAACGCCGGGCGGGTCAGCTAGTATTTCTATAAGCGACACTATACCTATTGTCCGCATGGGTTTAAGTTTTTAAAAATACATAAAGCAACCTCTAAAGTGTTCAAGAAATGCGCGAAATATAGAAATACGGAATACCCTGACATATCTTTAATGAAAAAGAAGATTTTTGTTTCTTTTCATTAAAGATATGTCAGCACGAAGACGAAAAAATATATATATACGTTCCGTATGAGAGAAAAAAAAGTACAGATATAGGAGTCAACAAATGTTGAGAGGTATTTTCGGAAACGTAAAATGTGGTTGCTGTTTACTTTGAAAGATCAATGTATTTTTAAGTATCTTTTCATCTTTCATCCTGTATAAATAGTATCATTATCCAAGAGCTAACATAAGTGCTTTCCTGGTCTGATGAGACAAAAATGAATTATTACTGACAGTATGGTACATTTCTATCTTTTATTAGAGTAAAAAGATTGTTAGGAAAGTTATAACAATATGCCTTGTGACAAAAAAAAAAAAAAAAAAAAAAGAGTTCTTGTAAATATTTTGAATTGAATGTTTTTTCTACGATCTATTCAATGTGACTTCATTTTTTTTTAACACAAAACTTTTTATTTATATTCAGAGGAAGTTTTAGAAAATTTCATATTTTTAAGTGTGAGCGCCATTTTTGTCAGAAGCCTTATACTACTCGATCAACGTTTTCGCATTTCAGTGTGTTCTAAAACTGATTAGATTCTAGATTTAAGTTTACGCATGCGTATTGGGCACGATTTTACGTGGATTTGACAAAAAAAAAGCCTTTTCTTTTAAATATATAGATGTTTAGGATGTTATTACTCCCGATAGCGTTAATGGCGCCATCTGTTTCAAGATAAGAAAATCAAACACATAGCCCTATTCTGCAATAATTAGATATAGAACAAATGCCAAACTGTAAGGAAATCTATAATATCCAGCTTACTTTGCGAATTTTCAAAGCAAAAGTCTTATTCTCATATATCCTTTTGAAAAATTAAAGGAATTTGTAAATACATCGTTCCACATATTTTAGAGAGCTATTTTAAAACAATGGAGTTCTTAATTGAATATTAATCAATTACAATTGCAGATCTAAAAAGAGAATATACTAAGAAAATGAAAATACCATTACTTAAAAGAACAATTTGAAACGTATTGAACTATTTATAAGTATATCCAGCTTGATTTTTTTTATAATTCATATATGAATATTTTTGCTACTTTCTTTTTTCTCTTCTTTTCTTTTCATTTTTTAAAGGGGAATAATCATATACTTTTCTTATTTTATTTACCACAGTTCTAGTATTATGGAAAAATTACAATATTTAGTATTTCTATTTTTTTTTTTTTTTTTTTTTTTTTTTTTAACTACACGACCTTTAAAAACTTTCATTAAATTATTTTGTATCAGTCTGATTCTAAAACCCCGAATTTAAAATTTGCTGTTTGCAGCTAACGATTAATAATACATATTTTTTATTTAGTAATTAAAACAAAATATTCTTGGGTGTTAAATTTTACTTAATTATAAAGCATTGTAATAAAAAAAAAAATACAAATTATATAACTTTTCCTCCTGAATTAAATGTGGCATTATTAAAATGAATTATAGCCATAAAGTAAGAAAAATCTTTCTGTCCAGAGCGGGGATCGAATCCACAAAATAATCGGAACAGTGAAGAAACGCGCCTTATACCACTCGACCGCCATTTACGCACTACAGTGTGCTCTAAAACTGGTTAGCTTCTAGATTTAAGTTCTAAATTTGACAAAAAAAGCCTTTTCTTTTAAATGTATAGATTTAGTTAATGGTTTTATGTATCTTTATAAATTGCAATTCTGTATTTTGAATAATAAATACAATATTTATTTTTCAAAAGAAAAAAAAATCAGTGTCCATATAACAAAAACTATTTGATGTTTTGGATCGAAATTTTTTTAAATATTTTACTTAATTTATCTAGTGCAGTGATTTTCAACAGCTGCGCCGTAGCACACTGGTGTGACATGTGAGGATCTTAAATGTGCCGCAAAAATGTTTAAAGATCCTTAACCCGAAAGTTGCATGGGTGGAAAACAAATTGTTCATTTCCAGTATCATTCTCTGTATCCGTATTATGATCATCGTGAATGACAATGGTTAGATCTGCGTCGGAGTCATTGGCATCAAAAATTTCATCTATCTCACTGTCTTATAACAGAGCCTGTACTATGGCCAAATCTTAGGGTTTGTTAAGATTATATCTTCTTTGGGCCCTGAAAAAACAAAAATGAAAACAGAACTAAATTTCTGTTTAGTTATTTGGACTCCTGACTAGTCCAAACTCTAAAAATAATAACACACAAAATGAATATAAACGTACATGAGTGGACAGCAGTGTTGTAGTCGTAAAAAACCCAGAGGGTATCCTCTATAGCTATGGAGGGTATACGGAATTACCAAGAGGGTATATGGCCTATACCCGCCGTATCAACACTGTATCAAGTAGGTGTTGACCGTAGACCGTATACCCTCGACTACATCGCTGGGGCATGTTAAGGGTATCGTAGATCTAAGACAAGAAATATGATTTAATACCTACTGACTAGAACAATGGCCGAGATTGACTGTCCACATGATAGCTAACATAGCAGAGATAGAAACTGGATTAAAGCTGAAGCTGCTGCCGTCTATCATAAATAATAGAAGACACATACATGGTTGTGCCTCTTAAGATCCAACCATGCCCGTAGCCAGGTGGGGGCCAGGTCGCGCAAAGCCCGACCTGCGAAAGATTTTGCCCGACCTAGCGTGAAACTTTACATCCCGTTTAAAACAACATTAAATTTCTATTATTTTTTTAATAATTTTTTGTCTAATCTAGTGTGAGACTAGACATTCCGATCACTTTATCAGCCACTATTTTACTTTAAATTCCCAATTTTTTCCATCTTCTTGCCAGAGCTAAGCAAAGACGACCCCCCCCCCCCTCCTCCTCCCAATTTAGTTTTTAAACTGGAACCATAACCAGAAAAAATTTTCATCTATAAACCTTCTTTTTTCTCTCTTTCTTTAACAGACAACAGACCTGTCGGGGATTGTCACGTAGGACATTCCCCGCTTTGTTGAAATTACACTGTACCGCAGGATATTCCTGCCCGTACCGACCCAGCAACAATTCTGTATTGATTGATATCCATAAAGCTTACTTTCTTTGTAGAATTGTCACCATGTGAAATTTATCTTAAGAAAGCGGAGTTGAAACCAAAGGCTTCTGAATCTGAAAATAAAGTGAAACAGCCTAAAATAATGTTTTTGAATTTGTCGTACATGACAAGTTTGGTACTTCTTTCATGGAACTGGTTCCAATTCCCTGAAACAGATTGTTATGTTTACTTGTTTGCTTTGGGAAGAGGGGACTAATGTCTTTCATTCTTCTGATCTTTTCTTACATATTAGTGAATAATAAAAATTTGTGAAACCTTGGTCACAATAAAAAAATTATAGAAGGAGTTTTTCAGCGTAAAGAAGAAATGGAATTGCAATGAAAATATCATCTTTAACCAATATAATATAAAATTTGTTTTAATTAAATGATATAAATTTAATTTATAAATAAGAAATTTACAGAATTATCTGTGAATTGTTTTTAATATACATGCGTCTTAAGTTATATATATATTTTTTTTTTTCCCACGGGTTTTACAGGTAGTGGTTAGTAGAGGAAATTATTACCACGTTACACGTTTGAATGTATTTCACTTTAAATAACTTTCATGTAACATAACATGTATAACTTTTCATCTAAAAGTACAAAATCTTCAAGGAACGAAATAATATCAATCAATAATAAATCAAGGAACAAAAAGAAAAATGTAACGATATGATATTGTTTAAGTTGTTAAGTATACTTAGATTTTATAAAATGTTTTATTTCGCGTAAAATATATTCTTTAAAGGAATTTATTTGCAGATATCGAAATAATATGATAAAAGTAGCTTAAAAAAGTTCATACTTTTGCTTACGGCTTGAAAACATTTATAAAAATGAACAAGATAACAAATTAAATCCATCATAGGCGCCGACTACAAGGCCATAGAAATTCTCTGGAAATTTTCACAGGGGCTTCGTCCCCCCCCCCCCTCTGGAAATAAAAATTAATAGAAGTTCTGTCCCTTTATCTGTTCAATCTACTCTTCCCCGACGCCCCCCCCCCCCCACATGAAATTTTTAAAAGTTGGCGCCTCTGAAATAAATTAATCATTATTTCAAATTTAAAGAATAAAATATGCCGGGCTACTTATGATTTTACAAATCCAAATTAGTTATATTCTGACACATTCACAAAGTCATTCACTATTCTTAAATTCAAAAAATTTTCAGGTCCTTTTATTAAAAACAAGGAAATCAAATAGTGTTTTCCATTTTTTTGTAAAAGCAAATCAGTTTTCAGAAAATGACCGTCAAAGTTAAAGATATAAACCAATTTTCTGGACATGACAGTCTGATAAAGTTCATAAGAGAGAAATCGATTACAACTCAAAATCTATAGAAAAGTGAAAAACGTTATTCGATTCTAAATCACTTTAGTAGTTAAAACTTGTAAATTTCATGCTTTTATGTATAAAAATGACAGTGCGAATATAGCAAAAAAGTTCCGTGTTGTTCAGCCGGAAAAAATTGTATATATATATAATACACAATTAATATACATATATATATATATATATATATATATATATTGGAGCCTCATGGAGGATATCTGAAATGGTATTTAATTACGGGTAAATGTGACCTTAATGTCATAACAGTCTTAAGCATAAACAATATGTATAGCTCTTTTCAAAAAATATACGGCGATTGAAGAAATAGTGATGCTTTATAGGAAATGGACAGTGAAATAAATAAATTAAAAAAAATATTTTATATTTGCACAGACTCTTCGACACTAAACATTCTGCATAAATAATGTTTATTATTATTTTTTTTTAATGTAGCAAGGAACAAACAAACAAGTTGGAAATGTACGTTAAACGTGACAAATGAGATGCGACCGTACTATAACTAGTTTTACAATGTAAAAAAAATATATTTATTATTTCTGTGAAATGAATTATATCGTCTGTTACGAGCGAAATGAGCATGCTTTTTTTTTTCTTATTAGTGATGCCACGTTTACAGATGCGAATTTTTTTTCGACACCAGACAGCGCTGCAAAATTCAACATGAGATATTGCTTTACGAATGATTACCTCCATGGTTTAATATTTCTATGACTCATGATGAACGAATCTCTTGTGTTTATTTACTTTAATGGATTGAGATATTCGGCTATTAACCTAATTTCTACTGAAGTTATCTCAGAATCTATACATTTTTGAATGTAACTCATCTCTCAAGCAAACAATTTTTCTGAATGATCTTTCTAAAAATGTAACTTTTATGCAATTTTATTCGAAGAAATAATGTTGAATAAAAATGACCGCTTGGCATATAAAAAAAGAAGTGGTTAGCAGGTTAGCCCGTATTTGTTTTCCTAAGTCACATGACTTGCGCTTTTATTATATAGATTACGTATGATAGGATTTAATAGAATAAAGAAAACTTTTTTAATATCTTTTTAAGTTGTGATTCGATTTTCACAAAATTTGAAATGACTCGACAAAATTTTATAACGACTCTATATATTAAATTTTGAACCATTCGGTTATGTAGTTTGTTTTTTGCGGACGGACCAGACGACGACTATAGGTGCTACGCATTTATATAATTACGAACGAACCTAAACTGGGATTCTTTTGTCTGAAACTGAGACAGCACTGGGTTGTGCTAATTAGATCTTGAATAATCTATGTTTAATACTTTAAACATACCGTAATTTCGCGTGTATACGCTGCACCTTAGACAATTCGATTTCCTACCAGAATTTATTTTAAATAAAACGTGACTCTCTTCTGCTTAGCACTTATTTGACTTCTTATTTTCAATAAACTTTCCGGTTTGAAAAAGACTTAACTAGGGTGCGGCGCATACGCGCGAAATTACGGTAAATGATTCCGTGTTATTGTAGCAAGTGTTGATGCAGTGTAATTTACTATATACTGTTAACAATATTTACTTTAATTCTGTATTAATCTTAATAATCTCTCATAAAAATCCATTAAAAAAATTATGAAAATATATTGTTTTTATGCTATTTTTTTCCATAATTTACGGCTTTTTCAGAACTCGACACAGAATAACAAATAACAACAGAAGCGTGAGAATTTTAAGACTTTATCTATTTGAAAAACCAGAGCGTCCGTATGCAATTTTGAATTTTCTGCCTCTTACAAGTTCCTTTTATTACTTACCCATCATACGTAGTATAGGGTAAGTCTTGTAATCGTTTTGAAAATCGAAAAAATTTTTTTGACGGATTTACACGTTTCAGACACTGGAGATTCCGAAAAACATATTTTTAGAAAAAAAAATTTGCCGTCCGTCTGTGTGTCTGTGTGTGTGTCTGTGTGTGTGTCTGTGTGTCTGTAAACGCTCTATTTCCCGAAAAAATTGAGATAGAGACTTGCAATTTGGTATGTACTTAGTATGTAATAATGGGAAGAAGCCTATTTCATTTCAATAACCTCGATTAACCGGAACTACTTTTCTCGTACTCTCGAAATATTCGTTCTGATAGAAGGTATATAAAAATTTTCGAAATTGGTTATTTTAAGAAATGAATATAAAAGACAATAAAAAAAGCATAAATTTTGCATAAAGCATGAAGTCGATCGGATAATTAGTTGCCGAGACATTTGGAATCCTATTTTACACACTCTTCGATTTTTCATGACCCTGTATTTCATCCAAATTTCACTTCAAAGATACATTTTAATTGGAAATTTTACGCTTAATCAGATGCAATAAACCGCTAGTTAATAGGATTATTATTTTTGGAGTTATAAGGATGTTTCTTTCAAGCAATTCAGTAATCGAGCCTTTAAAGTTTTTGACGTCATCAAGCCTCGATTTTATTTGAATTGCAATGCATTTTATAAGTAGTTTACACATTTTTTATTTTAATATTTTACATTATGCATATCCATGATGGGTAAGTATTACGGTGGCCCCCAACGACTAGTTATTATTATTTCTTCATTTTGTTTCATTTGTAATGCTTATAATTAGGATTGCACGAAAACTTTTTAACTTGACTTCAAGACAGCTATTAAATCGCCTGTCACAAACAAGCGCCATCAAAGCAGCCGAATTGCTCAGCACCCTTTAGTACTTAAGTGTTTTTTGACTTTGACTTTCTGACACATCACTGGACTAAGACTCCTATTATAGGAGTTCTACACTGGACCACCTGTGGTGTGAAATAGTGTTATCCGTCCTCTGAAATATAAATAGAGAAGTAGTATGAACTATTTTCTGAAAGAAAGATTTTGACAATTTTACAATGGGACGATATAGGTGCAATTTGTCGCTCCTGTGATTGTGCCGACAGTGGGCCTGTGTTTGTGCAGGACCACCCGGATGTTTTTGTGTCCCGTTCAACGATTTCGAGGAATAGGTTTAGTGACTCTTGAAAATCCGCTTGTGAAAATAATGCATTAATGCATTCTGCCTTACAGTTTTGTTTAACCGTTGTGGTTTCCAGATACTAATCAGTTTTTGGTGACAGTAAAAAAAAAAAGGTTCTCGTTTTAAAAGTTGTATATATTATATTTGGATAAGTATGTATCTGTGAACGGAACGGATTACTTTATCTGTGAATACAAGTTATATTTGAAAATATGGATATCCGTTCATTTATGTGTAAGAAGCGCCGACTAGAACAGCAAATAGAGAGTCCTGCTCCTGAATATTGTGCAATAGTAATGATAAAACTTCATTATCATTAACTGGACCTACTACAAGTAAACCAGATATTCTCGATCTCAATTTGCCTAAAAGAGACGAGCCAATTGAACAAATTATTTTGAAGGAATTCCCACGAAAAAATCAACGTTCTTTTCGAGCTGCATGGTATAAGCAAATGGCTGGAGTATTCTGTGGCAAAGGACGCAGCATTCTGTTATGCGTGTAGACATTTTAACCGGTCCGGATCCAAAGAAGCCGCATACATCGAACATGGTTTTAAAACTTGGAAAAATGCTTTAGACAATGGCCGCGGTTTTCCAAAACACGAAAAATCAGAAGCTCACATCCAAGCCATGGCAAAGTGGAAAGAAAAACAGATTCGAGTTAATTCCTCTACATCTGTATCGACTTTAATCAATGAAAATGTATTGGAAAAACATCGATGAAATGAAAATTTAAAAAAAATATTTTTTCATTATCGGTAAAGACATCCTCGTTACTTGTTCTATTCATTTTATTCATTCTGTTTTTTCTTTCTCATATCTTTGTTGCGTGATGTAAATATAACGAAACAACATTTAATAAATTGTACTTGAATGCATTTATTAATATAAACGAACATAAAACCTGCATAAATTTAAATTACTTAATTAAAAGGAAACAACTTATTTACGTTATGTAAATGTAAATATTTTATTTATGTGTCTTTGATATATTTTTATTGTGTCTTGGAACAAACATTAAAAATTTCATTCTGGCTTTGGAGAGATCTTACGTTTTAAATGAGAAAAAAATTACATTAAAAGTACAGTACATATTTTTCAAGGCATAAGAGACGTGAAAAAAAATTAAGAAATAATCTGCCCCCCCTGAAAAAATATTTGCCCCACCTAGAAGTAAAGTCTAGCTACGGGCCTGGATCCAACTCGTGCACTGGTAGGTTTAAGTAGTACCGCCTCGGTGGGACAGGACTTTCCACCCATTAAATATGACGGCGAAAGAAGGCCTGAGGGAGAAAAAGTTTTTCCGGCCTGTACCGGGAGGAAAAGGTAGCTTTCATAGTCCATGTTTTTTAAAAAAAACTCATTTTACTCAAACACCCGAAGACAAAATGCTTGGAACCCGATTATAGAAGATTCAATCACGGTTTTCATTAGTACTGAGTTTGAAATTGTGAATTTCAGCATGAGAGTTGCAGCATAACAAAAATCAGATTGTTTCAAAATGTCAGTCACCCTAGAATTTGAAAACTGCCATATCTCAGCTATTTTTTAAGATAACGCCAAAAGAAAAAATGTTTCGGAATCCTTGTATTACGATCTAACACTTAACGGAAACAACTTTTTCAATTTGTAATGTTTTATAATTTGTTTTTGATTTTTAAAAAAAATTAAAAAAAATTAACTTGCCGCCATTTTGAAACAAGATGGCGGATGAAGCTGGCCAACGAACTCGGTCGAGACCTTGGTATTTTCTGTACACATTATCAGTCACATTCATATCGGTTCATAAATACGAGAGTTACAGCGTAACAAATATCAGATTGTTTCAAGATGTCAGCCACCCTAGAACTTCAAACTGCCATATCTCAGCCATTTTTTAAGATAAAGCAAAAACGAAAAATGTTTCAGAACATCCTTTTGAATTTTTTAAAATTTAAAATTTTTTAAATGGCCGCCATTTTGAAACAAGATGGCGGATAAAGCTGGCCAACGAACTCGGTCGAGACCTTGGTATGTCCTATACACATACTCAGTCACATCCAAATCGGTTCTTAAATAAGAGAGTTACAGCATGACATATGTCAGATATATATATATATATATATATATACAGGGTGTTCATAATTAAACGACCCTACTTTAAAGTTGTCTACAGACGAAACTATTGGTCAGAAAGTTGTGAAATTTTGTGAAGGACAAAATGAAAGAACGGGAATTTGTTTAAGTGAAAAAAAAATTAGTTCAAATTTTCGCCACCAGAGGGCGCTTTTTAATAAATTACACATTTAGCATACATTTACTATGGGTTACAAATTTTATTACAACAAAACATGTTGAACAAAACTTTTTTCGCGGCATGTTTTTAGCATTTCCCAGAACACACTGCGGTCAAGTGTGGAATATGCTGTTATGAATTTAGTATATTTCGGACCAAAAAATTATTATTTGTATGAGTTTGTCAAATAAATTTATGGACTTAAAATAGTAAATTGGTGCATTAAACTAATAAAAAAGAAAGAAGAAACTATTTCAATACAGAATATTTCTCTTAATCGGTAAACTGTCTATTAAATACAATATTCAAGACAGAGGAAACCTGTTGAAATCGGATCTTTTCTGCTTGCAGGTGTCTGTACGCCACCCCTTCTTCACACCCCTTTTCACTGACCTTATCACCTGAACCAGTGTCTTTCTTTACTCTTTCCTGTACACATGTGTTTTTATTCCGAGCTGTAAGTTAGAAGTTATAGTAGTAATTTTAACTTCTAGTTTTTGCTGTATTAGAGAACATGGCTTCCAGAGGATGTGCTAATTCACCGAATTGTTTCTGCTATATTTGTCGTAACTATACAGTGAAAAAACAACAAAGAAGCACTTCTGATTTTGTAAAAAAAGTGTATTTCGCTTATTTTGGCATGAAATTAGGTGATCAAGGCAAGCCTTGGGCTCCATCCAAAGTTTGTCGTATTTGTGTAGAAGAATTAAGGCAATGGTTTCAAGGTAAAAAGCAATATTTTCGGTTTGCTATACCAATGGTTTGGAGAGAACCTAAAAATCATAGTGATGATTGCTATTTTTGTATTTGTAATGTGAAAAGTTTCAATTTAAAGAACAAAAAGGAAATATCTTATCCTGACATTCCGTCTGCCATACGTCCTGTTTCTCATGGACCTGGTATTTCGGTTCCTTCCCCTCCAGAAACTGTGGAAAATATTTTTGATTATTCAGATACTGTACCCGAATGTGAAAGTGATGATGATGTTGATGAGGTATATGACTCTATTAGCGATGAACCTAAACTTTTCATGCGGTCTGAGTTAAATGATTTAGTCAGGGATTTAAATCTTTCTAAGGATTCGGCAGAAGTTTTAGCTTCCAGATTAAAAGAAAAAAAAATTGCTAGCTCCTGGTACGTTATTTTCTTGGTTTCGGAACCGAGAAAAATATTTCATTCCGTTCGTTTCTAAAGAAGGGGAACTTGTTTATTGTAACAATATTCCGGGCCTCATAGCAAGTTTCAAAGTCCAATATGAACCTGACGAATGGAGACTTTTTATCGATTCATCAAAAAGAAGTTTGAAATTAGTACTATTGCATAACAGAAATGACTATGCTTCTGTACCTGTTGGGCATTCAGTTCATTTGAAAGAGTGCTATTAAAATCTTGATTTCATCCTAAATAAACTGTCGTATTCAGATCACAAATCGACAGTTTGCGGTGATCTGAAGGTGATTTCTATGTTGCTTGGAAAGCAGAAAGGGTCACAAAATTTCCATGCTTTCTTTGTGAATGGGACAGTCGAGACAGAAAGCAACATTACATTAAGAAAGAATGGCCAAGCAGGAAGACATTAGATCCTGGAGTCAAAAATATTCAAAGGAAAAATCTTGTAGATCCAAAAAAAGTGTTACTTCCACCGCTTCATATAAAATTAAGTCTTATGAAACAATTTGTCAAGGCTTTACTAAAAGAAGGTGAATGTTTCAAATACCTTTGTGAGCAGTTCCCGGGTTTATCCGAAGCAAAACTGAAGGAAGGTGTGTTTGTAGGACCAGACATCAGGAAAATGATGAAAGATAAAAATTTTGAGAATAAAATGAAAACAAACGAAAGAAAAGCCTGGAAATCTTTCAAACTAGTTATTACTAGTTTTCTTGGCAACAAAAAGGACCCAAACTACAAATCTATTGTAGAAGAGACGGTAACAAATTTCAATATTTTAGGGTGTAATATGAGCTTAAAAGTTCATTTTCTCGATTCACACCTTGACTATTTTCCGGAAAATTTAGGTGCAGTTAGTGAGGAACAAGGTGAAAGATTTCACCAGGATATAAAGGAAATGGAGAGGCGATACCAAGACAAATGGAATGTCAGCATGATAGCCGACTACTGCTGGATGCTACAAAGACACAATCCTTGCAAAATTAACAAGAGGAAAAGTGACAAAAAAACTTTTGATGGAAAGAAAAAACGTTACTCTAAGGACTTGTAACCTTCTTCATATAATTAACTATTACTTTAACTCAGATATAAATGTAATTTATACGGATTTATAAATAAATGAAATGTCAAAATTTCGTGATTTCACCTCTTTCTTTAAAATTATGCAATCATTTTGTGAAAAATCGTTACGTGATAGAAAAAAATTGATTTCATTTCCGTAATCAGCAATAAAAAAACATAAAAATTAGTTATCAAAATTAATGCAATTTTCAAAAAGTATTTTTTTGCAGGTCTGTGTTATGGATATACTAAATTACATACATAAATTACATACTAAAAATATATAAATAATAGTTTGGATTTCCGTCAACAGAAATATTAGAATAAAAATTGCGCAAAAACTATAAATTTTTACGAAAAATTCGAAATTTATTAAGAAAATATCAAAAAGTTCAAAGATGCAGAATTCACAATTCTGCATAAAACTTATAACGCGACAAATATATAAAATTTATTAAAAAATGGTAAAAGTCACATGAGAGTACAGAACCCTCATCGCCGGCTCTCAAATCGCGAACGCTAGCGCTGCACCACGGAGACCTTGTTCAAGACCGGGAACTAATAGGTATTTGAAATGCATGCTAAACTTCTCGAAAACTAAAGCCCATTTGAAGGAAACCTTTGGCCTGAATAGTTAGGAAGACCCCTACAGCATACTTTAAAATCATCAAAATCTGTGCGCATCATGTTTGGCGGTCCCCTTGTCAGAATCCTTAATCCGAGAGTAGTCGGTCGCACCTTTTTTCAGAACGTTGTTGCTCGCGTTCGGTCTTTTTGCCGCCGGTCTCTCCACTTACAAAAAATGAAAAACAAAAAATAATTTTAACTTAATAATTGAGTATTACATTTAAATAAAATTATAAATTTTCAGCTTATTTATATTATACATTTTTCTTACGAGCTTGGGAGTATTGGGATAAGGTAAAAATAAATTGACACTAGTGATTGTTTCGCATGCTTTTCCACGAATTTCAAACTTTGCTTGTAAAAATTTACCTGAAAAAAAAAACAGAGACGTCTTTTTACTTGACTTTGGTGGTATAGAAGAATTTAAAATCAACTACATGGAATTTTACCATTGTATTTATAAGGGGAAATGGGATAGAAGAAGATAATTGATATGAGCTTCAAACAGACCTACCTATACACGACTACTGCCAGGTTAATTAAAAAAAATTATACATAACAATGCATATAACTTAAAAACTTTTTGCAGACTTTTAACATTTCCCCCCCCCCCCCCTTTCGTTTTAAACTTTACAGAATACGAAAAACATTCACAGTTTTATTTAAAGCAAAACAGATTTTGATTTTTTTTCTTATATATATGCATGCATATATCATAGAAATATTTCTAATTTTAATCACGCAATTTGAAATCACAAATTTTGAGTTAATATTAATTTAGTAATTAACGTCCTTTAAATAATTATATTATTTTATTTTTTATAGTAATTTTTAATTACGCAATTTTAGGTATGCATTTTTTGTATATATATCGAGATGGTGTTCGTTAACGCGACGGTAGATTTAAGAATTTTTTTTTTTGTATTTATGTTATTTTAACAACAAATTTTCAAAGAATTGCTCTACTGTATAAATTCAATAAATATATATTTTTTTAATCTAAATTTACTGAAAATAATTTTAAGTTCTCAATCAGTTATTATTTTTTTAAATGTCTCATGCGTTCCATTTTTTTAAATAGTTGTTCCATATTTTCATTTTATTGCGCAAAATGATTTTATTTTAAAAACTGTGCATTCATTTTTTAATGCTAACAGACAGTTATTCAAAAGATTGGCACATAACTGAATTTTCATTAAAATTTTACATGTTTAAAGACTTTATTACTAATTTGAGAACCTTAATAAACCAAAATTCCGAAACAGATGCACAGATATCTTGTAATATATATAAAAATTATGTCTTAGAGATATTTATAATTTTAAACAAAAATTAAAATGCATGAATCATTTTAAAGACGTATAACTTGTTTGAAAATAATGTCTTTGGAATTCATTATATGTTCCTTACTTATCTCTTGAGAAGTATGAAAACACACTTTCTGCATCGTGTATGACAAATACATAGATATATTTAAAATTTTAACACAAAAACAAAAATTCGTAGTGTTGATCGATTTTAGATTACAAATACAATATACTTGTTATGATCTCATACTAATATTTGTTCAAAAAATGAGCTTTTCTTCAGTGAAGAATATCTTTAGAAAATCGAATCTGAATAAAAGCCTCCGAAGATCATTTCAAATTCGACCTATGAAAGAAGATAATGTAAAAAGGAAATTTCAGGCTTAAATACCTCATTAAATATTAAACTATAATAAACTGAAAAATAAATAAATATTAAACTATAGTAAACTGAAAAATAAATAGATATTAAACTATAGTAAACTGAAAAATAAATAGATATTAAACTATAGTAAACTGAAAAATAAAATAAATATTAATAATTTTAATATTATTTTTTAAAATAACAGTTTGATAAAATTTTATAATCATATATATTATTTCTCCTGTCAACATCCCTTTTTCTCAGAAAATACGAAACGCAGAACGGCGAATGAGATACCATATGAAAGGATTTTGCACAGGCTTCTGACATAGCACACTTAACATTTCGTTAAAACATGTTTTTGATTAAAATTTGCTGAAAATAAAAAATTAAATCGGCATTGTTTTCATGAAAGAAATGAAAGGTTTTCTTCAAATTATTGTTGCCAAAAAAATAAAATACCACATTATATGATGCTCAGCATTTATTATAATAAACACCGCACGGGTTTATTTTATATTTATGATTAAAAAGCGAAATTGAAATTGAAATGTTTAGATTTATATTTCTATGTTCCATATTTTTCCCGAAGAGGATGACGTCATCCTCTAATGCAATTAAAATACGATTGTTATTATTTTTTTTTCGCGCGTGCATTTTGCAATCTTGGATCAATTTTTACTATAACATTGATGGAATAAATTAGATGATATTCTGGCTTAACTAAAAACTAAATGTTGTTTGCAGATATTTTTATCCTTACTTTTTATTTAGAAGTTTAAACCTGCATCTGAGAAATATTACATATTGATAAAAGATGGTACTTCTCTATTATCCCGTCGACCACTTTTCATAACAAAAAACTATCGCCAAATAAACGGGAGAACGTTGCCATTGGAATATCAAAATAAATAAATAAATAAAATATAAGAATTTAAGGACACAATTGTTATTTTAATTAATGAAATAACTAATAAATCAGTAAAACATAATGAAAAATACACGTAAATGTCGAGTTAAAAACCACTTGATGACGTAACAAACATGTATACTGCTTCTGACATCAAGTAAATGGGACTGCATTTTTGGCGTTTAATCTTACAGTTTGGCGATAGTTTTTTTTATGAAAAGTGGTCGACGGGATAATAGAGAAGTACCTAAAAAATATTAGATTTCAGTGCGAAATCCTCGCACGGGCCCTCTGGTTTATTTTTGTTCGTACTCATTAAAAGTAAAAGTTCAACATTTTTTTCTATATATTGAATGATTCCTTAAATATTCCATCTTTAATAGCCATATTTACCTTTGATAATATTTCTCTTGCTATATTTTTAACACAGACTTGGATATGTTTTTTGCATATTTCCTATTTTTGTATCTTCAATAAGATGAAACAGGGCAACATCCAGAAATTCAGAGATGAATGCCTTTCCGTTTTTAAGATTATTTTTAATGAGCTGTAATTTTAAAATTATTCACTTTATCGTTATTCATTCAAGATCGTTGCATATCCAGTATTGCTATACAAGCTATTATACATTACTATATAATATACAGAATGTTCCTTATTCTTATAGTTAACCATTAGTTAATTTTTTACCCAATAGTTTTAGAGGTATAGTTCTAATTGCAAAAATATTTCAAAGAGCAAAACTTACCGAGTTTTTATACATTAAATTTTAAGAATTTTTGGTATTGTAGGAAATGCTGAAAATTTATAAAATTGAAATAACTCAATATGTTTTGGTTGTGCAAAACGGTTTTTTACTGTTTTACTGTTAGAGCACGGGGAAAGTTGTTTTCTAAATTTAACGTATAAGACCCCAAGACCGTATAAAAATTTAATTTTTTTAACTTTCTAACAAATAGCTATTTTGATGTAAATGGATTTTCATATGATGAAGACCATATGAAACATTTTTGTAATTGGCACTATAACTCTTAGGAATTAGCTAATGGTAAACGATAAGAAGGTACATAATGTATATTTTTATTTTTAAACATATGGAACTATTATATAAACTTTAAATACCAACCTTTCTCTGAAAGGTTAGTTATTTAACAATATCTATAGATAAGACCATCTTATATATATAAATAAGCTTATCTTAGCTAGCTCTTCTGGCTGTTTAGAAACAAATATCTCGTGCATGTAAATTAGAGCAGATTTTACCTTGATGGGCGGTTATCAGTTCCTTTGAGTCTCATTGGAAGATCTCTTGCGAACATGTTTTCCAGTTTTAATATCTGAAATCTCTTCTTCGAAATACAGAAGAGATGATAAAGTCCCTCTCCTATGAAAGGAGAGAAGGACAATCCAGCTTAATTTTTTTATTTTTATGGAGTAAATAATAAATAATCTCAATTCAAAAATTACATTAAATGCTTTTGTAAGCATTTCTTCGTTAAAACAAATTCGTTATTGTTTTCAATCACCCCGAAAATGTCGCTTCACTTATGGTGAAAAAATAAATTATGGAAACAAAAAATAATTCACCATAACTATATTTTCGAGGAGAATCTATTATTGATTTATTTTTGTATTCTATTACTATTTTTCTTAAATAAATAATAATAAAAATAATAATTTATCAATTTTTGCATCAACATAAGCGATTTATTACCTTTCCCTTAAATCATGATTATGGGAGATTCCTCTTTAGTCATTATTATATTCATTTGTTTAGAAAAGGACTGTTGTATCTATTGTAAATAACGAAAGTTGTACCACGCAAGTATGTTTTATATTATAATATTGTTACGTACTTGATTATGCTTATGTTATCTTTGTAAGTAGAGATGGAGGTGTAGCAACCCTTAGATGGAAGAAAATAACAAGGAATCTGTTACCTTGTTTCAGAGAGACATAGACATAATTAACAATTAAAGTTATTTATTAGAACAAAAAAAATATTTAACAGAAACTTAGCAAAATTCGAGAAATGAAACAAAACTATAAGTAAGACACTGTTCAGGATATCGACAAAATATCCCTAACTCCGAAGTATTACTCGTGCTAGCTACGCTCTTAAGAAAACTTCCCAGATCTTACTCGGATCATCAAAAATTATCATCTGCCAACATTATCTGATATTTCTCATATCATCTCTTCCAAAGTCTAGAGCAGAAGTTCCTCCTCTTTACATACCCTCACCAGGGAAGTGTACTCTTGCTTCTTCTATTGATTAGTTTTGTCAGCCTCCTGTTTACGGTTTCACAAGTCAACATAGAAAGAAAGCAACTACAGCTGACCATCGATTTTATTAATTGCACACATTTCTCTTTGGCAAGACTGCCTTTGTTGCAGTGAGACAATGTACAAGGATCTCCGTGCATGCCATATGATCCAGTCTTCGAAATAATAACACCAGGGGTAATAGATGCTGTCAGTCACAACGTGACAATAAGTAACATGTAGGTAACATAAGGTAAATAAAGTACTTAAGTAAACAATTTAGAAAACGCATAACTCATTTGAAAAATAAATTTTAGCATCTACCGTCCATGGCCAGAAAGGTACTTGAATTCTTTTGTACTGAATTTTATCTACATATTTTTATACCCGCCACATAATAAGTTAACATTTAATTGAAGCAAAACCCCTTAAAACTACTAAAATCACACTTCCAGAAATTTCCATCTACAGACTGCAATATACTAGTCCTTTGCTTAGCCCAATATCTTTGCGTGACCTTGTAAATGAATGATAAATGCTTTGCACACCATATTTAACAGAAAATATCTTATTGTACATGAGAAAATTGATATCAAATCAATAATGTTTGTCATAGAGTAATATTAAAATACAGCATAAAAGATTTTTCCACATAGATCGTAATCTAACAGAATTCTTTTGAGTGTCCCTGTAAACGAACTATACTGTATACTTCATATTCTACAGAAAGCATGTTATGGTGAACCTTAGAAATTCATATAAATTTCATTAAGTTTGTAATAGTAAATGATTTTTCTTCATAGACAATAATGCAACGGAATTCTTTTGAGTGCCTCTCTAAACAAACTATAAATGCTACACACTTAATGTTCAATAGCTATCATGCCATACCTGACATTTCATATTAAATATCATTAACATATACCAATTACAACAGGGGAATCCGAGTATATTTACGAGAGTTAGAGCACGGACAGACAGGCAAACCGAAGTCATAAACACTTTTCAACTATGTTGGAAAGTGTTAAAATGTATTTTTAATTCTTAACCACTCTGTCATTTAAATAAAACCTAACAGTAAAAGTCCCCATAATAATATTCTTGTTTAAATCTTATACTTTCTTTGAAAAATATTCGTATAACAATTTTCGTAGGTAAGCCCCCATGTTATAAATCTGTGGCTGTTTAGAAGCAAATATTTCATGAATGTAAATTGGAGTGGATATCACCTTGACGGGTGGCTATCAGTTCATTTGAGTCTCATTGCAGATCTCTTGAGAAAATGCTTTTCCGTTTTGACAGCTAAAATCCTCTTTTTGAGATCACCGACGAGATGATAAAATACACTTCCTCTGCCAAAAGAGAGGAGAAAATTCCAGAGTAAACGCAACATGAGAATTTTATTTTTATAAGGTAAATAATAAATAATCTTACACAAACAAATACTGTTAAATTATGTTATAATTTTTTTTAAAATTAAATTGATTAAATTCTTTTTCATTACCTACTTATTATGCATGTAAAATTTAAGCTATGCTTGTTTCATATAGAAGTCTCTACCAATTCTACTTAAAGGAAAAAAAATCACGCAAACAAAATAATAGTGTAATACCAGACACCTCTGTACCGCAGCATTTTCCGCTTTTCGAAGGTGTCCACTATTCAGAAGTAAAATCATATAAAGAAATAGGTGTTGTGGATTGAAAAGTGTTCGCTAAATAGAGGTTCTACTATTAGGAGTGCCCGTTATGGGGTTTTAACATAATAATAATAATAATAATGGGAAAAACTGCCTTGCTGGCAGATTTACTTGTCAAAATGGTTTAAATAACTACTTTTATTTTCAACACTTTCAAAGTTAGTTTAAAGTGTTTATGACTTCAGTTTGTCTAGATCAGGGGTTCTCAAACTATGGTACGCGTACCAGTACTGGTACGTGAAGCTCTAGCTACTGGTACGCAGAAGTCCAATACTGGTACGTGAAATAAAATACAAAATGCAGCATATTATTATGGAATCAAAAACGGCTTGTCTTTATTTACTTGGAAGTTTTCAAAAAAAATTCTAATGCGATTTAGGATCTGAAAACACTTTTTCTATTTTTTTGTTACGAGAAATGTTTGGTATAGCAGACTTGCTGAAATTCGCACACACCGCTTATGATAGTATCAGTTTTTCAGAATAAAAAACACAATTATTATATTTATATGCATAAAAATTGAATTTTTTAATAAAGACCTAATTTAAAAATTAATATATGAATGAAATATTTTTAATTAGCGGAAGAACTGTTTTTAAACATGCTTTATAAATTGAATTACCTGAAGGAAAAATCTGAATGCTTGGAAGTAGGAGGAGCTATTGTGAGTAGGAGGAGTTAAAACAAAATAACATTCCAAGTGTAATTTATAACCCATTGTTCTCTTTGTACTAGAAGAGCTTCTAGGAGGTGTTGAAATGAAAGTCTTATTTCAAACATAATTCATAAATTAATTCATTGTGTTCATTGAAATATTTTTCTTCTCTTGTACAAAAAGTGTTATAGTTTCCCCCTTTTACATGGAAATCAGATTTTAAGAGAATAAGGTTATTTAAAATGATCAAGAGAGTAAGGTTATTTAAATCAAACAAAAACTGTGGTCATATGGAGTGCTGATTTCAGATGAATCAACATATGTATTGAGGTGATATATTCATTAATGTGTGAAGAAACTTGCAAGTGCTTGCCTACTGAGCGACATTATTGTCACATTCAAAGGTATCCAGATTATTAATACGGTTGTATTGAGCCTATGTTACATGCGCTAACTAAGCTTTGGATAAGAAATTCGTTTCTCATTTGAAACACCCTGCCACTGTATCTCACGAGAGAGGAAAGTAGTGAACTTATTCAGCTCTCCTCTCCTGTGATGGATTACTGGAGTCCACATTCAAAAGAATGAATGTAACAGAATTTTCGCTGACGAGAATATCAGAATACCGTCTAATATCGTCAAAGTCTGTTTATGTTTAGCACAACATACCCAATGGCGGATCTAAGGGGGGGGGCGATGGGCCGATCGCCCCCCCCCCCCCCCTTGGGCCAAAAAAGGGTAGGTAAACCGATATTAGAGACCTTCACAGGAAAAGGTCTCTGACGATGCCCGGCCCGACTCGCGGGTCGGGCTGGGACTGGTCTTCACTCTTTATGGGTCGGGCCGGGACCGGGTCTTGCTTTTCTGGAGACTGGGGCCGGACCAGACTTTTTCGGGCTCGACCCCAAACTCATTCTTTCTAGAGGTCTGCACGGGCCAAAATTTTCAGGCCCGGTATAAAACCTGAAAATTCGGCTCGGTTGCGACTATTGGCGGATAGGTCGCCCCCTACACTCCTTGCGCTAATAAAAGGTCTGCAAACCGACCACAGAGGTCTGTGCGGGAAAGGTTCTCGTCCAAAGAAAAATCTCGAGCCAATTTTCATTCATGAAACTCGGACCTTGCCTGTTCTGCAGTCTTTCCTGGCCGGGTATTCCGTTTTTCTCTAGACTCGAGCCGGGACGGGCTAGACTTGTTGTTTCCCTTTCTGGTACGAGTTTGGCATGAAATTCATTCTTCTTAGAGATCTGCACGAGCCGAAATTTCCAGACCCGGGCCCGACCCGATATAAAAGCTAAGAGTTCGGCTCATGTCTGACTCAAACCGCATGAAAACCATTATTGGCTCGTGCATACCTCTAACTTCTTCCCCTCAAGCCTATATTCGGGTGGCATTTTTTTAATTTCTTCTATCTTTACAAGAACAAAGTATTGGATTGGTAAAATATTTCTACGTATTTCTACATTTTAGGAGATCCTGAACTCGAATTGACTGTTCTTAGAAAAATGTCTGTCTATATCTATTTGACACAAATTTTGTGGGCGCTCTAGCTCAAGCATTAATGCGCGGAATTTAATGAAAATTCATATTCAGTTATACCTTGACATAAATTGGTGCTGATGAGGTTTTGGTTTAAATTACTCGACAGGTGGTGCTGCTATGCCGCATTTTTCGCGATTTTTGCGATAGCTAATCTTAAGAATTCACGCACGGAATTTCGTTAAACTTTAGATTATGTTTTACCTTGACATAAATAGATCTGTATTATAATTGGGTATATACCGCCCAACAGATGTCGCCACTATGATCTGTTTTTTACGATTCCTGCGTTAGCTATATCTTAAGAACGAATAGATTGTCATTTAATTTTTATTGCAGACGATTTCATTTATATAGAAGAAAGTTTTGTGATAGCCACAATATACTAGTATTTATTTGTTTTCGTAAAAATTGTAGTGATGTTGTGCATTTTTTAGCATAATTTTTAGAAATTTAATTTGGTTTAAAAAATCAAAGAGAGTTTAACTATTCGGATGTGCCAATCCCAAAACTTTCTTCTATCTCAGGCATGTTAATACTTCAAAATTCGCTATCACAGAATTCTGTTTTACGTCAGCTGCTTGGGAAGCACCGGGTTGCCTTCGCTGCATGAACAGCCGATGTTAATCTACGAAAATTTGCACAAAAACTGCTATCACAGCGCCCCCTTCCGGCTGAATATCCCTAAATTCAATTAGGACATGCCGGCCATAGTCGAAAACCTATAAATAAAATTTGGTTCAATTCCATACATAACTTCATCCACTTTTCGATGATACAATAATGGGAATAGGCATAAAAATCGCTATTACAGAGCCCCCATCCGGCGGAATATCCCCAAATTTAAGTACAACCTGCTAGCCATAGCCAGGCTTAGTTCCTATAAATTTAATGAGTGTTTATATACACAATTATCTAACTGCCGTTAATATTGTTGTCATTCTGTATTTCATGAATTTCGAACATAATCTGAAAAATAAAAAATCTCCGCATAAGAAAGTGGGCTTTATGAATAATTTTAATTGTAGAATAATGTTGCTTCCGAAATATCGGCATGTTTTATAGAAATTAAGTCTGGCGTTGAAGTACCAATCAAGTTTTTGTACGGGCAGATCCAGGCTTGGGGGAAACTTTAAGCTCTTATAGTGGAGCTGGCAGAGCTGAGCTCGGGCTTTTATACCGGGTCGGGCCAATATTTTTTGTACGAGTCGGGTCAGTATTTTTTGTACGAGTCGGGCCTCGCCTGAGACTGGAAATTGCGGCATGTATAGACCCCTAACCTAGATATCTAAGCTAATTTTAACGTTTTTTCTAAATGTTTCTTTCAGCCAGCGTCCCATTAGCTACTGAATATATGTTTCGTTAATAAGTTTCAAAACAGTCTTTACTGAAGTAGAACTGATCTTTGATATGAAGAAACAAGCAGTCTTATACCCAGTTAGTATTTTTTTTTACATAATTCTGAAATGTGGCGATCAATCAAAGCTTAAAATTGTCTCTATGATTATATTGAGCCTTCAAAAAATTGAGCCTTTGTGCGACTTCTGGAAGGTATCTCTCCAAGTGCAAAGACATGCACATTTCCACTAAAAAACGTTTTGTATAAATGCTTTGTATATTGTTCGTCCTACCACTATATAATTCTAAGAAAAATCCGAACAATAATTTTTATTAGTACTGTAATATGATAACATTCTTCCCTATATTTCTATCTCCGAAGTGTTCATTGTTTCTTTGGACGTTTTATTACAATGTCCAGTTAGCCCATTGAGTCATAGGCGATTTTACAAGGAGGACGCCCAGTTTCACTATACCCCCTCCCACCCCACTAAATCTGTCTGGTTGGCGACAACTTTCAAGTTCGCATCTCCGATAATCTTTGCTCTCTCCTACCCCCATTTTCCATAATTTACTTGCAGTGAGAGTAAAAAAAAAATGGGCAAAGTGATAAATAACACAGATTCACATTCAAAGTTTGAGGTGTTTGTTGCGAAAAGTGAGAAAAACTAGCGTTCCAGCATATGCGATTCAGGAGAAATTTGAGAGAAAAACAAGGATCATATTATATAAAACAAAGAACGAAATTTCGAAGTAAATTGCGCAGCTTCCATTATTAAAAAAAATAGGCTTAAAAAAGGGTGATAAAGATTAAAAAGGTAAGGGCATTTACAACATTCGTTAATACTCTTAACAACAGTAAGCTCAGTAGTGTAATGGTCAGCGCTTCTCGCTACCACGCTACAGGTCCCCAGTTTGACTGTGGACAGATCAAGGCTAACTCAGACCTTTATCCATTCGGGGTCTCTATAAATTGAGTACCAAGCTTACTTGGGAACTAAACATTGATGGTCCCGCGTTAGGCTGACAACCTGACAGGGGCATATGCTCTATAGCACCCCAGGGTCCATAGTAAAGATAACAGGGCTCGGTACTATAGACCATAAGCCTTAATTAATTGTAAGTTTAGTCCTCAAAAACAAACTCGCTTTCTTCTGACACATTTATAAAATAAAATCATCCTACTTATACACATACATATAAGAATACAAGATCAGTAGCATAGGCTGTGTTTTAAGCACCCGTAGCAATTCAAAAATTTGCTCTCGCTCCCTAGAGACTACTGTCGTTTCTTATACAGTAATTTTTAATACAGCGAGGTTTTGGAGTTCCTAAAAAATTTAGCGCACTGGGCAATTTTTAAGATACTACAAAAATCCCATAAAAAATAACTCCACCTTTTGAACATACAATTTAAAATTCTATCTAGAGACCTGCGCGGATCGGGTTGTCCCAAACCCCGGGAAAAAAAATCTTCGTTCTCCCGAAACCGAAATGAAAGAAAATAATGCATATTTTAATAGAATTATAAAATGTAGTATGCAATTATATCACTAATTTCAATTTTCTTTATCCCCTACAAAAAGTTTTCCGCTATTTGGGAGTTTCCGTTGCAAAATTTTTACTGCATATAGATTTTATCGGAAAAATATTTTAGACATTCTTTTAAAAATCGGGTCAACTCGAACACGACACGCAAGAGGGAAAACACCCAACCCGATAATGTAAGTCAACCCAACCCGAAGAAAAAATGTAGAATTCAACACAACCCGCAGCGCAAAAAGTAAAAATTAACCCAACCCGAACCCTTTTCCTACCAAAAAACAAGTTTACCCGACCCAAACCCCGACCCGCAGTAAGCAAGTAGGAGTCAACCCGCCCCAAACCCGACCCGTAGCAAAAAGGTAGAAGTAAACCTGACCCGCAATTAAAAAAAATTAGGCCCGACCCGACCAAGATTGCGGGTCGGATATTAACCTCCAAATTTCTGATATCGCCCCCCCCCCTTGAAGATTCTCTAGATCCGCCCTTGAACATACCTCTGTGAATGTGCTTTCCCCCCCCTTTGTTATATGAAAAACAAATACAGGAATAAACTAAACATCGAATCTGACTTATGACTAAAACTTCCTAATATTGAGCCAGACATGAGGAAGTTGTGCTTGATAAAACACGCCCACCCTTTTCATTAGCCTACTATAACAGTATATGAATCAGTGTGCACCAATATGTACTTAAGTATTAAAGTTTTTTTACTATACCAAAATACTGTATTTTGATAATTATGCATTATTAAAAATTAAATAAATTTGATAAATGCATTATTAAAATTTAATGGTGATACTACTTTTTACTTGAATGTTATTATAAAGCAGTCAATTTAGTAATGTAATCATTTATTTTAAATATAGTAAAACCTGCTATGACGGAAACACAAAAACCCGGAGAGATATTGCGTTTCAGACAGGTTTTTCTATATTAGCTTTACGTTTGTTACCTGGTGGTACGCGGAAGTATGAACTTCGATTTTGCGGTACGTCGGTCTGAAAGTTTGAGAACCCCTGGTAGATGTCTATATGTTTGTTTGTCCCTCTGCCTGGCTGTTCTCAGCGCAGTTTTCAAACATATTGCATTTGAAAGTACATCTTCCCTTATTAATTCGATGATGTAAAAATTAAAATTATGTGGTGTTTAAAAGTATTGAAATTTTCTATAAAATGGAAATGGATTGACTACATCGTTGCCACCGGTGATATGATGTCAGCGTTACTCGCGGACATTTTTTTGCTTTTCAATATAGATATTTTTATCTACTTGTATCATGATTGAGTCATTTTTAATAGATAGTAAAATATCCCGTATTTATGTTGCATTTTCATATTACAATTTCTTTTTTCCCGAATGTTCTATAATTAACAAGTTTTCGACTTTTCATTGAATATATCAGATTATTGTTCAGGTTATAGAAAGTTTTGCTGACCTTTTGGGACATATTATTATTGATGATCTAAAAATTCAAGTGCAATGAAAACGAGTGAAATGAAATAAGGTTCATTAACCAAACATTTCCTAATCATGGTTGATATGAAAGGATTAATGGCCTAACTTTATTCTGTGTGAATGTATTAAGCTTCTAATTATAGTTTTCATTTATTTGCAAATATGTAGATGTGAAAGAGCTGAAAAACTTTGAACGACAGCATAAAGATGTTATCAATGAGAAAGGAAGAGGATGATAACTGAAAAGATATTAATAGGCAAAATTGCCCATTGATACATCAACTGTCGCATTGATAATGAAATTTGGATTATCTTTCAGAATGCGATATGTCACATTCAAAACGGTAAATGGGTGAATAACATGAGTTGTTGTTCATTTCTTAGTTTCATAAAATTAGACTGATTATTCTACATTTGTCAACTTTCAAGATATGTGTACTTAACGTTTTTGTCAAAGTTTTATTTTTCGATGCAATTTTCCTGACATTTTTAGGAAAAAGTAATTTCTGTTTGTGGTGCACGAATCTGTTGCATGCTATTTTTGAATATATTTGAATTGGGTTGGTTAGATAGTGTGATATTTATGTTAAATGTAAAACATACGCGCTCGCAGGACACAATCCAGGGAGGAGCAATATTTCGGAACAGATGTGCCTGTAGTCCGCTATCAAGGCCACCTTTTTTTAATGAAAAATCTAAACAGGACACTATCCAGGGAGGAGCAATATTTCCGAACAGATGTAGCTGTAGTCCGCTACCAAGATCACCTTTTTTATGAAAAATATAAAAATGAAAATATTAACCTAAGAAATTTTTCCTCAATATCTGACGTGCAAGAGAATTTTTAAACATATCATCATAAAAAAAATACGGAATTGAAACAAGTAAGACATTTAATAAGACATTTAAAATTGTAAAAATAAGCTGCTACCGGCTTTTTTTCAAATGAAAAATTTAAACAGCTTTCTATTTTGTTCATCAAGCGGAACTCCTGAAATCTCCCACCTTCTTTTTAACGTAAATGTTTAACACTTGACCATAAAAAGTAAAAAAAGTAAAAAAAAAAAATAATTAAAAAAAATGGTGGTGGTGGGGGAGTTCCTCTGACGAAAAATTCTCAGTTCTTTTATCTCTTAGTGTTTAAAAAAATTTAATAATTTGAGAACAACAAATTTTAGTTTTTTATTCGAAATAAGAATAAAGGAAAATTTGATTAATTAAATTTGAAAATCCAGGGAGCGACCATTCTCCCCCCCCCCCCCGCACCAACGTACCACTTGCATGTACCCATGATGTAAAATATATTCCTTTTTTAAATAGAAAATAAGAAACAGTTGCTTATTATTTTAAAGCTTCGGAGAAACGTCATATCATTTATGACAAAAAAAGCAAAACCATGGGGAAAAATATTGTTGTATCAATTGTTTTAATGTGGATTAGAATTAGTGACAATTCTTCATTTGTCATCCATTACTTTAGTTTGTTGAAAGAATTGTTTTTATATCTATCGTATATATTGAAAATAGTTGCATATAAGCATATGGATATATTTTATAAGATGTATACTAATATGTATGAGTCAATTAAGTAGGTAAGATGCATGTAGGGAAGAGTTATACACAGTGAAACAATTTTCTTTTAAAACAAACTTTGTGTTTGTATTTTCCTGGGATGTTCGCCGACCACATCTCATGTTGTTTCGCTTAGAAATAAAGAAAGAAAGTAATTTTTGATACCTGAAAGTTATTCATTTAACTTTGTTATAGATATTAACATTCGTCTCACTGCGTACTAGGTGTGGTATACAGTGCGAGGTGAATGCCAATATGCACTCTAAATAAGAAAGAGTGACTATTCACTCCGGAGGAGTGGATATTCACTCTATCGCAGAGTCAAAATTTGCCCAACCTCTTTAGAGTGACTATTCACTCTAGGAAAAAGTGAAATTCTTGACTCCCTGAAAGAGTGAATACTCACTCTTTCAGGAGTGAGTTTTTTCACCCCTGATAGGAGTAAATAGTCACTCTTTCAGGAGTGACTAAAATTCTTGAATAAAAAAGAGAGTAGGCGGTCACCCTCCCAACTAGTAACTGAGGTCGCTGCTTCTTGACTTCTGCGCTCGGACGAGAACTGGTACCTACAGCTTGCTACAGCCGCTTACAATTTAAAAAGCTCTTATTACATTATTTTAGCTTTGTTTCTTTTGTGATATTCGAACACACTTATTAAATTTGTGTACAAATCATAAATATCTACGATGTTTCTCAACTGTGTAAATAAGAAACTGAAACCTTCTTTTTGTATCATATAATACAGAGACTGTTCGCACATTTTTTAGACAAATTTGATAAATTATTTAAAAAGATGGAATTCTTTTAGAGGAAAAAATTCTGACAACAACTTATTATGTGTAATTTATATTATCGTCTGATACTTTCAAATTTATTCTTATTTCAAGATTGCGCATGCTAAAAAAGCTGTGAATGGGAAGATGCGTTTGCGTTTTTTTTTTCTTCTTCCGAACAGAAGTATGCTAATTCCACAGTCTAAAATGATTGCAAAGCGCATAATATAAAAACCTTTTAGTGCGAAATAAACATAACAATTGATTGGAAAGTGCTATTCCAAAAATCAGTACATATACATAGTAAAAAGATATCAGATGAAAAAAAAAAAAAAAAACAGGGAAAAAAAGAGCCCATTTCAAGGCGGAAAACGAAGTTTCAAGTAAGGATTTATGACTATCGCAAATTTATCTTACATCGAAAACATCCATCGATATCCATCGAAAGCATTATGCAGAATTAGAATCAAGAAACAAGATTATCATACAGATTATTTCAGAAAGCAATATTCATATTTTAAACGTTAAAAACAACAACGCCGAAATCGTCTAAAAAATGTGCGAACACCCGTCTGTACATTTCCGCTATGATAAAATTTCCGTTACAACAAAGCAGTTATTTATTTATTAATTCATTTTTTTCTTGCTAATAATGTTTCCATAATTAGAGCCCGATTGAGATTGTCCGAGGCCCAGGGCCTGTTTACCAAATAGGCCCGTGAAGCCGAAGTTTACTCACTGAAATACAAAGGGGCCCCCAAATTTACTTTTCAAAACTAATTTTTAGGGGGGAAATTTTAGTCAGGGTAAAAAACGTTTTTTTTTTCTTAAATTATAGCTGTTAAATTTTTCCTAAGATTATTTCCGACACATTTATACTCTTTTTTTTTTCTATAATAAATGTTATAAAATCAGTGATTAAATGCAACGTTTTTCATTTCTCTTATGTTTAATTTCAAACGTGCTAAAAATAACAGAAAATTTAATCTGTATAGTTATATTTTGTTTATATTCATAAAGAGGTTAGAAATGATATAAAATATGTAGAATAGGTTATTTAAATAAAGAGGAAAATAATTAGCATTCAGAGATATTAAATTTCTGTTTATAAAATAGAAGCAAAATTGTGTTGCAGCTAAGCATAAATTTACTTCAAATATTTATTTTCCCTGCACTTTTCTTAGCATTGGCAAATCCTGCAATTTGTAAAGCATAAAATATATTTCCTGTCCATAATTCTATCGATTTATTTATTATTTCAATGCCTTTTTCAGTTTTTTTTAAATCGTGCTACTATATATAAAGGATTTCATTTTAGGTGTTTCGTTTCGATAACGGAGATTACTCGGATTCTCATCCGTCAGCTGGCGCCATCTTGTGATTTTATTGGAAAAAACTGTTTTTCCTCACTCTTCAACGGAGGGAAATATCTCACTCTTGTCAACGGAGTGAGATATTTCACTCTTTTCTAGAGAGTGGAAAGTTCCACTCTTTAAAGAGTGCATATTTATAAAATTCACTCCTAAAAGAGTGAAAAAGCCTCTCACTCTTCCAAAGAGTCAACTTCTCACTCCTTCCAATTTTAGAGTGTGATAAATGCTAAAAACCAGTTTAAAATAAAATGATTTTTTCATTTTTCTATTCATGTATATTAGTAAATTCTGCACGTAAAATCTTCCATATATGTAATGCTATCACTTAAATTTCTTTAGTCTATTCTTTTTTATATTTAGCTCATAATCAACTTTTTTTTTAATTTAACTCACTGTGTACGACTATACCTTAATTATGTAAGTTGCATGCACATATATGTAGGTAAATAAAGAATGTACATACGTATGATGTATTCTGCATGGATTTAATTAAAATACAATATTAAAGATTTAAAATATTTTTTTTATCGTAACCAATCTGACAAAAAATAAAATTTGTCAATAAAACAGTCCCCCACTCCCCTTTAGTCTAAACTTTTTTTTTTATTATTATTTTTTTTTCCACTAGTCTAAACTCTATCTTTTTCTCTGAGCATAGAAAACTAGCACAGCTTTAGCTGTTTTTTAAGTATAACAAATTGTTCAAAATTTATTTATATGCAAAAATATTTACAAAACGAATAGAAGTAATTCAGTGAGTATCTATATACTTAAAATACAAGCCGTAATTTTCGTCATCTAGTCTGTCCTTTCTACTAAAACAGTTTTGATAAGTATTTTTCTAATAGAAAACTGTTCATTTCAGAGATGTAACGAATAGTGGTTTAGCTGAATAGCCGAATACCGAATATTAAGCTGCCGATTAGTTACATCTTTTTAAAATATGCATTTTAATTATGCATATATTAAAATTATACATAAATATTAATTAAATCAATATAATTGCATGTACATATTAATTTAAAAACAGAAATACAATTAAACAAACACACAAAAAAATTACTTTTTTTATAAATTTGTATGTTTAAAAATTTTAACAGCTTAATGTATGTTTGTAATATTTCAAACACCTTCATGCTAGTAACAAAATATTACTTTTATCAAGTCTTACTAGCTAATTGCATAACTTTATCTATAGATACATGCGATTCATATATATTTTATCTAATATAAGAACCTATTACCGCTTTTAAATCTACTTTTTAAGTTTATTATTCTTTTATAGAGAAAACTCCTTTCCTCGAAAAAGGTTAGAAGTTGCATTTTATCCTTTTATACGTATCAAATCAACTTTCTGTAAGCCAGAATGGCAAATGAATATTTCCATTAAAATATAAAGAAAAATTTTCACTTCTTCTATTCAGTGATACTTATATCTTTTCTCTCGCTCAAAATTAATGAGCCCTCACAATACTTACTCTACACCCATGATTCACAATGAGAAACTTCCTGAAATAGTTCTTGCTGAAGTAAACTTTTTTGTGAGGTGTTTGTGTTGCTGTTGGTTAACAAATTAAACAATTAAAAAGTAAAAAATACTCATTTAACAAACCTTTTAGGAGTTCAACCAGCATATGCACAACAAAATTCTACATCTGACTGACCACATATTGAAAGCACACACAGAAATGAAGACCAATTGTATGAAAAATCTTGAATTTTCTGCAATATTTTATATTAAATATATTTAAGGCTGTTACTTTTATATATATATATATATATAATAGTAATAATAAACTCCAATGATAAAACACATGCAGAACCAATATCACAAAAGCAAACTAAAATCTATAAACTACATAAATACAAAACAAACTACTTAAACATAGAACTAGAAATCACAACTAACTAGTTTAACACAAAATTATAGAACACAACAAATTACAGTAATAATGAAAAAAAAAAAAAAAACAACGGAGAAAGAATAAAACGACCTGTGTCGGGTAGCATGGCTTCAGACAACTAATAAAAAAGAAATTTTACGCATGCAACACTCCCCATACCTAACAAGTACAGACTGAAAATGAATGAAAAACACATAACGAAAGGATATATTAAAAATATACTGCTTAAAAATGTGAATTTTTCTGACATGATTACAAAGTGTATTTTATATGAGCATGAAATTGGCAGACATTAATATTCAATAGCTTTTTTCAATTTCCTATAAATGTATTACACCTTGAGTTGTAATTGATTGTTCACACTGAATAAACAAAATTGGAATCTTAGCTTTTATCAAAAATTCCATTTAATTTTCTTAGTATCTGAATCAGAAGAGATGAAAATTTTGTACATTTAAAAATGAAAATGGCTTTATGAATGCATTAGGAAATACCCAATTTGGATTTGAGAAAAGCATTGCATAAAAAAAAAGAGAAAATATATATTATCTTGAATTTATTCGGCTAAATACCCAATAACATTTACCCGAGTAATTGGCAAAAAGGGCGGAATACCGAATAGTCGCCCAAAATTCGTCACATCTCAACTTCATTTTTAAATGAGCTAGTACTAGCTCTTTTAAGAAAAAGATTCAAATACCTCCATAATCTATTTTTTTAAAGCTTTTAATGACATTTCTTCAAATTGGTGGCAATTGAGTTACTTCACTATTGCGGAAGAACGAGAGAGAGGGAAATATATCTTTATTGATGTCTTTTTCTTATTAAAACTTAATTTTTTTTTTCCTTATAAGGAAAAAATTACATCTTGTTTAAAAGAAAGCGTGCATTTTCAATTAAAAAGCTGTTACATTTCAACAGTTGTGTCGAAATGATTTTCAGTGATTTTTCATTCCGCTGGTACTGAGGCTTAAAGAAGATCGCAATATGATCTCAATAGATGACAGAATGTTTCAGATAGTGAAAATGGGGTATTTACAAGGAAAAAAAAAACATTTTCTTTGATAAAACTAAATATATTATACAACAAATGCGCCAAATGACACAGAATTCTGGACATTTTCCTCTCCGCTAATGAGATTAGGACCTGAAGATAAGATGCTCATAAGGTACAAATATGAGTTCGCATGCTACTGTTTTGCCAGTTTGCTACTTTTGTTTAAATTCAAATTCCTTGATTTTCACCACTTTTTTGAAAAAGAAACATTCGCCCTATTTAATGACAGATTAAATAACGCGAAGGTAGATCATTCTATGAAATAAATTGTAATTATATATAATATATAATTATATGTAATTATTCTATTTTAAAAAAGTGGTGGCACTCAAAGAATCTGAATAAAAAAAGTAGCGGACTGGCAACATTTGTGCAAAATTCTTGGCCTCAAGTATGATATTAATTTTAGAAATATTTTTATTGTTAAATGGTGCTTAGATCCAGAAGAAGAAAGTATGAAAATTTCATATCGGTGAATATAACATTAGGTTTAATTTTCATTGATAAAATTAAAACAAAGTTTATTACTATGACTGTGTTAAAGGGGCATAATTTGCGCCGATTTTTCACTCATTCCTAGACCGGGAGGCGGCAGCACAGACAACCACCTCATCGAGTTCACGGCTGAAATTCCAGAATTAGTTAAAACTCGATTCGCATATTAAAGTGCAATCGGTCTGCCAAGTCATATCTTGGTGGAAAACACGTGAAAACCCGATTTTAGCGGTTGACTCGTAGGTTTACCACTGTGTTTTCCTGCACCCAGTTCTCCATGTTTTCATACATTTGGGTGCAGGAAAACACAATGGTAAACCTACGAGTCAACCGCTAAAATCGGGTTTTCACGTGTTTTCCACCAAGATATGACTTGTCAGACCGATTGCGCTTTAATATGCGAATCGAGTTTTAACTAATTCTGAAATTTCAGCCGTGAACTCGATGAGGTGTTTGTCTGTGCTGCCGCCTCCCGGTCTATCCGTATAATTACAAATATTAGACACTCAATTGATTACTTTATCATGATTATTTATTTTCATAACCTGTTACCGATTTCTTAAATGATAAAAGTCTATTTTATCAATAATTTGGGAAAGTTAAAATTAATGAAAATTGTATTTCGATAACTATAGTTCAAAATAATAAATTACTTTTTGAATTAAACGAGCCATTTTAAGGTTAACTTTTTAATTGTAATTATTTTTGCAAGCTAATTGTAATTACAATCTAACACTTTCTTATAACTTCTTCTTCTTCTACTTTTTATCTACTTCATCGAATTTTGATGATCTTCATTTCGTAATTATTTAACATTATAGTTTCAAATTACTTTTTAACTTTATTTAATATAAAATGTTTCAAAAACTCCATTCCTTGTAATTAATGCACGATAAATATCTTTATTAAATATCACTATCAAATATATTTATTAAATATCTCTAAATTTTAATATTAATTAGTAAATTACGGTATATATTCTATTTTTGGTAGAGAATGAAATATTTCATTGATATTAAAATTATTAACTAATTAAGAGCGTAAGAAGTCAAATTTTGAGTGTTTTAGATTTTATCTGTATTTTAAAAATAGTTTATTCATTTAATATTTTGCTGATATCCTTTTCTTCAAATTGACTCAAAAACGAATAAGAATATCACAGTTCAGCGCCAAATAAATAACTTATACTATAGTTTTTGAAAAATAGATACGTATTGTACCAAAATAAATAAATAAATAAATAAATAAAATAAAAAAAGATAGAAAGATAGAAAGAGGGAGAAAGAAAAATATAAACACCTGTCTGTCATAAATACTTCCAGAAATCATCTTACACTGAGATAAAGGACATTCGACCGAGATTGTCATAAAAGAAATACATCAAAAGAAAAGAAAATTTAGGGAGAAACATACCAGGTTTAAGATATCTTATCTATGAAAACAAAAGGAAGCGGAATGGAAAGAAGAAAGATAAGAAAGGGAGAAAAAAAAGGATGCGGAAATATCATAACTACAAGATTAGCGTATTTTTTTAGAAGTAATGTCACGTGTCTAAGAAATGAAATGCAATATATAATATCAATTATGCTTTATTTTTTCAATATTGTTTATGCCAGAATGTTTTTACATTTTTAGCACTTTCCAACCTAGTTGAAAAGTGCTTATGACTTCGGTTTGTCTGGCCGTATGGCCGTCTGCCGTCTGTCCGTGCTCTAACTCCCGTAAATATGCTCGGATTGCTCTGCAGTTTTTATATGTTATTGTCGCCATCTATAGCATGTTCCCTATTTCAACGGAAGTGTGTGGCACTTATAGTTACTTTACAGGGACACTCAAAAGAATTCCGTTATATTGCGTTCTATGGGGAAAAATCATTTGCGGTTTATTTAAATAATGTTTCACTAATTTAAACGCATTGAAATTTATATATATCACTAAGGTGCATTAGAAGAAGCTTAATATGGAATAGGGTGTGCATAGCACTTATAGTTAGTTTACAGGGACAGTCAAAAGAATTCCGTTACATTACGTCTAATGGAGAAAAATCGTCTGCGGTTTATTTAAGTAATGTTTCACTATTTTAAACGCACTAAAATTTATATATATCACTAATGTGCATTACAAGAGGCTTACTACAGAATATTGTGTACATATCAGTCATCGTTCATTTACAGGGACACACAAAAGAATTCTCTACTGCCTGTTAACAATAATTCCTGGAAGTGCATTTTAAGTTACTGAACGCGATTTTAAATTTAACTCACTTTTTGTTTATTACGTGGTGTGTATAAATTCTGTAGATCATATACAGGGAAGCACAAAAGTTCGCGAACACATTTCCGTTTATTGACAAACTCCAGATGGAGAATTTTAAACTGTGCTACGCGTTTCCTAACTGAACTAAAATTTAGCATTCTATGTAGTATATATACAAACCTATAGATCGTATACAGGGCTGAATAAAAGTATTCGGATATTTTTCCGAATATTGTATATGTTGGAAATTCCTGAAATTATAATTTTAAATATGTTATGCGTTTTCCAAATTGTTTACTTAGATGTTATCTTTTAGCTTATTAAACGGTATGAATTGTAAAATTATTTTGGAAGCGTTGGAGAGTGCTACATAATCTATGCTTGACGCATGATTTTTCGATCTTGTTAGTGTTTGGAATTATTTGCGGTGTTAGAAATTTTGGTCATCCAAAATAATAAAATTCAATATTGGATTTTAAAAGCATACATACTCGGATCTCCTTTAGAAACCAATACAATGTTACGAATTTTTGTTGGAAGTTATTTCACAGTTTTGGTTCATTCTACTGTGAAAAGTAATTTCGACAAATCTTCATGGTTCAACCTTAAAAATGACTTGAACTTTCATCAAAAAATTGAGTTATTTAACAGCCAATCAAAACATATAGTTCTGTACACTCTCAATATGGTGATTTAGAGAATGAGGACAACCACTTGTTTTTTTAATGGTTTGAAAGCTGGCTATGTCGTCAAGATGTGTCAGTATTGTGGTTTATAGTGTATTCAAAATTAAGAGAGAAAACAATGTAAATAAAAGCACGTACAAATTGGCAGATTTTGAAATGCTTTGGCTGGAATCATTGTGAGCCAAGCATTTGTCGTTGCCAAAGTAACGATTGTTGCTTTGCATAAAAAGGAATATAATTTGCTAAACAAATGTTTAACTTGTGCTATTATTGTATCAATTAAATGTAATTATAATTTTGCTTAGTTAAACATTAAATATATATATAATAAACATTAAATGTATATATAATTAGTAGAAATGGCACACACCTTTAGAAATACTGATTGCATTTATAATTGCTGATTTTTTTTTTTTTTTTTTTGGTTTTTAGGGCGTGAAACGAACAGAGTGACAAAGTGTCTAGGCCTCGACACTTTTTCACTTCGTTTATTTCATGCCTTAAAAAGCAATAAAATAAAATAAAATAAAATAAAATAAAATAAAATAAATAATCGGGCAAGTACGAGTATAACTCGCGCTCAATCGGTTCCGTACATTAAATATATTAATTACTATTTATTAATTAATAAACTTCTACTACCCCTAATTTTTTCCTAATTTTAGTTTCAGTAGATTCGGAAATAAGAGGGGGTGGACATATTTTTCCAGTATACTTTCGACGATGTCTTTAAACTATAACACCTAAAATTAAAACATATATATTTTTGAGTTCGATGTTACAAGATCTTTCGAACAATATCTACACGATACATAAAAAGAAAGTTTTTTTTTAAATAACTTAATTAATATCTCGGCTAATTACCGACATTTTTTTTAATCATTATCAACTATCTTTGGATGATTCTGCATCGATAGATATCTTGAGCACCCGTGAACTCCCTCGCTGACCACAGGAAATTAAAGTTTGTGTTTAACAGAAAAATGCGTTTTTCTCAAAAACAATTTTCCAAGGAAAATCGCTATAGTTTTCCTGCAAGGTTTAAATAAACTCCCACTACCCCTATTTTTTTATAATTTTAGTTTCAGTAGATTTGAAAATGAAAGAGTGGGGGTGGGGACATATTTTTCAGTGCATTTTCGACGATATCTCTGGAAATATTATGTACCTAAAATTAAAACAAATATAGTTTTGAGTCGGATATTACAAGATCTTTCTTACGATACCCCACATGATATACAAAAAGAAAACTTTTTCTTTCAAGTAACTTAATTAGCCCCTTAAATTTTTCCTAAACATATTTGTGAATCGCTAATAATCTGAAAATATGTGGGTAAAAAGGCTTTATAAATTTCCCAAGTACATTCCACGTCCCATAGTTTACGAGAAAAAGATGATGACAGACGGACGAAGAGACACAGGAGTGACCTTATAATGGTTCCGTTTTTACTTTTTAAGAACGGAACCCTAAAAATTAGTAATTATAAATTCAGTAAAATATTGTTCAACAAATTTTCTTACATATTTTTTAAAGCAAATATTTATTAATTTATTTTTATAAAATCGCTCAAATAAGAATAAAATGCGCAAAACTGAAACTCCATAGCATAAATTGACAACCCTTGTGTTTATTTAAATTCTCTCTTAATTTGGAATGAACTATATAGATGTTCGTACTGTGTTGGATTCTACTTTAAACAAAGATCTCGATGTGTTTAGTTTTCCTAAGATAGCCACAGCCATTTTATGGTTCAAGTTTTCGCCAATTAAACCTGGAGCACCAAATGTTGGAACAATCCATTTTATGGTGGCAATGTTTTTGGCACTAAGTTTATGTGAAATGACGAACGAAATTTTTAGCAATGTTTGAGATCATTTTACTCGTTCGTAGAACGGCAATTGCTTAAAACATTTTATAAAAATATTGATTTGTGAAATGTCGTAATAACGTTATATTTTCACGGTCAGATCCGTCTATATATCCTACGAGATTACGAAAAATCAGCTAAAAAAAATGCTTAGATAAAATCTCGACTTTTACCTTTATTTATGCAGAGTATCTAACAATCATAGAATTCTTTGTACGCGAATCTTATACTGCATGTAACATCTAAATGAACTTATAACGCAGTAGTCCCTCTTTGTATCGTTTATATCGATACTTAGAGCTATTTATACTTCTCCCGAAAAATAACAAGTTCTATTTTACAGAGCTTTTAAAGTAACTTATATATAAGTCGATTGTATTACAAATTGTTTGTCGTTAATTTTATTAACATGATTGTGATATGCGTATTTTGAAAACACATATAAAACACTTATTGTTGTTATAATTCTTTTTAATTTTTAATACTCTTAGCCGGTGGTAAATGAGACAACTGGTTCAATTGGCGGAACCGTCCCGCCGGTATTTTCTCACCATGCCACCGCATCATCGAAGCTACACCGCAACATAGCCACCGCCATACCCTGTGTGATCATGTTAGACGATGATGAAATTTTATGACTATAGAGCCCATAGAACTCTAGTTCTATGATAGCGCCCTTCGGTGCGAAGGGTTAACTGAATTTTTTAAAACGCATTTTGGGGGGTTTTCTTATATGGAAACTACAGAATACTCGTATGTTAAAATTAGACAGGGTGAATCCAATCCAACTATTTTCCCACCTAACGAAATATTAGGGAATTTATTAAATTAAATAGATTTATTTAATTGTTCCTGCATATATTTCTCATTCTTAAAATTAGCCAGGTTAAATTTTATTCAACATTTTACGCTGATATCGTCATATAGCAGGATATGAGAGAATTAAAATTGATATTTCTATGAAGACCATACACATTTTTTAAATATAGTTAGGGTAGATTTTATTAATAATAGCCAAGACAGGTTAATCCCAACTTTCTTTTATGTTTTTATACTCGCCACATAAGAAATAGGATTAACTAAGTATTTAAATAATGATTTATTACGTTTTTTTATTTAGGGAGATTCGAACCCGAGTTACAACTCATCGATGCACTAATCTTCATTGTTTTATCCGTTATTCTATGGAAATAGAAGCATATTTTCATGAATTTAGATACAGAAACAAATAATTACGAGACATAAATTTTTAACGAAAAGGAAAACCACTTCGTATAGTTTTAGATTTCAGTTGGTAGTTGATCACGCGATCAATGCTGGACAGCGAAACCGTGCCGCCACTCTTCATCCGGTTAATGCCGGAGTTTTCGACTTCAGATTCTAAAAGCATGTTATTTTAATCAGTAGTTTGTCCAAGCATTAAAAATATTATGTGGAAAATTAAAAAATAATCGAGAAAGATACATAAAAATCAACCTGAGCATGATAAATATAAGCTTCGTATGCTAAGAAACGACTGTTTGTCTAGTAATTGTCTGTTTCTATATCTAAATTCATTAAACATGATTGAACTGCGGTATAATATCGGATAAAAACAATCAGAATTAGTCGATGAGTCTCGGTTCGAATCTCCGTATGGAAAATGCAATAAATCATTATTTTCATATTAATCATAAGTAATTTAATCAATTCCCTAATATTCCGCTAAGTGGCGGTACCAGCGTAAAAAATGTTGAATTTATCCTATCTAATTTTAACATATTCTGTAATTGTCAAATAAGAAAACCTAAGAAAATCTGTTTAAAAGATTACATTTTACTTTTTTCACACCAGGAGGCGCTGTGCTCGAAAAATGTGGCGATGGTATGGCGGCCACAGAGTTCAGAGAATAAAGAAAGTCAACAAAACCGTAAAAACGGCTTGCAATATGAAGCCGGTTATCGCTCAAATCATTATGCTCAAGGACTGTCTTGATTGGTCGGAGAGAGACTGCACGTGGAACAAGGGCTGAATTCATTGGACAGGGGAGAGGTTTTCAAAGCCAGTCGCCAGTTGTTTGGGCCGACTGTAGGGTTGCATTTTCATCGTCACGCCAAACGTAACCATATCATCTCTATTTATTCTCTGAACTCTGTGTATGGCGGTTGTACGGTGGCGGTTGTGGTGGTTGCAGCGCACAGTGTGGTATTTAGTCCCAAAACGTGGCCAAAAATGATTGTTTTAAAAAACGGTTTCCTACCTTGTATATTATTCCTCAAAAAGTTTAATAGTTACTGCATCCAAAGACGAAACGTACAATGCGCTAGCACGACACAGCGCTCCACACGATCAGTCCGAAGTTGCCGTTCGCTTCCAGTGGTCCTGTGATTTTACAATGCGCTCTGATTTTAGTGTTTTAAAATCTCTTGTAGTTTTGTGTCTAAACAATTTAGTGGTTGTTGTTGTGATGGATTATTCTGAACCGGGTATGTACTTTATACACACTACATTTACCTAATGAATATCCTGCGGATTTTTTGTTTATAGGGTCGACAACTCAGGTATAGTTAATAGTGGCATAAATAATTATTTATAATATTTAGAAAGGATTTTGTTATATTTTTAAACATATTTAAGCGATGAAAACTATTGTGTAATATGCAGTACTTAGTATACAAGGCAATTATAAAAAAATCAGCCGCCCGAAACCGCCCCCCTATTTTTAACGAATTTTTTTGATGGTTCCTACAATTTTTTATATAAATTACTGCTGTTTATTTTTTTATTTATTTTGGTAACAGGGCCTTCTGAATTGAGATCTATGACTCGAAATGAGTTGTATATCATCATGCAATGCTCAAATGAGTCAACGTTTGATGGAAATCATCAATTTATGGAGTAAGAATTATTGAGAAATTATTCTGAAGGTGATTGAAGGATAGCTGAGATGAAGCAAAAGCTCTGCGTTACTAAAAATCAGTTCAAACAAAAATGGGTAGCTGCTCATAAAAATGGAGAAAACAGTACTGATACAAAATTAATACAGAAGAATTTGAAAAAAATATTGCTAAAAGACGGCTGAACTGTATGTGTCGCTATATTGTTTTTATCCCATGTCCCCTACAATGCTCAATGTACATCGTCATGGAGCAGACGTTATGAAAGAAGCTATTCTGCCAATAGGCCAACTATCTGAATAGGCTGCAGAAGCTCGCAATAAACATATTAGGTCATTTAAATTAAACTACAGAAGAAATTTTTCGCGAGTGGCCTGTACATGGATGTCCTGAATAGGCTTCTTTTAACTTCTGACCCCCTAATAACTAGCCTGAAATGCAACATAAACAAGAAAAAAAAGCTCTTATCTTCTGAAGTTTTACATCTGTTATCAGAAAGTGATATTACAAATGTTAATATTCTTAAAGACAGTAATAGTGATGAAACTGATGAATAAATACTTTCATTTATAAATAAGACATTATTTTACCGTTTTCACTCTACAATTCAAATAAAAAAGAAAACTGCTCAGTTAAACTGAGGACATCGAGCGCACAGGCTTTTTACACTAATTGTATATTATAAAAATTGTACTAATTGTATATTATATATTATACTCTTGCCTCTCGAAAAATAAAGAAATCGACTATATATTTAGGGGGATCATTCCCTCGTTCCTCCCTTTATATTTAACCAATGAACCGCCAAAACTAACCAGAGAAGTGCCTTATTACAATGAATATATATACAAAATTTGAAGAAAATCGGTTAATTCTGCATGAAAAAGTCATTTATCTAAATTAAGGGGGAGTTAGCCCCCCGCCCCCTCCTTTTATACTTAACCAACGAACCCCCAAAACTAAACAGAGAAGCGCCTTATCACAATGGACCTATAAACAAAATTTGAAGCAAAACGGTTATTTCTATCAAGAGTTATCACGTTACGTACATACATACGTACATACATACATACATACGAACGTACATACATACGTACGTACATACAGAACCGGCGGGCACATTAGCTCTCAGGCTTTGATAGCCTGTGAGCTAATAAAAACGTAGATGTGTAGCTTTTAGAGGTATAAAATAATTTTGGCCAGGTTTTGGGACTAAATACCACACTGTGCAGCGGCGAAACGGTTCCGCGTTCCCGTCAGCTGTAGCCAGTTCTTCCATTTCCTCACTACTACTTTCGATATAATAAGAGGCTATCGTAATAAAAAATATACACCAGAATATTTTCAGAGTATGAAGGCTCCTGATTTATTTCGATGGTAATATGTAAAAGACATTGACTAGAAATCAGCTCTTCTCTTACTAGATGTGGATGAACTAGCTTCCAATGTGGAAGCTCTGCAAACCGAAGTGAGAAAACTGCTAAAAGGAGTCAGGAGTCTGGATAGAGTTAACTTATGCTGAGAAACGAAGTGTGCTCACATTGAGCATTAGTAAATTAACTTTATCCGAACCCCTGCCACTTAAACTTACACTGTGAAATTGTTATCTTAATTTTTTTTTCAATTTATGAATAAAATATTAGTTGTACAAAAAAGTTGTACCAGTTTTTAATAGATGATGTTATCTGAAACAGAGTTGCGCGTAGGTAACTAATTTTTAACACAGCCTATCGGTATAGCAGAAGCATATTACATAATGCAATATATTAATATTCAACATAATTTCTTTAATCGAAATAAAAATAGAAGTATTTGGTGAGATGATCGACGTGTACTGTACTATTAAGAGCTCTTTGAAACAGGAGAAATTGTTATCGGTGAGCGTTATAAATACGTTTCGTTAAATTGTTCGGCAGAAAATGTCCAAGAAAGGAAAATTTATATTGGGCATTGGACATCGAACAGTGATACTATTACAGCACAGCAGTGCCAGGCCACATATAAATTCTGTGGCCTGCTTAACCAGAAACGGCCTCTAATAGGATATTTTAATCACACCGATTACTCACCAGACATGCGATTACAATCTTTTTGCACTCGTTATAAAACAGCTTAGCAAAGAAGCGAGTTAAGACTGAAAATGAGGTACGAAAAACCATCGATGAATTCACAGGGTCGAAAGACCAAGCCTTATAAACCATCAGCTGCATGAGCGTTGGCAAAGGATAGTAGAAACTGATGATGACTGTATTGATTGAAATTTGTATTTGATTTGATTTTTATTAATAAAATAATGCTAAAAACGGGTAGCATTTTTTGTACACCCAATAAAATGAATTAAAATTGTTCAAATTATTTTGAAACACCCTGTATTAATTTCACATAATGCTTCTATTATTTTTATTTTAGCTGACATTTCTGCTTTAAAATTAATTATTAACATTTGTCCTAAAGGAACATTATTTCTGTAATTAAGTGCAAAGAACAAAATCCTTCATCTACTGATCATATTATTATTTGGAAACAAGCCTTATAAAGGCTTTTAAAACATCAGTGTTAAAATGGATACGAAAACATGAATATAAACACAATTCACTCGCAGCCATTTATTTGCTTCTGTTTAATAGGTCACGTGGGGTGGGTAAACAGGATTTATTCTTCTTAATTATGCTCTAGATGTGTCAAACGGGGAGAATGGAGAGCGTCTCCAGACAGATTCGCATTAGGAAGGATGTTCGGATTTTCTGCTGGAGAATATTTCACAAATGGGTGCTATATTTAGGCAGTAAGTGAAACGTATTTAAAGTTGGGAACAAAAAGAAATTGCTTATATTTACAATAAAGCTTTAAATGGGTCATACGAGTCTGTTAGACATTTAGAAAATTTCTATTAAAAAAAGCATACCGTAATTTCCGGCGTATAATACGCTGATCAAACAATTATGTTTAGACCCAGAATGTTTATTTAATGATTAAAGTCAAATATTTAAAGCAATCGAATAATTTACATTTTATAAAATAAAATTTCTGGGTCAAAACATGATTTTTTGATCCGCGGATTATATATGCCGGGTGATTCAAATTGTAGAGGTTATGATGATTATCTCTTAAACCACTGGTGACAGATATATACTTAGAAATATACTTAGTATAGAAATCAAATACAGCTTTCAGATATGGCATTTGTTTATCAAAGGGGTCTGTATGTACGAAATTTAAAATTTTATGCGGTCTTCCTTTTTATTACTTACATTTAAATAAAAAGAACATTAAAAGAAGTCCTATTCTTCCAATTTCAGTCAAAATTTTGAAGTTTATCATTCGGATATAAGTGCGCAAAGTACAGTTTATCTATTAATGAAGCTGTGTAACAGATCTGATACACTATATTGCCAAATGTGATTGGTCACTTGCGATTTTAAACGTTTTGTTAACTATATAGAAAAATACATGAGGAATTAACCTGAAACTGCAGGTGTGTAAACAGTATAGTATAACTTATATATTTCCGTGAATATTTTTTTCCGAAACTCCATAGGGGACTGTCAACAAATTGAAAAATAATGAATATCTTTTGGATTACCCTGTAAAACCTAACGTAGCAAAAGTGTTCAAACTCAAGATTATTAATAAGTGGTTTATTGTAATATACTGTATTAATTTTTATGAGGATAGCATGAATATTCGAAGAGAAATTAAGATTTTTATAAAAACCGACTCAAATTTCGCCAAGTTTTTTGCTTATAATTTGCAGAGTTCTTAATACAAAAAAAAAAAAATTATTTTGAGAAAATATGTCAAACAACATTGTACATAATACACTGGATTATTTTTAACACAATTATTTTCAAATTGGTAAAGTAATCATACAAGTTGTAAATTTCCAACTGGACGAAAAATGTCCGGGCCATGATTCGAATCTGGGATCGCTTGGCTGAAGCCGCCACGCTCTACCACTGAGCTATCCCGGTCGAATCTGGAGGGCATAATTCATCCAGTTAACCTTATTGATCAAAGCATCTGGTCTGATATTTTAATCAGCTCAACAGAAACGATCGCAGGTAATGGAACTCCAGTAAACGCTGGATACGTGAATACACTGGATTATTTTTAACACAATTATTTTCAAATTGGTAAAGTAATCATACAAGTTGTAAATTTCCAACTGGACGAAAAATGTCCGGGCCAGGATTCGAACCTGGGATCGCTTGGCTCCTGATATTTTAATCAGCTCAACAGAAAAGATCGCAGGTAATGGAACTCCAGTAAACGCTGGATACGTGAATACACTGGATTATTTTTAACACAATTATTTTCAAATTGGTAAACTAATCATACAAGTTGTAAATTTCCAACTGGACGAAAAATGTCCGGGCAGCAAATTCACAATCACTCAACGTCCTACGCACTTGACGCCAAACGGTTTGGCGAGAAAATGAACTGGCACGCATTCGCGTGAAAGTACTTCGACATTTCGACCGCGCATTTCTTGTTTATGTAAGAAGTAATTCTGACTAATTATAATACATATGTATGCATATATATTGTGAACATGTGCATTATTTTATGTTTTAGATCCGCTTTATAACTTTACCTTTCTTAAAATGATCACAATAAATAGATGAAAGTTTATTTACCTTAATTACTTGTTGAAGAAATGTTGACATAAGTGTCTTGTTGCTGATTGATAATAGGGTAAATGTGACATAACAGTAATGGACCCCTCCCCCTCAAAGTTTTTGCTTTATAAAAAAAAATATCCAATATAAATTAATATTTTATTATTTTTTTCAGAACTCTTCCTTGCATGTTTTATAATGTGGTATTGCAGACGGCGATTCGATAAACAAAAAATTACCCGATCTTATATTATCGCCATTCAGAACACGTGAAAATAGTATATTTCCATAAGATAAGTGAAAATCATATAAAACTCAACAACCTTTTATTCATTTTGCTTTTGTGCCATTAAAAAAACCATTCGACACACACACACCTCAAAGTTACAGCCGCTCAAAATACATTTCCGTAAGAAGGAGGAAAATCGTATCTCTTTTCATTTAATCAGTGTATGGTGCTGCCATCTCGTATTACATTCGATAAACCAATTCGAGACTCAAACCCAGGAATAGAGAACGATATTCAATATATCTTATTGAATATACAATATATATGATCTCAATATCTGATATTCAATATATCTTATTGAATTACTCAAAATATTGCTTCACAGTTCCACTGTCTTTTAGTGAAATTTTTACTGAACAAGCTAAGAGATGGTTTTACTTAATTCATTTATATCTTCTTTGTTTTCTTACAAAAATTGCATGCTTTTTTTTTTTTTTAGTAATAGAAAACTGGATTTTTTATACTAATGGTCATTTATAAAATTTCATTTATTTTTAAGATTTAGTATCCATTACTGGAATGCTTAATTAGGTTTCTTCTCTAATCTACTAACAAATTTATTTAAATATATATATATATATATATATACTTAATTAAGATGAATTTAAAAAGTAAAAACCTAACGATCCTAATTATTTTATTGAATTTGGTGTTATTGCAGTGCTGTATTATCCCTTTAGAATGTATCAAATTATATCAATGCTTAACAAACTGTATAAGATTTTTTTTTTTTTTTTTTTTTTTTTGGGGGGGGGGGATAATTTAAGAGTGAAAAAGCGTTTAACTAAATATAATAAAGAAATATCCGTGTTTATTCGAGATTAAATAAAGTAGTATAAAAGGTAAAAACTGTAAGTAACAACATGTATTATAAAATGTATTTTTACTTCTTTCTAAGCTTATTTTATAAAAACAATTATTGTTTATTTAATGTAACTGTTTACAAAACAGGAAATGATTCATTTTCATGAGCTTGGTTGCCTAAGCTACCAAGTAGTTACTTCAGTAGCTACTGAATCTTTGTAATATCTTTAAAAAAGGAAAGCTTTCATTTATTTTTAAAGCATTTTAATGCTGGCGATAAAATTCGAGGTAAAAAGGTAGGAGGAATGCTGTAGGATGTGCAATTGTAATAAAACATTTATCTATTCAATGGTACTTGTACGATTTTGAGTTTGCCGTCCAAATTCCACACATGTGCGAAGTTCATTTTCTCGCCAAAGCGCTTGGCGATAGAGGTTGGCGTCAAGTGCGTAGGACGTTGAGTGATTGTGAATTTGCGTCCGGGCAAGGATTCGAACCTGGGATAGCTTGGCTCACCTGCGATCTTTTCTGTTGAGCTGATTAAAATATCAGACCAGATGCTTTGATCAATAAGGTTAACTGGATGAATTATGCCCTCCAGATTCGACCGGGATAGCTCAGTGGTAGAGCGTGGCGGCTTCAGCCAAGCGATCCCAGATTCGAATCATGGCCCGGACATTTTTCGTCCAGTTGGAAATTTACAACTTGTATGATTACTTTACCAATTTGAAAATAATTGTGTTAAAAATAATCCAGTGTATTCACGTATCCAGCGTTTACTGGAGTTCCATTACCTGCGATCTTTTCTGTTGAGCTGATTAAAATATCAGACCAGATGCTTTGATCAATAAGGTTAACTGGATGAATTATGCCCTCCAGATTCGACCGGGATAGCTCAGTGGTAGAGTGTGGCGGCTTCAGCCAAGCGATCCCAGGTTCGAATCCTGGCCCGGACATTTTTCGTCCAGTTGGAAATTTACAACTTGTATTGTACTCTGCAATCGGAATTAAAAAATAATAAAAATTAGATGAAAATGAGCAGGTTTACTAAAAAATGTTTCACTGCGCATGCGCGAATGCAATCAAAATATAATATGCATAATGTATTAGCTAAGTATATAGAGCAACTTTTGTGAAAGTCTCAAAATCATAGCTTGAAAATTCTGAAAATTATCGTCAACAGAATAAGCTCGAAATCCGTTGTTCCCAAAAAGAAGCAAAAATATGAGGGGTTGTATCAAATATCTGTTGATTAGTTCCAAGATAGCGTACACACTATTGCACGTGCTACTATATTTGGATACAACCCCTCATCTTTTTTGCTTCCTTTTGGGAACAACGGATTTCGAGCTTATTCTATCGACGATAATTTTCAGAATTTTCTAAACCTTTGGCAATATAGTGTATTGATACACCTAATTACTCCATTCGCGAGATATAAGTGCCGTTTAGGCTCTATGAAATCCTTGAATTTAAACACCAGTAAATTTGAGCAGAAATGTTCTTATTATCTAATCGCAGATTTTCTGATATTCAATCAGGAAAAATATTCTGTTCAGAAAACTGGTGCCTAAAAATTAAAAAAAAGTCGCTCTCGAAAATTCTTTCTTACTGCCGCAGACAGAAAGGATTTTCGCTCCCTGAGGATGGTCGTGGTTGCCGACCGAAAGTACTTGGACGGTTTTTAAACATTTTAAACATCTGTTTGTGTCTTTTAAATGTCACATGTTAAGTAACAATGGGATCTATCGAATCTCATATGGATATTTTATGAATAAAGTAAAGTGAAAATTTGTATTTCTCCCTATGTGTTTTGATATATGGGTATCATTTAATATGCCTGATTACTCCAGAAGTGAAACAAAACTCACATTGTGCAAATGTGTGGCATTTATTGACATGCGTTATATATGATACAGAATACAGTGAAAGGTTAAATTACAGTTTATTTTCTCTTGTGTAAAAAACGATGTACTTTCAAAATTCATTAAAATACATTTAAAGTCCTCAATTTTTTTGTGATCTGAACATTTCTAGGAAAATTATTTCAAAGATATAGACAAGACTCAGCGGTACGTTAACTTGTAAAAACTTTTCATTGAACATTGTTGAAATTTAAAGTTCAAATATATGCAACGCTATGAAAAAACTGCGAGCTTGAGATAGAAACTGCTGATAAGCAGTATTATATTCGAGTATTTTTGTGACGCTTTATAAAATAATTATAAATGTTTCAATAATAATTTTTATTTGACAACTTAATAAGGAATATTTATTTCCAATGTCTATACATTTAAAACACAAGCATTTTTTTTTTTTTTTTTTTTTTTTTTCAAAATCCATCGTTTTTATTTTAAACGATTTTAAAGATTATTGTTTTTCAATAAACATTCTTTATTTGTAGATGTACAGAAAATTCTTTTTAAAATCCTTCTTCATTTTTAATTAATGTCCAGGGGGGGAATCAAATGATAGTTCGTTCATTATTCCATTGTTATGTAAAAAAAAAAACCGATTTTTTGTTTTTTATTCATGCTATTTCTTACAAAGAATAACAATGTATAAAAGTTAAATTAGATTTTAAACTCTTGAATGGCGGTGAGATATTTTTATACACTTAATTTTAATCTAGAATTGTACCAGAATATTTTAACATAATTTTATTTTTATAACTTTAGTGGGAAAAGAATAGGTTGTAAAATTCAAATTCTTTATTTTCAAATAAAATGTTTAAAAAATCCTGGTGCGAATTCAACGTTACAGAATACAAAATTTCTTGACTCTGAAAGTGTTAAAATAGTTACTGTCATAATGTTTAATGATCACAATCTTCGGTACATTCTACATACAGGATGATTCATATTTAATCGCTTTGCCGGAGGACTTACTTGTTTCCCCAACTCTCTTGTAGTTCTGATATATCACTAAATGAGCTTGTTACTTTAAACCTCTAATTATTTTTTTTCGTCTAAAATGACAGAAAATGACAATGCCTGAACGGAAGTTAGAGCTTAATAAAAACCCACTTTAGGCCTACCATAAATCTATTTTATTCCATACAAATAAAATCCAATTTTTTATTCTTTTAAATGAGGTCTGTATTATTATCCTAATAATTCATTTAAAAATTTTTACAGTCTTTAAAAATAAATAAACAAATAAAGATGCATTTTTAAGTTTGTTCACGGTGTAAACAAAGGCGATATTTTTTTAAAGATATATATCAAATGGTTTGGGGATACATAAGATCGGTACATATCACCATACCTAATTTCGCCAAAATAAAAAAATGTTGGGATATGATTTTTTTTTCCCAAAATCTGCTGATTTTACATAGAATAAATAACAAGTCGAATCAAGCGAATTATGGAGAAATTCTAACAGACATTATTTCATAGTTTTTCAGATGGCAAACATTTTTGAATCGCTCATCTTTTAATTTCATTTGTCCGCCAATGTAAAACCTGAAATTTTGAAATAAAATCTTTTTGTACATTCAAAGATATACAATTTTTCATTATTGAGATCTTGAAAAGAACCAATGAAGTTTTCTAATTAAAGATAATTATTACATTGTCGTTTGAAACTTTACTCATTCGTTTATGTCAAGGCATACTACATTCCAAGATTGAGCTTTTCCCAAGAAGCTTCAATGACTTTCACTAATCTATTGTTGAATAACTCGTTAATTTGTAGATAGTGTCGCCAACAATTGTGCATGCGCGCAGGGACCAAAGTTATGTTTGGTTACCTAAATGAGTGCAGTTATTTTTGTCAATTTTTTGCACACTAAAATGGACCGATATTTAATCGAATACCATGTTTTCATTGTCAAATCTTTTCATTTCTGTTAACAATTTTCTGAAACATTCCGGAAGTGTTCCAGTGTGCATTTAAAACTATCTCAATGCACACTGGCGAAATTTCCCAAAAAGCTGGCCAAAACCCGAAAATAAAAGTTACATCTTTTCCATGCACAACTTTGCAAATTAATATCTTTAGAATATTTTAAGCTTATCTTTATGCCTATGGAAAAATGCATAAAATTTTATTTTAGCTCATACGTTGATGATGTTCATGATTCAGAAAAAATAATTTTTCTGCTGTTTTAGAACCATAAACTAATTATATTTTAATAATTTTTTATATTTTTAGAATTCGGCTGTACCAGTAGATTTTCAATGCAAGTTTACAAAAAATTCTAAAAAAAAAAAAATCCGTCAACAAAAATGATTGGAATTATATTTAAATACACATTTCTCAAAAAATGTTAGAAATTTTACTTTATTTTGTAAAAATAATAAAAGAAATTTGTATTATTAACTTTACCAAAACAATCTTAATAATAGTTTTTATAGATAATGATGTAATTGTATTATTTGACTATTTCGCTCAATAAAGGTTACGAAATAACATGATTTTTTTTAAAGATTCATCGAAGTTCATCCCCATGTACAGTCGACCCCCCCCCCCCCAAAAAAAAAAGATCACATACACTTTAATCACCAAATTATCCCAGAAAAAATATAGCCATTCGACTGGCAATTATGTCTTCAATTTATGTTTTTTTTTTTTAAGAGTAAGCTTAAGCTTAGTGTGTCGTTTTCAAATTGAAATTTTACAAACCCTGAAATCAATACGAACGCCTGATTTTAACATCATATTTGGATTCTTTCGTAAATTTTACTTTATGATACCAAGCGGGAAGAAATTCGATAAAGTAGTTTAGGAATTGTGCTGTTTTAAAGTTTGGAATTCCTAATGTTAAATTCATTTTTAATCGTTGCAAAACAGATTGCAATGCGAGTAATCTTTTAAGCATAACTCAAAAGTCACCTGGAAGAATGAGCTTTAGTTTTGGATTCGCTTATTATAAGCTTTTAAAAATCGATTTTACTTAAAAGTTTCATACGTTACAATTAATATTATTTCCGAAAATTAATTTCAATACATATATATGTTACGTTTAATATGATTAATCCGGTCATTATTAATAATAACCGGTTATTTTAAATAATGACAGGATTAATTCTATTGACCGTAACATATATATATATATATATATATATACAGGGTGCAATATGTTATCTATCGCCGACTTTTAATTTCTTAACTGTTGGTCGTAGACATATAGTTCCAATTACAAAAACGTTTCAAATGATCTTCTAAAATAAAAGCGTAAGTCATGTGACTGTCATCAACAGTTCCGGGATGGCCGTTTCACTTTTTCATATATGCCAGGCGGCCATTTTTATTCAAAATTATTTTTTTTAATAAAACTGCATAAAAGTTACATTTTAAGAAAGATCGTTCAAATAAATTAATATTTGAGAGATGACTTACGTTCAATTATGTATATATTCTACAATAACTTCAGTCGAAATTAGATTCGCAGTTCAAATTCTCTATTCATGAAAGTAAACAAAAAAAAAGATTGATTCGTCGTGAACATTTAAAATATTAAACCATGGATGTAATCATTCGCAAAGCAAGTTCTCCGCGAATGAATTTTTAGACTGCTGCCTCGCGTCAAAAAAATAATTCGCACCAGTGAGATAATCAAAGTTTACCTTAATTATGTGCTATACAACTCAAGCTCCTTCCGGATCTTTTCTTGACGTAAATTGAACTCATGTAATAATATTTAATGAATCAGATTTTTAGCATTTTTAAAATCGCTGATACAGCTTTTATTTATCGCGTGTACAAGATAGAAACGATACTTTGATTTTGAAATCAAATGTTTTGATTAATGAGATTATTTATTATTTATTTATTTATTTTCTATTTTAAATGAAAAGTGTGAACGGCATGTATTTTAAATTTATGTAATATAAGCATTTTAGATTAAAGTTAAGTATTTTAAATGAAATAAGTGACAGGTTTATAATTTAAAATTAAATTAATGCAGTATGAATGATGGTGATGGGAACAATATTTGGCGATTTATCATCTGCTCCCGGCTAACAAAAATACTCATATTTAAAAATGGTAAATAATATGGAATCAAATTAAAATAACACAATAAAGGTGAGTATTTTAAATGAAATGAGTGATAGGTTTATAATTTAAAATTAAATTAATGTAGTATGAATGATGGTGATGGGAACAATATTTGGCGATTTATCATCTGCTCCCGGCTAACAAAAATGCTCATAATTAAAAAAGGAAATAAAAATAAATAAATGATAGTTTCATGTAAATAAATATTGCTATACATATCAAAAATTATTTATAGAATTAAAATAAAAAATAAAAGTAAATAAACAAAAATTTCCATAACAAAGTTTTCGCCAAATTGACGGGGGAAAAATCGCGCCAACGTGCGTATGTGACACCTGTGTCCAAAAAATATGCGAAATGCTACCATGATCGCAAAAGTTCATGATTTGTCTATTAGAATCTTCCGATTTGGCGAAGGATTAAGGGAAAAATAAATTATGAATAAATGTAACGTGTTGCAATGTTTAACATACATTTAAGGGAGACCAAACTGGTCGCCAGTGGCGGCTAGTGAGGTAAATATTCACGTTGTGCATTGTTTAAAGTAAAAAATGAATTTTATAAAAATTACGATATCTAACATTTTATATGGTCCCCTAATCCCTATAGTTATATTTAGTAAAAGTTTACATATATCATAACAGATATAACACAAAAAGTTCGACTTCTGTACTACAAAAATTGACATAGTTATTAAATTTCAAAGTTTGAGATTTTTGCACATAATTTTGCCTTTTATTGAGGGATCAGTTAAAAAAATGAATTAAAGTAATTCGAGATCGGAATCAAGGTGTATTGTCCTTTCTACGGCGAAACCACTTTTAGCCCGTATCACCAAATCGGGTATCACAAAAGAGGATTATTTCATCTAAAAATTTCAGCTATAACTTTTAAGGGTCGTATACAAAGCGATGAATGAAATATTGAAATTAAACAGAAAAATAAATATAAATTTAATCAGAAAACAGTCTACTATAAAAAATGAACTGTCACGCATTCATTTGTGCATTGTCACCAATGACTTTACAGACACTTTCAGCAGTATCTCCTGTTTTATCTCAATTTCTAATTTACATTCAGTTTAGTTCGTTCAATGTAGTAGATTCCGGCTTTTGATGTATTCATTTTTTATAGTAGACCGTTTTCTGATATGATAAATAAATGGATATTTATTTTTCTGTTTAATTTCAATATTTCATTCTTCGCTTTGTATACGACCCCTAAAAGTCAGCTAAAACTTTTAGATGAAATAACCCTCTTTGGTTATACCTCGATTTGGCGATACCGGCTAAAAGTGGTATCGCCGTAAAAAGAACATTACATCTTGATTTCGATCTCGAATTACTTTAATTCATTTTTTAACTGATCCCTCAATGAAAGAGAAAATCATGTGCAAAAATCTCAAACTTTGAAACTTAATAACTATGTCAATTTTTGTAGTACAGAAGTCGAACTTTTTGTGTTATATCTGTTATGATATGTGTAAAGTTTTACTAAACTTAACTATAGGGATTGGGGGACCGTATAAAAAGTTAGATTCGTAATTTTTATAATTTTTTTTTCTACTTTAAACAATGCCACAACATGAATATTTACCACATTTGAAACGTTTTTGTAACTGGAACTATTTGTCTAGGATCAACGGTTGAGAAATTAAAGGTCGGCGATAGATAGCATATTGCACCGTGTATATATATATATATATATATATATATATATAATAAAACTTTTGTAAATAATAACCATTAAACCACATAAATAATCGACAATAGATAAACCGATAATTAAACTACAATTCATAAATATATCCAAAAATTTACGATTATCAAAATTAAAATAAGTTCGGAAAATACTTAAAGATATGTAGAGAAAGAATGTAATATGCAGAAAGTGAAAATTATTACAAGAGTAATTGGAAACTTATATAGTGGAACACTTTTTTTTCAGGGGCAGTAATATTCCAACAATATAAGTAAAATGTAATTGATTTCTGTTTGAGTTAATAGTTATGAGCTTAATTTATTAACTCAAATTCCCAATCAATTACTAAATGAAATGTAAAGAAAATTGAATAAAAATAGACATATATTGAGTACCTGAACATGATATGTGCAAAATTCATTAATAGTGTGCATTATTGAAATACAAAAACATATTTAATAAGGAATTTTTAGAGAAAAAGAGACAATGCAGTAAAACATACCCCCAACATCAACATTTTAGTTTTCAAAAACTACGTTATCCGTTAGAAATACATGTTGTATATAACAGCTACATTATCATTAAAAATAATAAACTATTTTTACAAATTTAAATATAATTCCTACACACCTATTAATAATTTTTATAATATTCAAAACAATATCCAATCTAAATAATAATAATTTTAATGAAATGGATTTTTGAAAGTAAAATATTAACAGCTTACAGCACAAAAGGATTAAATGAAATGATATTGAATGATATTCGAATATTGACTGCGATATATTAATGGATTTTTATAGCAGCGCCATCTATGAGAAAGAGAAAAAAGAAAAAAGGAATCTAGCTTTACTATTTATTAATTTATTAAAAAGTAAATATTTAAAATATATATATATTAAATAAGACAAAAGTATATAAAAATAATTACATTTATTTCCTATTCTTGAGAAATTATAAACTCCAATTAATATTAGAACAGACTTCAAAGTAATTAAATACCAAAACATTTAGATGCAAATTCAGTATTTTAAACTCTTAATTTGTTGCTGCCATCTATATTGAAACATATGTAACATTTATTTAATTTAATTTAATTATAATAATTTTTTAAATGATGTTGTTTATATCATTTAAAAAAGAGAGGATATTTTAAAGAAAAAAATTTAAATGAATGTGCTAATATTAGAATTAAATTGAAATATTAGTATATATAAAATTTAATATTTGAAATATAAAAAAAAATAATAAAATATAAAAATAATAATTTAAGACCTTTTATAAAATTGAGGTTATTTTTACCTAATAAAATTAAATAAAACAATTTACAAGTAAAATAACAACGTTTTAATCTAGAAATTAAGTTTTTAATAGTAGTATGAGAATTCAACAGAAATAAAATAAGATAATGCTTTATGCAAAATAAAATAAAATAAATTAAAATAAAATAAAAATTCATACTGTTATATAATCTTTGGTATAATCAAATACCTGTAATAACACATGCCTTATAATTAAACCTGATATAATAATGTAAGAAAAATATTGTAAATAACTTTAATTGTCTAGTAAAAGTTTAGATAATTTATCGATTGAAATATATTGATATATATATAAGATATTAACTGTAAGAACTAACAATATATTCGAAATTTATTCTCGAAAAAAATATGAACTGTAACTTATAAAAACTTTTTTAGACTAATTTTTTTCCTATGAACTCTTACTTTTCAAAAAAAATATATGTATTGATATTAATTTCGAAAAACATATTGATTGTAACCTATGAAATTTTCTAATATATTTCTGGGAGCTTGAAATATGCGAATCTGAAATATCACCCCATTTCACCAAGTAATTTTGAGTTATGTTTAAAAACTACAGGCATTGCAGTTCTTTTTGCAAATATTAATAATGGATTTAATATTAAAACTTTAAAACTTTAAAGTGTGAATAATACGTAAACTACTTTCTCGAACGGTTCCTTGTTTGGCATCGTAAGATAAAATTTACCAAACGATCCAAATATGATGCCACAGTTAGATGTTCGTAAAGAAAATTTTCGAGTTTGATACAATATATATGAAGACGTCCCCTAAGCTTTTATTTTAAAACATAAATTGAAAGTAGACATAATTTCTAGTTGCATGGCATTTGTGTTTTTTTTTCTTCTAGGGCAATTTGATGGTTAAAATGTATGGCGTAGTCTCTTTTCCATGGCTGATTGTACCTCATGTGTTGTACCTCATTTATGTTTCATAAGATATTGATCTGTAGCTATTTAACAAAACAATCCGCAATTTGATTATTTGTATATTTTCAGAGATAATTAGGAAAAGCAGAAAGTGATTCGAATTTTGTCAAAAAGAGAATGAGATCAAACAAAAGTTTAGTAGTATGATGTTCCTCTACATTTTATATGCAATGTTCTGACCTTTCTCAAAAGTCACTGTAACAATCGTGTCAATGCAAAAGGGTTTCCGAATCGTTTTGGCGAAAGATTTGCTTGGCATCTCTACCGCTCTGATTTATCACCAATCAACTTTTTTATTATTCGGATATATTAAAGATTCAGTCTTCAGGGATTAACCAAAAACGTGGCAAGGTTGGTTTCACGAGATCAAATCAAGCAAGTCATCGAGGACAGCGAGAAAAGACTGTTTCCTCAAATACATACAGTATTCTTCTCAAACACATACATTTTAAAAGCTTATCTTTTGATTTCCATTGTTCTCACAAATATATCCTGACATGAAATCTTTTTCTTGGTCAATATGGACTATATTTTGGCCAATTATAATTATATCTTCGCCAATATTAACTACATCTTGGACAATGTGGACTATTATCTTGGTCATTAATGGCTATATCGTAGTTATGAACCATATCTTGGTCAATGATGGCCATATCTTGGTCAATATGGATTATATCTTGGCCAATATGGACTATGTATGGCCAATAATGGATATATCTTGGGTATATCTTGAACAATATTGGCTTGAAACATTGTCCCAACGTTAAGGTATTTACATTTTGCCAATATTGTATTATGTCCTTTTTAATGGAGAAATGTAGCAAACTAATTATTTAAAAAAATTTTATACTGTAGAAATATTAGCGAAAAATAGTTCGCAATTTCATTCTCAATATTTAGAATGTAACTCCAATATTTCTGCAATATTGGGAATTAATTGCAAATATTTTGAATGGAAAACTAATATTTTCCTAATAATGCCATTTCACTGCAGATATGTCCAATATAAAGACAAAATTTAATTAATATTACTATATTATTGATATGATTTTCGATGAAGGCTATATTAACGTAATATTGAGCACTAATATAACCAATATAAAGAATATTGATTTGTTACTAGGGGATGCTTCATTTCTTTTTTGCTATAGAAACAACTGAAAAAGATGTTTTAATAATTCCTGAACTCGCAGTTTATGTTATTTAAATGCTAATTAACGTTTTCCAATTAAAGAGATTTATTACGTTGTCGTTTCAAACTTCACTCATTTTGTTTATGTCAAAAGTTATCATTAGCAATTAGGAAAGAGAATATTTTATGATAAAGTATCGCGTTCATTATTAAATGCACTTGCAACTCCACCCTGCTATTTATACCTGTTGACTCACTACTCGACAATAATCAATATCAGTTTAGTGTTTCTATGAACAGTGTTATGGCATTTGGTAGTTTCTGGAAATATTTAAATGAATTTCTCTAGTGCCCTTTGTAATAGAGAAATGAAGCAAACTAATTCTTTTTAAAAATTTAATTCCTCTGTTTAACAAAACACTTAAAATAACTCGTTTAGTTGCATATATATAAATAATATCATTTCGGTTTAAAATGCATAGCTGAAAACATCTTTATTACAAATGTTTTATCGTAAATGTAAGTACATTATGTTAAAACTAACTGATATTTCAGCATGTAATTTCCATTGTTATATTTGTAAATATATTGATTTTTAAAACCCAGAATCATAAAGCTTTTGGGGTGGAAAGAAAATATCTCTGGTTTAAATGCTGTTATGTGCGACGAAAATATTTTACGATACAGTTTTAATTAGACTTGTAAGAATTATCCGGTTATGATATTTTGAGAGATAATATTGTTACAGTTTTTGAAGTGTACCTTCAACACAATAACAACAAATAAAACCATGGAACCTACAGTAACAAAACAATATCAGGCCAATTTAATTTGTTTTAACTCTGTCTTCTTCAATTTTCGCAATAATGGCAAGAAATATTGCCTCAACATCAGAGTGTTTATATTTTTTCAATACTGCACCAAAAAATATTTTGCCCTTTCATTACCAATAATATCTAATGCCAAAACTTTACTGCAATAGCAACATTTTATTACAAACATTTCCAATGTAAAGCAAATGTTTAACCAATATTGGAATTTTATATTGAAAGAATATTTCTAAGGGCAATGTTGAGGTTTTTAGAAGTAAAGCAAAAAGCCCCCCCCCCCAAAAAAAAAAAAAATAACGAAAACTTCAAACATTTTTTTCTTAGAACAGCAATTTAAACAACCAATCAACTCGGATCTTTCAAAAAGTTAATCATCACATATTTTTCTAGTGAAATACGATTTGTCGATTATACGATTGTTTCGAAACATTGATATCTCTCTTCTCTGTAAAACTTTAAGTAACGAAATTTTTTTTTGAAAATTTAAATTTTAGTTTGAATCGATGTTATTTCACTAAATGTGCATATTTTGAATGTCGGCTATGCATTTCACTGGCTTTTAGACTAAAAATACTATTTTTTGTTTCATTATTCGATACAAAGTCGCGAAAACCTCATTTTTCGAAGAGCTCTTGGCAATCAGCGAGCAAGCCGCCATTTTTTTGTAACAGGTTTCCCAAGCCGGATTGGTCGAATGGTAGGTGCCAGACTAAATTTGACATCCTGGTCCTCCAGGTTGAGGGTATGACAATAGTCTGCTCCCTATGTCGTATAAAAAAAATTCCCATTGCAAAAAGAATCTACAAGAATAATAAACCAGATGCTAAAAGACGACGAGTAAGGCTGCGGAAAAGGACTATGATTATGGCTACATGGAATATACAGGGTATTAGATCAAAATGGATTGATGTAATGAGAGAGATTGATGCAATGAAAATCGATTTGATTGTTTTGACAGAGACTAAGAAAAATGGATCAGGAGTTGAAAAAAAAACTTGGAGAATTTATTCGTTTACGAGCTGACCCGCCCAGCGTTGCCCGGGCCCTTCATAAAACCTTAAATAAACCCCAAATTTGTATTATTTTATATATTTTACCTAATTTTGTATGAACCCGAAGTCAAGCGTGACCGCGAGAAACATCCCGTTATTATGGGTTTTCGCAAAAAAATCTCATATTTTATTTTTTTAAATACTTGTGCTTGTCCGCACGCCTCGAAATTGTTGTAGTGATGTAAATCTGGTCTACCGAGATGTTCTAAAAAGATTGTGTCGAAATAGGAGCGTTTAGTAACTTTTAGCGTAAGAAAAAAAATCTTTTCATGAAGCGCGAAATGACCTGCGTTCGCCGGTGTTTTTAAAAGGGTTAAAATCCGTATTTAAAAAAAAATTACTTAACCCTTAATTGCATAGTGATGTAAATTTCCATCGCTTTTTATTTAACTTTTAATAAATAAATCAACTTCTTCGCCACCACTAATGTTTATATAGAAATATTAATCCAGTAAATTTCCCGTGAACTATGTTGCTGAACAAAGTTAAAAATCTATCTTAAAATTTCTGGAGTCTAATATTTAATATATGCATAAAAAACACACAATTGTTAAAGAAAAACTCATGCAAAGAAGGGTTAAACCGTCTTTTAGAAAAAAGTTTCAGCTCTAAGAGCATATGTGTTTGGTTTGTCTGTATCTCTAAAATTGTGCTATTGAGGGGCGTTGGCGTAAGGGAGAAAACATAAGCCGGGGAAAACGACACTTTTTCAAAAATGTTTTTCAAAAGGTAAACATATATACATATATATATATATATATATATATTTCGAATTTATTACAGCATTGGAGACGTAAGAGTGCGATCTTTCAGAATATACTTTACGTTTTTAAATAAACAAAATGGTTTAGCCGATAGAATTTAAAACAGAATTGCGAATTAAACGCATTATTCATGTAAATGGTTCTTCATTCTCGTACGATGCGATAAATCGGGTTCTGGGCATGCGCGAGTTCTGAAAGCCGGCTCGCAAAAAATAGATGAGTTATTGATCCGTTTTTAATTAATATGTTTGTTAATTTTCAAAGTATTAAAAATCTGAGACTCAGATGCACCAGGCCAGACCTTGGACTATCCACATCTAAATTTGCAGACTTCTAGGTGGGCTAGACTTTGCTAGCCATCGCAGACAAACAAATAAACAAACACACACAGAGTGAAATTTTCTTTATAGATTCTCAGGAGTTCCAAAGGAGAAAAGAGCGAAGCGAGGAGTATCACTTTTAAGGAAAAAGAAATTTGAGTGAAATCTTAAGAACTTTGAAGCTGTGGATGAGAGAATTTTAAAGATTAATATGGATATTTTTGGGAGAAGAATTGCTATTTTAGGAATTTACGCTCCAAATAGTGATGAAATCATTGAAGTTAAAAGAGTGTGTTTTATCAAAAACTGCAAGAAATCACTGATGAAATCGGAGGCAAAAGAGAAATTATAATGATGGGTGATTCCATCGGAAGAACTGGATGGCGGCACCTGACGCTATAAACCGAGTTTATATATATATATATATATATAACTGAGAAAATACACAATTATCTACTTAGGTATAATAAATGAATGTAAATTGATTTTACAAATACTTCACACTTCTTGAAAAAAAATCCCCACCCCAAACAAACAAACAAAAAAAAATTAAAGTGGTGCTACTCCTTAACTTCTTTCAAGTTTATAAAGATGTAATTTTTTGTAATCGATGTTTCAGTCACTTCCTAATGTGCTAGAGATCTGAAATAATGTACACATGTGTTTTGTTTTGCTAAAAATTGTTTACATATTTTTAATATTTCAAAAACTTGATTAGATATAGATTACTTTGAGTTAATAGATTACCTTTAATTAAATTTTGATTATCTATTGAAAAAAAAAACAATTATGACTTTTTGAAATAATATTCAGGCATGTATTTTTTTAAAATATGTTACCACTTGATCTAACAATAAACATTTATTTGCTACTATAATGCAAAATAACATTTGTAGTAATATAAGTGAATATGCAAAACTAGGGAAAAGTTAGCGGCGTTCCTTGAATTGGCAATTAATTGTCTAAGCTTAGCAAGAGCTACTTCTTCCTCTTCTCACCTACGCAAAAAAAGGGGTCTGAAGAATAAGAAGTAGAAAAAAAATATATATACTATATTAAAAAAGCACGCTTTTATTTATGTAAAAGTAGAATATATATAAACATCTGGACTGTTCGTTGCGTATCTTATCTGTAAATATTGTATAACTGCTGGATTTATCTATAAAATGCTTCTCAGATTGTATGAAAGACTGTGAGTGCAATCTTTTTATTATTATTATTATTATTATTATTATCATTATTATCATTGGATTCTCTTTTAATTTTCCATATGTTTTTATATGATTTTCTATTTCAGTAGAGTTTTTTCTCTTGTATCTTCATTTTTTACTTACATTCAATGCATTATATTGACAATGACAAATTAGCCTGTCCAGTATATGAAAATAATTCCTTTTTTTTGCGACACGTGGCTGTTCTTGTCGACTGATGATTAAACTCTCACGTGTCGCATTGTTTTCATTTTCCATCTTCCTATGATTTCTATATTTAATTTCTGTTCCAATTTATGATTAGATCCTTTTTATATCATTTTTTGTTTGGCATCATGTATCTTTAAAAATATGCCTATGATCTTTAATATATTGACATTTCCTGATACGTTTTATTTAGTAAGATGTTTTATATGTATTTTGTTACTATAACAATTAATGTAAAATATTATTACATGCCATCTTTAAATAAGATATTCGGTCATTTTTGTTATACGAACTTGTAATTTACTTTTTGGTAAAATAAATTCTAGAAGCGTAAGGCATCAATTGAAATACTTTAAGAAAATTCGAATTTTAATCATATTCATAGTATATTAAAAATATTAATGAGTATTTAGGGTTGGGTTGGGTTGATTATTGACGGCCAATTATCTACACTAGGGATATAGGCCCGGGAGGAGTGCCCTTCGTGGGGGTCTTTCTAAGGGAACCTAATCCGTATTTACGCATGGATAAATCCACGGCTCGAAGAAAACCACGAAAACTCCGAACGATTAGGCCGACGGGCGCGATTGGGATCGAACCCAGCACCTCCCGTCTACCAGCTTCGAGAGCACAACCTCTCAGCCACTGGTGGGGCAATGAGCATTTAGGAATTTTCTTTCTTGTTATTTTCATTGTGGCTTAATTTTCATATCGTAATGTTTTCATCTTCACATTTTTGATAAAAGAAAATTGTTCTACTTTTACACGAATAAAAGCGTGTGTTTTTCCCATTTTTATTTTTTATTTTTTAACCAGTGAAACCGTGCGAGGATTTCGCACAGCAATCTAATATTTTATAGCAATATTTAATATTTTTTATATACAGATTTAAATTTCTAAAGAAAAATTAACGATAAAAATATCTGAAAACAACGCTATTCAAGCAAGAATATCATCTCATTTTATCCCATTACAGTTGCAGTAAAAACTGATCGTAAATAGAAAAAGACACGCGCGAGGAAAATAAATGAACACTCTTATTTCAACTGCATTAGAGGATGACGTCATCCGCTTCAGGAAAAAACATGAAACAAAGAAAAATAAATTGTGTACATATACAATACAATTACAAAGCACACCTTTTAAGGAATACGTGAAATATCACTGCTTCGATCTATCGATGGTGTCTTTTTCTTCTTAACATTTCCATTTCGATTTTGCCTTTTAATCATAAATATAAAGTAAAGCCGTACGGAGACATGCACAGTTTTTCTTTTTTGTACTATTTATTTTTTTATACCCATTGCTGAGCATGATATAATGCAATAATTTATTTTTGTGGCAACATTGATATTTGAGGGGGAAAAACCCTTTCATTTCATTTATGAAAACAATGCTGTTTTAATTTTTAATTAATTGCAAATTTTAATCAAAAACATGTTTTAATGAAATGTAAGTGTACTATGTCAGAAGCTGGTTCAAAAACCTTTCGAACGATACCTCATTCATTTTTGTGCGTTTTGCAAATCCTTACAAAAAGGGATGTTGACAACAGAAATAATATGTAATTTCACATTCTTTTGGTAGAGTTGTGTTAATTAATTTTCATGGTTTTTGTGCACGTTGTCTTTTTGGTGGGGAGTTTTGCTTTTGAATTTTGCTTGAAGTCAGGCCAAAATATCATCTCATTTATTGCATCAAAGTTAAAGTAAAAATTGATCGAAGATAGCAAAAGGCACGCGCCATAAAAAATAAAATAAAATAACAGTCGGATTTTAACTGCATTAGAAGATGACATCATCCGCTTCGAGAAAAACATGGGACAACGGAAAATAAATTGAATTCATATAAAATACAATTTAACATAACAAAGCACACATTTTAGGCTACACGTGAAATACAACTTTTCGATCGATCGATGTTATCTTTTTCTTCTAAAAACTTGAAATTGAATTTTGCTTTTTAATCATAAATAAAAAGTCCGTGCAGAGATCAATAGTCTTCTCGTGCACGAAAATGGTAGGATACAAAATTTAGTCAAAATCGTTTGAACCGTTTTTCAGGTACAATTACCTTGACCGACCTATGGTGACCCAAAATGACCCACTAATCGAATTTTCTGGAACATGTGACCTAGCCCAATGGTATTCTGGTACCCCAAAACGGTAGGATACAAAATTTTGTCAAAATCGTTAGAGCCGTTTTTAAGATAAAATTTGCATATATATATATATATATATAACCACGCACACACACACAAAATATTTGCTCGTATTAGAATATATGATATCTTTTCATCTTTTTTTGTATTATTTTTTATAATCATTCTTGAGCAAGATATAATGCTGTATTTTAGCTTTGTGGCAACACTGATTTGAGAAAAACCTTTCATTTCGTTTATGAAAACAATGCTGATTTAATTTTTAATTATCTGCAATTTTTAATCAAAACATGTTTTAATGAAATGTACGTGTACTACACTGTAAAAAAAATCCTGAGGTTACTAAAATTTTTTTAGTATATTTGTATTCCACAGATTTTTTTAGTAACCGGTATTATAACCGGAATCGTTGCTAGCTGTTTTTTAGTAATTCTTACAGATTTTCTGGTAATTGAGTAAGAATACAAAATTTTTTTTATTAATTGCAAAAATCAATGAGAAAAACTAATTTTTTTTTAGTAGATCAACCCATTTTGTTTTTCTTACAGTGTATGTCAGAAGCCGGTTGAAAAAGCTTTCGAATGATACATCATTCATTGTTGTGCGTTTTGTAAATGCAAAAAATCTCCTTCAATGAGGGAGGGGATTCTTCAATGACACGAATTCAAACTAAACTAAGAAAAATATATTCTTTATAAGCTTTCTTATATCCATCTCTCATTCTTTGAACATATTATGAAGGTAAACATAAAAATTTGTCGTATCAAACATCATTAACCTACATAATGTACAAATTGGCTTACATGTCGTGAGTGAAAACTTTTTTGAATATCATCTTATGAATGATAGGCTGGTTTTCCTTCATCCAACCTATGCATAATCAATCAAGAAATCGAGAAAAAGGCGTCGGATATGCGTAGGGTTATTTGCAGAACTTGTTTTGCTAAAAAACGGGTTAATAGAATAAATGGAATATCAAGGTTAGTAGACCGTTATGATTATCATGTAAAGTCTATGGTGGCAGAAGTTTTAGAAAGTTAACAAAAGAAAGATGTTTTGATGTTATGAAAATATAAATAATCACCATTCAGTTTTAGTCGCAATAACATCTTACTTTTTTTTCTGTAATTGCAGATCGTATTTACATTAATCAAATCAGTAACATTAGTGAATTAATTACATTTGCCTCCGGATAGATTCTAGATAATTAGATGATTCCCGTTTTCATATCAGACAGCATATACGAAGTGATTAATTTACATTATTGGTATAGGCTGCGCCTATTAACACAATTTCCCATGTATATTAATGACTATATAAATTGATCTTATTGCAAAATTGCGTTTCAAAAATATCCTGCAGTGTATTTTCTTTAACCATTGTTTTTCGATATCCTGTTACAATTACGATCTCAGAATCACCATAAAAATTAACTAAGTAGATATCTCATTCATGAAAGATATTGCAAACTTTTTTGTTTTGTTAAGAAATGATTCAATCATTTCAAAAACTGCATAAGTCCAAGATTTAAGATTTTTTCCGTAATCAATGAAAATTGAGCTAAACACAAATTAGATATTTTTTTGTGCTCAGTATATTTCTTTTTTTTTTAAATATGTATGTCGGTTATCAGTCATTTATTTTATAAGGATTAGAATTAAAAAAAGAAAAAAAACTTTGGATTTATGTTGTTTTTTCAATCAATGAGATTTAATGCCCTACAAATAATACAGTATATATATATATGTATATATATTAATCCCATACTAAGTATTTGAGAAAATAGACATAAATCATTTACGTCTGCGTCTTAATCTGTAAATACGTGTGTAAAGTCCCACAACTAAATTTCCCTTATGGCGTATTTTGCACACCATGTATTTCTAAATTTCTAGGAAAATGGATTAATATGTATGTCGGTTGTCAGTCATTTATTTTATAAGAATTAGAATTAAAAAAAGAAAAAAAAACTTTGGATTTATATTGCTTTTTCAATCAATGAGATTTAGTGCCCTACAAATAATACAAAAAAAATATATATATTAATCCCATATTAATTATTTGAGAAAATAGACATAAATGATTTACGTCTGCGTCTTATCTGCAAATACGCGTGCAAAGTCCCTCAGCTAAATTCCCCTTATGGCGTATTTTGCACACCATGTATTTCTAAATTTCTAGGAAAATGAATTAATATTTTATAAGATTAATTTTAAATCAAGGACAATGACCATGTAGTATCTCTATAATAAAACCGTAAGTCATGTGACTGTCATCAACAGTTCCGGAATGTCCGTTTCACTTTTTCATATGCCAGGCGGCCATTTTTATTAAAATTATTTTTTCGAATAAAACTTCATAAATGTGACATTTTTAGAAAGATCGTTCAAAATAAATTAATATTTGAGAGATGACTTACGTTCAATTATGTATACATTCTCCAATAACTTCAGTTGAAATTAGCTTCGCAGTTCAAATTCTCTATCCATGAAAGTAAACAAAAAAAAAAAGATTCATTCGTCGTGAAGGTTTAAAATATTAAACCATTAAACCATGGAGATAATCGTTCGTAAAGTTAGTTTTCCATGAAAGATTTTTTGGAGCGCTGCCTGGTGTAAAAAAAATAATTCGTACCAGTGACACAATCAAAGTTTACCATAATTATGTGCTATACAACTCAACTTCATTCTTTATCTTTTCTTGATGTAATCTGAATGTAAACAAATACAACTCATGTAATGATATTTAATGAATCAAATTTCGAAACAAATTGTCAGTTAATTTGGTATTTATGTATTATACGTGAAAGGAAGAGAGACCACCGAAAATGATTGTTAATCACCAATCATATTTACCATTATTAATGACCAATCGCTTTCAAAACAGTAATTTAATATACATTTACAAAATACATAACATCATTAAGTACTTTTGTGTTATTTGGGCGTAAATCTCGCCAATAGAATTTTTAAAATCGCCAATACCAGCTTTTATTTTTCGCGTGTGCAAATTAGAAACGATACTTTTATTTTGAAATCAAATGTTCTGATGGAACAGCTGTCGTAGACGCACCGGGAAACTATATTAACTATAGAGTTGCAATATAGAGAGAAAAAACGGGTTGCTGTAATTAGAATTATAGGCGGTAATGTTGGTGTGACATATTTACATGATTATCAAAACTGGCTTCCAAAAGTTCAATGTTTCACCAAACCATACTCGAAAATTACGTGTTATAATATGCACTCCGATTATGTCACATTATTCAAGACGTTTTAAATGAGACTAATGATAGATTTTCTTCTTGATTCTCCCGTAATCAAGTCTACAGCCAAAGTTAGCGAGAAACAAACAAACAAACAAAAAAATATTGGCAACAATATGGTTCAGTGTAAATGGTGGATATCATTAAAGACTTTCACAAAATAGACTTCCTTGCACCAAATCGTATTAACTAAAATACGCCATTTGGCAATGGATCCAATTACGGAAAACTACTTAATATGTTTAAGAATCTCCTCATTAGCAAGCATATTGCAACTGATAAGCAAACGGATATGAAGCATAAATGCTTAAGTTGGTTAAGCGGTTTTTGTCAAGAAAGATGAAATACATAACAACAAAAAATATGCCAAATGCTACCATGATCGAAAAAGTTTTGATTTGTCTATTAGAATCTTCCGGTTTGGCGAAGGATTACGGAAAAAAAAGTAAATTATGAATAAAAGTAACGTGTTACAGTGCTTAACATACATTTAAGGGGGACCAAACTGGTCGCCAGTGGCGGCTAGTAATATTATAAAAACCCTTTAACATAGGCATATTTGACGATATTTTCGAACATATTTGTAAATATTTCCATACTTAAATTTGTAAAACCAAACTGTGTACAAAATACACCAGCGCGAATAGTTATAGGTTAAAGATTAGCATTTAGTTCATAGATGCCTAATATTATGGATTTTCAGTAACATAATTTCAGAACAGCAATATTTGCCTTATTAAATCGCAGAATTCTGTGATTAAATAATACGAAAGTTTACTATTTGTAAACAGTGGTATTCAAAATCTGTAATATTGACACCTATTCATTAAAACACATAGTCATGTTTACTATCGTGTGCGATCCCATTTTCTTCTTGTTCTGTTATTGGACAGTGGAATTGTCATTGACAAATGTTGTTTTTGCGATAAACGACAATTTTTAGTGGCAAGAGATAAACAAATGTATGTCATTTTCGTCTACACATGTGAACCTACCAACAAGGACACGTTTGCAAGGGGAAATAATGGTTTTGAAAAGAAGTGCACTTATGTAGTTTTTGCAAAAAGCAATTCAAACGTAAATAGTACAAAATGTCTACAATTTACCCCTTCGCAACGAGCATCGCGTATACAATCGTTAATCTTCTTATAGCAGTAATTCCAGATTGAAAATAAATTTTTGCCTGATTCAATTGCAGATGCTCCGTGATTAAGTAAGGTAAAATTTACTATAAAATTTACGGGTAGAAAAAAGAAATTGAAGATTTTATGCACTTTATCCATCACGTATACGAAACGCTCATCACGAAGGGGTTAAAATAGATGTGTTTAGAATTCGACTGAGAAAAAACGCACTGGGACAAACGTCACAAAATTTGGTGTAAATAATAGTATTTATATCATGGGGAAAGAATTAAAAAGAAAAAAGAATATGGTCAGATTTTCGCCACTGAGATAAAAAGTAGCACCTCAAGGCCACAAAATTCCATAAAATGTTAGATAATCATTTGAATTTTTTTTTTAAAATTCCTACGTCAGTAAAATACGAATAGAAACTAAAGCTTCTATGAAATGCTAAGCAGTACGTGTGACGTCCCTTTTTTAGTTCCTATTCCAGTAAAACAGACATAGAAAGTAAATATTCTATTAAAAGACAGACACATCGGAATGTCCATTTTTTAGTTCCTATACTTATAGTACTGCATAAAATCAGCTTGCAATGCCACTTTTCCCCCTGGTGGCAAAAATATAAACTAGTTGTTTTCGCGATATACCTATATTGCCCATTGTATAAATGATATTTAAGTAAAATTTTATTGCGTTTGCCAAGTGTATATATAATTTTCAATTGACCTCTGAAACCTCTACTTTAATCACGGACACTCTGCATATATTTATAACAGATATATTCTTATTCTTAACTTTCTCTCATTTTTTATAAAATTCCTATTATTAGTTCACACTCTCCCTATACATATTTATATATATTGTTCAAATTTTCAATCGTTAATAAAATACTTTTTATTCATCCACTCAAGTTCAAATACATTTTTTTTAACTTGTAGTACATGACACTTGATGTTAATACAGTTTTTTCAAATATTAATTCGTTAATTAAATTTAATTAATTTGTTTTATATGGGAGAAAAATATCAACACGCAGCCGACTTATCTGAGACATTAGTTCCATTTAAAAGCATTAACTCACAAGTCTTGATAACGCAGTCGGTTAAGCTCTCAGCTCGTAGCCACAAGGTCCCAGGATCGAACCTCGCCTGGTACGGAAGGAAATTCTCCCGTACTCGAAAGTAAATTTCGCTTATATAAGATATTTAGGAATAAGTACCGTCATTGGCGAAGCGTGTAGATCGCTGGAAAAAAGAATTCTTTTTTTGACCCAAGTAGGAATTGACTTTTTTTTTTTCTTTTTATATTACTTGTTTCTCAGAAAGTCATGTTTCTTTTGATCTAAAATAGAAGCATTTCATTATGAGACTATGACGTAAATAGGTTTGTGAGAAGGCAGAGATAATGACGTCCATGATTCCGTTACGAGTTAAAATTTCCTTATGATTTCCAACAAAGAAGTTACTCTGCCCATCATCGCGAAATGCAGGTTCCTTAAAAATCGCGAAACATGTGTCTCAATATTCTGCAGAAAAGGAACCCAAATTTCCTTATCCATTTACACAAACTTTCAAAATAAAATAATTTTGAAGATTTGTCTAAAACAACTCGTTACTGTTTATTTAAATTACAAAAATGGCTTAAAACATATCAAACACATGATCCCTTTTTGAAAGATAATATATTCAAAAATTTCAATGTGATCTCAGATAAAATCCATTATGGCTACTAGTATAAAGACTGTTAATGCAGAACTTTCTACAATTATTTTTATAAAAATATAAAATTTAGTTAAATCCGAAAAAATACCATGTTTGTATGCCAACTACCAAGATGGGTTATTGAACTCGAAAGCAATCTTTGTTCATTTGTGCGTTTGTACATATTAATTGAATATAATAAAAATAAATGCCTGCTCAATATAATGTAATTTTTCCTTTCTATTTTGTATAGATTAAGTTGTATTATTTACTACTATCTGCATTTTAAATCGGTAGTTCTTTTGTATTTTGGTAATCCCACATATATTGACATATGGATCAAACAGATCCGATTGGTAATTCTTATATAGACTATTTTTGGTAGTCGTCGAAGGATTAAAGAAAATTCAATGTAAGCAGGAATAGAATGGCAAAGCCTTCCGGTTTTCCGTTGTCATCCTGCTGAAAAACAATTTTATTTTTCAATAGGAAAGATGATGCTTAAATTCACTTATATTAGGGATCTATAGATGTAGTGGCTAAAGTTGAGTACTAAATAATTTTGAAAAATTTGATCCAATATACAAAAGTAAGAGTAGGCTATAGACAATAAAACTGTTTTATGTTATCCCAAGAGCTAGCAAAATTTTTATTTAAGGTATTTTAAAAAGAGAATTTTTGAAGATTTTTCGATCAGTGTAAAAAAGTGCGGTGAATGTAAATTCATGGGTCTGCTACTCAGAAGTTCTGATGTTAAGCAGTCCTTTAGTCCTTAAGGATTAAAAAAAGATGCTCATTTAATGTATTTCAACGAGGCATATTTTGTAATATATATTACAAGGAAAAGTGATTAAGTAAGTCACAAAAGATAATTAAATAATAACTTACAATGATATTCACTTCAAAACTATTTTTATTTCTCAACATATTCACCACCAATATTTATGCACTTATATCACCGTTTTATCAGTGGCCCAACACCAACTGCATTACATTATTTGGGTTGCTGTCTCAGCCACACTGTGGAAAAGTTAGGACTTCAAGTTGAACACAGGAGACAATACAAAAGTTTGGTTGGCAACTTCTTCAATATCCACCATACAGCTTCGACTTAACCCCAAGCGATTTTCATCTGTTTAGTCCACTAAAAAACCATCTTGGAAGCAAGATGATGTTCACAGATGATGAAAAAATTCTTGAAGTCCTAATGTGGCTGATACAGCAACCCAAAGAATCTTATGCAGCTGGTGTTGGGATACTGATAAAACGGTGATATAAGTGCATAAATATTGGTGGAGAATATGTTGAGAAATAAAAATAGTTTTGAAGGGAATATCATTGTAAGTTAATATTTAATTATCTTTTGTGACTTACTTAATGACTTTCCCTAGTATTTAGATAGGTATTATGTGTAAGTGCAAGACCAAATAGATGTTATATTATACTCCAGGCAGACCGCCATACATACACTAAAAATAAAAGGTCATTTAATGTATTTCATCAAAGTTGTTTGTTTAACATATTATTTAGATAGCTATTATGTGTTAGTTCACAAAGGGCCAGAGCGAACAGAGGTGACATACTCCTGGCAGACCGTCATACATATGATGAAACAATAATAGTTTTAAAAAAGGGCCTTGTTGAAATATTATATATTAACTAAATAATATATTAAAAACCAGCCTTGTTGCAATTCCTTAAATGACATTACATGTTTAGAATATATGTAAGACGATCTGCCTGGAGTATATCACCTCTGTTCGGGCTGGCACTTTATGAATTAACACATAATAGCTTTCTAAATAATATGTTAAAAAAACCAGCCTTGTTGAAATACCTTAAATGACATTATATTTCTGCTGCATGTATGGCAGACTGTCTGGAATGTGGCACCTTTGTGCAGTCTGGCGCTTTTATAAGTAATATGTAATAACTCTCTAAAAAATATTAAAAAATTAGCTTTAGTCAAATTCCTTCGATTTTTTAGAGATTAAAGGACTCCTTATGCACTAGATTACTATCCTACAAAAACATAGTATGTTATTGCTGTCGTTGTATATGTGAGATGCATGACGTATTTTCCATACTTACACAATTTATACAGCGATATTTCGAGGGAAAATTAGTAATTAACTATTAGAAATGTATGTTCTTTTCCCTTACAATATATATATATATATATATATTATAGGAACATAATTAGGAAAAATTATGACTAAAAATACTGAAAATAAACCTATCGTAACATTAAACCTTAACTTTGTATATTACAAATACAAGGATGGTAATCGAGTTCTAACTTTACCACTTCTAGTTGCTGATGCTTTTTACATTTACCGCATTTTTCTTCACCCTTCAAAACAATTTCAGCCTATTTGAAACACCATAAATAAAAAAGCTGCTAGTTGTCCTTCTGTGTATAAAATATGTTAAAGTACCTTGAAAATTTAAAAAAAAATTATTTTAAACAAACTCTCAGGTTGTTATTGATAAAAGAAATGTAATTTGACTATTCATTTTATTAGCACAAATATCTGAACAAATTTGAGAAAACAAAATGTTACATAAAGTGATTTCTTCTTCAAAAATACAAAATCCTGCTATGAATGACATTATTTATAATGTGAAATCCTTTCTACTCCATTATTTTCTATTCCAAAGCATGCTGTCGAAAACTTCGTAAAATTGTAGAAAGCTTTGCTGAGGAAATATTGACTGAAAACGTCTTTGACTGTTTTGACGTTATTTTAGCCTTCGTTTCAACTTGATTTACAAGGTACTTTTAGGTTATGCATCGACGCACAGTTTTGACAGAAAACGGATGCTGAAATAAGATTCGTTAGTTAAGTTTCCATTTGTATTTAAATTTTATTATATGTGATATTTTCTTATTAGAAGTATATGTTAGAAAATAAAAGTTTATTTCAAATGTTTACGTAATTTTAAAAATTTTGTTTACTTAAAGAATTGTTGCTTAACCGTAGAAAGAGGAAAACATTTAATTTCCTTTTTTCTTCATAGCGAAAGTTATTTGTAAATGAAAATTTGTAGAGTAAAAATATATTAGACTCAAAAGTTTTCCGATATATTTTTTTAGAAAAATAATATATATTAGATGTGGAAGTAATTGTGTTGGTGCACTTTTAAGATAATTTGTGGTTATCTGTAATGCCTAGATACCGGGTGTCCAAAGATGGACTGACTGATTTTAAAATTCTATAACTTCCAAACGGTGACATTTATTTAAAAATTTTTTGCAAGAGAGTAATGTAAGATGTTAGGAGTTTTTTTACTGCGATTCCCGATTTTAGCTCGAATTACCAGCAATAGATGGCGCTGCGAGTGATTTAAGTGCAATCTAAGCCAAAACTAAAATCTCCCAGCATTTATGTGGAGGAAGGAAGTTCAATACATGGAGTGGGTCTCATTCTCTAACACAATCTTGTTCTTAGGGTCCGATTCTGAATAAGATGTTATTGGTGAATGAGACCCACTCCATGTATTGAACCTCCTTCCTTCACATCAATACTGGGTGATTTCTGCTTTTGTCTCAATTGGATGTCTATTGCTCGCAGTGCCATCTATTCCTGATAATTCGAACTAAAATCAGGAATCGCAGTAAGAAAAACTTCCGACATCATACATTACTCCCCTGCAATAATTTTTTAACTATCTGTCACCGATTGGAAGTTATTGAATTTTAAAATAAGTCAATCCAGTTTAGAACACCCGGTAAAAAAAATAAAAGAGGGATGTATATTAAATGTAAAATTGTACAACATTTGAACAAAACGCATACATAAAAAGTGACAAAATTGCGGATTTTGAAAATGAAGCTTCTGGTTTTGATGAATAAAGAAATTTATTTTTTCTTGATAAAGGAATTATTGAGATAAAATATACAAATTTTATTTCAAGATCTAATTTTTCATGTATAATGTACTCTTTGACAGTTGATTAATTGACATGTAAGCCATGTTAACAAGGCGATCCTTTGAATAAGGTAAGTAGAATATATTTTTTGTAAGTAATGTTTCTTTTTCACCACCATGATAGCTAGCTTCTATCCTCTTGTCTGTTTTGAAATGTTTCAAAGTTAAATAAATGTATTCTTACAAGAACCATAATATCTCTAAGAAATCGATTTAGTACTAATCGGGATATCTTACTTACCTTCTTGGAAAATATTGTTTATAGAAAATTTGCTTAAAATTTGGGCGTTAAAAATATTTTTTAAAGATTCTTGTTTTCAAAATGTACTCGATTAATTTTCATTGAATCGTCTTAAAAATATCAGAAAATATTTATTAACGATATTAATATGGAAAGATGATTAAATAAATCCACTAAGCATTATTACTTTAAAAAAAACTGTTTTTTAAAAAAGAAAACTGTTTCTTCTTTTTTTGCTAAGCTCTGCAGAGAGTGGGTCTTTTAAAGAGAATGTGATTGAAATTTGTTTTGGGGTGAAAACTTACGTGCGGCCATGTATGTATATATACGCGTATTTTAAGCATGTATATTTCTAGCAGTTCAGCATTTACATAAAACTATTGCCGTGATACCCAAAAATGAGACCGGGTCTTCGTATATTAATTTTTACACCAAAAAGGCCGTAAATCTAAATTTTTAAAAGGTTTTTTTTTTTTTTTTTTTTTTTCTTTTTTCTTTTTTTTTACAACAATTTATAATAATTCATGTACTTATTCAAAATCATCTATATTTGTGCGAAGATTTTAATTCATAAAATTAATATATTTTTTTAATAATTGTATCACAATAACGTTATTTTCAGACTTTTAATTTTACCAGCTTCAAAATTAAAGTGAAAAATATCGTCCTTTTGAGAAAAGTATAAAAAATTGCGCAATATTATGATAAAATATAAGTTTATTATATTAATTTTTACTGATGGATGCGTCCTGCCATTGAGGCTGTAATCTCGGACAAGCGAAATTCTGGCACCCAAGAAAATGATGTCATGTTTAAAGAAAACTTTCATTCACAAATCTGAAACACAGAAAAAAGAAGGAAGAAAAAGGGCTTTTCTGCATTTTTTTTCATGTCTGTGTTTTTATTGAACTTGGTTGTTTTTAGACAAACTCATAAAGTAATTTTCATTCGTAAATGCATAAATATTTCTGTGAGAAGAAAAAAATAAATTACTTTAATCTTAATATACATTGTTTGAAATTCTTATCCTGATTGTATGCATGTTTTAAAAAGTAAGAGCACTGCCAAAGTGAGATGGGGTAATTTTTGGGGTAGGTCTTATATAGCGAGTACCCTCGAAAATCATTCCAGGTATTATTTTCAGAGAAACAGGGTGTGTGAAATTCAGAGTATGTTATATAATATAATTAATGCAAAAAATATAATTGTATGGTACAAGCTGCGTAGCAACACGTTGTGTTGCATTTGCATTTTATAACATATTTCGAGTTTTGGGAGAAAATACATAGCAATCCAGTCTTTCAATTAAAATGTATAAGTCATAAGCTAAAAATGTAATTATTATCATTTATAATTTTTGATTAGACCTTTCAATCGCCATAAAATTCCTTAAAATTGATCAATAATTTCTGGAGTTTTTAAGCGCTGAAAGATTGGTTGATTGATTTATTTTCCTGGTTTTTCTCTATTTTCTAATAGATATATAAATATACTGGAATGCAAAAAACTGAAGATTATAGCCAGAATTATCCTTTATAAATCTTAATTAGATCTTTCAGTTGCTGTAAAATTCCTTAAAATTATCAATTAGTTACCGAGTTTATGAGTATTGTAGAATATGGTTGATGGATTCATTCTCCCCGGTTTTCTCTATTTTCTTAAAACTATTTTATATATTGGAATGCGACAAACTGCAAATTGTAGCCAGAAGTATCATTCATAAATCTGTAGTAGATCTTCCAATTGCCGTACATTTTTTTAAAAATAATCAATTGGTTCCCGAGTTTGGTAGTAAAGGATTGGTAGATGGATTAATTCTCACGGCTTTTCCTGTTTTCTCAAAAACGATTTTGATATCGGAATGCGACAGACTACAGATTGTAAACAGCAATAAGCTGTATATGTCCCTGATAAGTTCACTGTTTGTTATGCAAACGTTTCTGATGCTATTCCGCACAAACAGACAGACAGAAAAAATCGTTTCAAATGTTTTTATTATTATTATTATACGTCGTTTAAATAGTTCAATGAACAGAGAAATAAGTGTTTTTCTGAAAATCTCTCCAATTTTATATAATGTAGATTTAAGTATGTTGAATATTATTATGTATTTACAAACAAAAATAATTATTATGTATTGTACAACTCTGTTTCTCAATAGCAGTACGCCTTCAGAGACTATACTTCTTTGGGATATCTGGACATTTTCCAACTTAAGTGAATAACGTTTGAATAATGATTTTGTGTTATGTCTTTGTTTTTTCCATTTTTGGTACAAGTTCTCAGATCTTTGTTTACTTTTACATATTGTAAATTAGGTTTCATCTCATGTGAAACGGCCTAAAATCTAAGTGAAAAAAAAAAAAAAAAAAAAAAAAAAAAGCTCAGCTCTTCATAAAATCTTTAGATTCACAATTAATTTATGAAATGAACAATTTTCAACAATTTCTCTTTATACATTTTACAAATATCCATAAGATGTTATTTATCAATATGTTAATAACATGTTTCTCAAACTGTTTTACCTCATGGTACATTTAAACCTCACACTAAAATTAAGGTGATGAAAAAGTATGAAAGAAATATGCGTCATTTTTAATCTATTTATTAACACAAACAAAGTGCTTCATCAGACCAAAAAAAAGACATAATTAGTAATAAGATGTTTTTTATATTACTAAAAATGTTTTTGTGTTTTATTATTATATTTAATATATCTGACAATAGTTTCTTTTGCGCGATAAAATTTTTGAATATAGATTTTCTCTTTTTATAAATATAATGTTCAGATGGAAAGATTATTATTAGTTTTTTCCTTTTTTCATTTCTGTAGTATTTCTGAAATTCGGAACTCAAAGGAGGGCAATGAATATTATTACCCATTTTTTAATATTTTTTATTGCAACACTTTGTTACTTCGTATTTCTGTTAACCGCTAATCTTCTGTAATATTTAATTTTTCTGACTTGAATTCATACGCGCTTAAAACGAAAGCATTTTTCTATTAATTTTATACCATTTTATTGATTTTTTTCTACATATTATTTTAAAGAATATACAAACACTTAAACTTCTGAGAAATGCAACTTTATGTCATTAAGTATAGTAAATCGTATGATGGGGAATATTATTGTATGTTAAAGTAACGATTATTCTGTTAAATTATAAAACTTTGACAGAACTTAGCTGAAAAATTTTCTGCACACTTGGGGTCTTCTGACGGCACACAAATGTGCCGCGAATTATAAAACATTTCAGAATTATTCAGAATTATAAAACATTAATCCGAAAAAGAGTTGAGGAAAAATTCTTATCTATTTTTTTCTAAGACATTCTATGTTTTTATTACATGTGGCTGAACGATAACAGGAATCCTTTAGACTGTCGAAAATTAAAACTTCTTTATATCTAAAAAAGTAATGATTGCAATCAGCTGTAAACTTACTCATGCATGTTTTCAGGATGCTCCTTCTTTTTATGCAAAAATTGATGGAAGTCATAGTTCATATGTATTTTAATATCATTTTTTAATAATTTTCATAAGTAAATGTAAGTTTTTGAACTGAAAAAAAGGCCTGGAATGTATTTAATTCTATTCATTGTATCTCATTAAAAAATAAAAATTCAATCTTATAATTTTTTGGGAAGTTAAAAATAAAAGTTTCTTATGCGAATTGAATATTAACATCTTCAAACTTTGAACTATTCTAATTCTATGAAGATTTAAAGAAAAGTATATAAACTATATATTTTTAAGGTCAGCTTTGATTCAAGGATATGGTGTCAAAAGTAAGTGTTACTATTTGAAACGTCAAAATTGGTACAATGTTTGGAACAGATATCGCAGACGCACCGGGGTTGTTGCAAGTTTTGTTTTTTCACAATTTTGGCGAGAAAACCCCGTTTTTGAATCCATGTTAGACCTAGCCTGAGAAAACAACACGTAAATTTTATTTATTATGAAATAATTTATTGTACTATAACACACAAAAATGTATTACAAAACACATGCAATTTATTATAAAACATACACAATTTATTATAAAACACACACATACATTTTTTTATTGTAAAACACACACATTTCTTTTACTATAAAACACACCCATTTCTTTTATTATAAAACGCATTCAATTTTTATTATAAGCACGCACAAATTATTTTATTATAAAAAACACATAATGTTTAATTTATTATAGAACACACACATTTCTTTTATTATAAAATGTGAACATTTTTTATTATACATACACACAAATTGTTTTATTATATAAAACACACAATGTTTAATTTATTATAGAACACACGCCTTTCTTTTATTATAAAATGCACACACTTTTTATTATAAACATATATAGATTGTTTTATCATAAACAATACACAATGTTTAATTTATTATATTACTCCCACATTGTCCAAAATACAATTGACTTAGCTATTAGTACTTTGATTAATACGCAGTGTGTTTGGTCTCCCAACCAAAATCGTCGGTTATCGCGCGAGTAAAAAAATCGCGAATTTGGCACCAAAAATAAACCCCGGTGCGTCTGCGACATCTGTATCCAATTTTTAATATGTGTATGGACCTTATTTTACAAATTGTATTTATATGCTAAAAGAAGACACATTTCCCAGTCGAATGGTACCTCTCGCATCTCTATAAGACAATTTGTTGATAAAATAGCATGGAGTGATACCCCATTTTTTCCAGGACTGTACATTTAACGAACGCTTTTAAGGCTGCATATCAGTCAGATTTCCGTTTTTCATTTCCCATATTAACTCTATGGAATAGAAGTACTTCCATTTTCTAAGGATATCTCACAAAAAAAAAGTGACCTTTACGAATTTTGTTTTTGAATGCAATTTCTTAAACTTATCGCTCTTTATTGCCGTTTACAATTTTGATTAAAAATAAATTTAAATGTGTCATTTTGTGTAAAATACTTAGCGCATCATACAATAAACAAGACTGTCACTAAATTGGCATTTTCGTAATGGTATTTCATGTTTCAGAAATTTTTTTAAAACAAACATTTGTTTTTCTAATTTATGCATTGAGATAAAAAAAATATTTTTTATGTATTAGGCAAGTAGATATTCTTGAAAACAGACTTTTTCAGTTCCCACGTTTCTTCTTCTAAGGTGATCAATCACGATTGCAAGAAGTGATTCTCCATTGGGATGAGTCAATCAATGAAGCTGGAAAGTTTTTGAATAAAAGTGTTTTCAAGGGATCAGAAATTTATTTTTAGCATCGCTGATTCTATTTTTTATCTTATCTTATCTTATTTATTTATTTATTTATTTTTATTTTATTATATTATATTTTTTATTTTATTTTATTTTATTTTATTATATATATATATATTTGGGGGGGGGGGGGCATTTTTTTCTCTGGACGGCAGAATACCAATTTGCTTGTGTCTATCCTATACTCTTAAGACAGGTAGTATTGATTATTAGGTAGCTTTCATTGCAAAAAGCTACCTAATGGCAGTTTGAAATGGCAGTTTAAAATTCTAGGGTAGCTAAGATTTTGAAACAATCTGATATGTGTTATGCTGCAACTTTTGTATTTATGAACCGATATGAATGTGACTGATCATGTGTACAGAACATACCAAGGTCTCGACCGAATTCGTTGGTCAGCTTCATGCGCCATCTTGTTTCAAAATGTCGGCCAGTTAAATTATTTACTTTTTTTTAAATTCAAAATAATGTATAAAAATTTATAAACTGAAAAGATTGTTTCCTTCAAGTGTTAGATCGTGATGCAAGGATTCCAGAACATTTTTTGCTTTGGCTTTATCTTAAAAAATGACTGAGAGATGGCAGTTTGAAATTCTAAGGTGGCTGACATTTTGAAACAATCTGATTTTTGTTATGTTGTAAATCTCATGCTAAAATTCGCATTCAATTTCAGTATTAACGAAAACCGGGATTGAATCTTCTATAATCGAATTACAAGTATTTTAGCTTCGAGTGTTTAAGTAAAATGAGTTGAAAAACTTGGTCTATGAAAGCTACTTTTTCCTTCCAGCACAGGCCAGAAGCACTTTTTTCTTTCACTTCCACCAATATCAGAATTATGCAAATTGTTTTTCTTTATGGGTAATATAATAAATTGTGTAATCAGGTTAAATTCAACTTCAGTTTGCGCGATTCAAATTTTTGCTGCTGATCACGCGACTAAGATTTAAATTACGCGCTTACTTTACTTTAAACTGTGATAAAAATGTTCTGACTGCAGTATATGAATAAGGATAATCTGAAAACATTCTGAAATATTAAAGATCGTTATCAGAATTACTTTCCTTTTTATATTTATACAGCGGGGTGCAAAATGATATGAACGACACAAAAACAAACAAACCAGTTCGCGTTTGCTTTGCAAATGTGCAAATGTTTGTGTTAAAATTAATTACATGATATTGCGATTAATATTGCAGCAATCGTTAACAAAAATCGCAATTTGAAAAAAAATGTATTTTAAACATATATTGCTATATATTGCTAAATTTACGCTGGAGCAAAATGATAAGATCGCCGTAAATAATTCAAAACTGCGGCTTGTGCTTGGTCGATATTTTCTCATATCATTTAACAAAGCATTTAAAAGAGATTCTGAGCGCATTCGTTTAGTTTACAAAACTTTTTGATGATGTAGTGAGGAAAAATGCTTTACGAAAGAGGCCAAATTCTATCTTATAACAACATCGGGATGCCACTGTAAAGAATTGCGGAATAAAATTAAACGTTCAAAGACTGTCATCTCTCATTTCTTACAGAATCCAAATACTTATGGAACTCCAAAATCTACAAGAAGGCCGAGAATTATTTCGAAATGACCCAAATGTTTGATTATTTGTATGGTCCCAAGCAAAAAAATGACCGAAAAAAAGAAGAAGCCAAATACAGACGCCAGCATCAGTATACGGACCATAAGAAAAGCAATAAAAAGGTCGGGAATTCTTAAATATGTAAAAACCCGTTGATGTCTTAGTTTAACATTTTACCATAAAATAGCTCCCACATAGTTGGCAGAGAAACATCTGAAGCAACAAACGAATTGGTCTATAATTATTTTCTGCGAATAAATCTAATTTTGATGATCCGGGTGGTATTCATTCATATTAGCGTAACATTCTGAAGGAAAATGGCGTATTTTCAAGCTTCAACTATGTGGGGGCTCCCTAATGGTTTGAGCTATTGTTTATTTTCAGGCGGTAAGCTTAGAATTGCTTTTCTAGAGGGACTACATAATAAGCATACCTAAACTGCTAAGCCAGACTTTAAAGACTGGTCACGTGAGTAACTGGTCTGAGTAAGACGAGTCTATTCTTGATAATAGGTAAGTAGGTAATGAAACGGAGCATCTTCGTTTTGATTTTGTGGGGGGGGGGAGGTGAATATTAGAAAGCCAGTGAGGAAATGACATGCGGTCAGAGGGGTTAGAAGAAGCCTGAATTTCTCCAAATCCGATGCTTCCCTCCCTTCGGAATGGTCTAATTTTTTTGGCAGCATGCCAAGGTCTGTCTTTTAAGACTGACTGGTCAAGCAGTATTCACTTGTCAGAACGCCATTTGTTGAACCAAGGTGAAAAATCGCCGTGTTCTGACGTCAAAGAATGGCACCAATTGACATCACAGTTATAATGCAATACCTGTTTTAAAGTGCTGATTATAAGCATATCTTCATTGTTGTTCATAGGGAAGTGTACAACAACAGACACTTGCATGAGGTAATAAATGTTTTGGTCGTCAGCAGTAATACACTCTGCTGGCCAATCAAAATGCAACACTATGAAGGAATGCAAATAGCACAATGATAGTTATTGGACAAATACATTATAATGGGAAGGACAAGTGATTACATTTTCAGAAAATTTGGAGGTATAGTTCCTGAGAAAACACTACCCAGAGTTGCCACCCCTGGCCGCAATAACAGCATTTATCTGCTTAGGCATGGAGTCGAACAGAGATTGGATGTAATGTACTGGTACAGCAGTCTATGCAGCTTCAACACTATGCCATAGTTCATCAATCGTAGTGACGGGCCAGTCGCTCAGAAGCCATTGACAGGATATATTCAATTGCTGAGAAATCAGGAGAACGTGCCAGTGAGGGCAACAGTTGAACATGTTCTGTATCAAGGAAGGTCAGGATAGTACGAGCAACATGCGGTCGTGCATTGTACTGCTGAGAAGTAAAGTTCCAGAGGCCTCGAAGCTAGGGCAAAACCACGGGCAGTAACACCTCAGAAATGTAACGGCTTCTGTTCATATCTTCGGTAATGGGAACAAGAAGTTATCGAGACGTGTCTTCAATGGCACCCCTCACCATCACTGCTGGTTATGGGCATCTATGATGATGTAGAATGCAAGCTGGCAAAGCGAATTCTCAAGGATACCACCAAACATGGAAGCGGCCTTCGTGATGCACACAGAGTCTGGATTCATCTGAAAAGACGACGTGAGACGCCATTACTGCGTCATATACAGCATCATGATGCCCGCATCCGTGTTTAGCAGCATCGTGGAAAACGCACATTGCCATCTTGCATTCGAGATCGTCATACTGGCATATCAGCTGGAGTGACAGTATGAGGTACCATTGGATACACGTCTCGGTAACCTCTTGTTCGCATTGTCGACAATTTCAACAGCAGCCGTTATATTTCTGATGTGTTATATCCAGTAGTTCTGCCCTATCTTCTATGTCTCCGGAACTCTACGTTTCAATAGTACAATGCACGACCGCATGTTACCAGTACTATACTGACCTTCCTTGATACAAAACATGTTCGACTGTTGCCCTGGCCAGCACGTTCTCCTGATTTCTCACTAATTGAAAATGTCTGGTCAATGGCTGCTGAGCGACTGGCACGCCACCACTCGCCAGTCATTACGGTTGATGAACTATGGCATAGTGTTGAAGGTGTATGGACTGTTGTACCCGTACATGAGATCCAACCTCTGTTCAACTCCATGTCTAGGCAGATAAATCTGTTATTGTGGCCAGGGGTGACAACTCTGGGTAGTGTTTTCTCAGGAACTATACCTGCAAATTTTTCTGAAAATGTAATCACTTGTCCTTCCCATTATACTGTATTTGTCCAAAAAATATCATTCGGTTATTTGCATTCCTTCATGGTGTTGCATTTTGGATGACCAGCAGTGTAATATTACAGGATAAGTAAAATGCGTGTAATATCACCAGTTCCAAAAACCATCAATCATATCTACCATATCTGTCTTTAAATAGTAATTTTAACAATAGCTCAAAATTTAGTCAATAGATGGCGCTACACAGTTTCAACTTGAATGCTTTAAAACTTACTTTGATACGTACTTCAAAACGCAAACATTTGTTTTTGAATTTCAAAAACTAAGTAGAATAAAGAAAGGGTGAACAACCTTAATCTAGCATCAAAGTAACATTGAGCATTCATACAAACGTAGAACGAAAAATTAGAATACTTCTAAAATTATTGCAAACGCATTTGTGAGTTAGCTTTTAAATATGTCCCTTATTTCATTTTCATATTTACTATGATTGAATTTTAAAGTTCAGTTTCCTTTTGCCACACGCTGTACTTCTATAATTTAACATCTTTGGTCCGTCAAAAGGCTTTTAACCCAACATTACGTCTCAACAAAACTGAGAAAAGATCTTAACCGTAGTTATCTACTTGATATAAATAACGCTAAACTGAACATTTATCATCATAATTCAGGAGTGTTACAAGATCGTACAAGACACGTCTCGCATTTGTTAGAGTGTTGGGTACCCGCGTTTTCCTGATTCTTCTCAGGAGAAAAATATATAGATTTATTAGATACGGTAAAATACATGGGGTTTTCCTATTTGCAGTGATCTGGCCTCGAAATCCAGGTCGTCGCTATTCACATTTGTAGTTGTTAAAAATAATGTCGACAAATTTATATGGATCTTCTTTTCGCTCGTATTTCATAATAGGAAAAGCAAAATCACAAGCTAAGCGTATAAACATTAAAACATAAATACTGAGAAATTCACATATAAAAAAAACATATAAAGTCTGATTTTTTTATTATATAGCTGTTATATTTTTCATTCAGAAAACCTCTTAAATGCTATTTATTTTAGTATTTTTAATTATGTAATTTATTTTTCATTTAAATATTTTTTGAAACGAAGTCCTATATTTTCTACTGGACTTTTTTATAATCGTCAGAAATCTGCAGTTCAGTTTTGGACGGCTGGGAAAACCGATTGCTATTTTTATCGCTTGTATATATAACTTCTAAATATCTCATAATTCTAATATTTGCATCATGGAATAGAAAAAAAAATGTATTTTCGAATGAAATTCGCTTGAAAAGAGTAGCGTAATTTAGTGTACTTTTTAAGACATTTTAAATAATTTTCAAGCTTGAATTTGTTTTATAATATGTCTCAATAAGGAACTTTTATTTTCTACAACAATGTAAAGCAACTAGTGGCTTTAGTTACCACAACTGACAATTAATTTCTCAGAGCAAATAATAATAATAATAAAACAGATTAACCATAATATTAAATTTATTCGGCACTTTGGCGCTAAACTGAAATCTGTCAACGAAAATATTTTTTTTTTTTTTATGTTGAACATAAAATTAATACAAAATTAAGTTAATCTGTTTAAAATATAGTTGCATCAGAATATTATCGAGATTGTATTTTAATTATATTTAATATTTGTTACTTACTTGATTAGCAATAAATACCAGTAGCCTTACAAGTTGAAATAAAGTATGACAAAATGATCGGACGCATGACAAATTTATCATACATCTAGTTTTTAATATTTTGAGAAATTTCCAAACGGTCAGTTACCAAGTTCTCGAGTACGATGTACAGTGGTTCAGTATAGGTATTTAACAACAACAACAAAAAAAAAAATTCAATTTTTGAATTCAATTTTCCAATTAGTATGTTTTTTTTTTTTTTTTTTTTTTTCCACTAAGCAATCAGAAGCATCAAAGAATCATACACATACACATTTTTTTTTTCCTCAAAAAAAAAAAAAAAAAAAAAAAAGAAAAAAAATGTATGTAAACAAATTTTGCCTAATAGTACAGTAGAACTGAAGAACTGTACAAATGAAGACGGAAACGTACTGCAATTCCCAAACTAATGATTCTGTCTACGCGCGCTATTGTCTTTTTCCGTTGCGAAGACCCTGGATTTCAAATTCTAAATGATGATGAACTTATTGAAAGTGTGAGAGAAGAAAGTGTCGAGGAAGGAAATGACCTTAATGTCGAAGTTGAAGAATACACGGGACCATCAGCTAGTGAAGCATTTGCCGGCCTTGAAATTGCGTTGAAGTGGATATAGAGTCAGCCCGAGAATGACCACAGGCAATTTCTGACTGTCAAGCGGATGCGCGACTTGGCTCCCCGAAAACGGATGAAGACTGTCAAACAGCTTACTTTGACCGAGATGTTCAGCAATTAATGACTTTCATTTACAGTACGGTACGTACATACTGTACTAATGTACAGCACTTGTAAGTACGTTTAACATGTAATAGTGCTGCATTTTCATTTAATTAATTATGCGCTCTTTTTCTTTAAAAATAATTTTTTTCTCCCATTTTCAACATACATACAGTAATTAATTAAAATATACCCCTTTTTTTTGAAAAAATCCAATTATCCGAATTTTTGATTATCCCAATAGGGTCCGGTCCCAATTGATTCGGATAATTGGAGTTCTACTGTATTATCTATAGACTATTTAAACATAATGGAATATCTTATTAGGTCAGTTTTAATGAACGAATCTTTTCTAATTTTTATATTATCAATTTAATAATTTTTCAAATATGGGTAAAGGATCCAATAGTCTGCCACATTGAGATAAAATGCTCTATGAATAGTTTATTTTTTGTTTCAAATAAAATTTTTTGTTTATTATTTATTATTTTTTGTTTCAAATATTTTCAATAAATTTTGTTTCAAACATGCAGTCATCTTTCACAAGTCATAAGCAGTGACCGAAGAATTGTGGGCATTTTTTATTGCATTAGTAATTAGGCCTTTTTTTTTAATTTTGAGGTAAGATAACCATTTTTCCTATTTTTTTTTATTAACCGATGATAATTTATTTCAAAGGTAAGTATTCATTTATTTTTTATTATTTTCGAAAATTATTAGACCCTCGTATTAGTAGGATAAATGAACTAATGTTTTTGAGTATAAAAAGTAAATATATTTATTATTCAGTTTGTGCAATGGACGCTCGTTAATGCGCCTCCACTGAAGACGTAACTCCTGTTAACGAGGACAATTTCGTTTTCCCCGTGACTTCCTATTTGCAATCTATATATTTAAAGCTAAAAGCGCATTTCTTAAGATTTCATATAGATTTTTTACATAAAATTGGTCTCAGTGCGCATGCTTCAACTTTTTTTGAAAACGGGAAGGGGAAATACCAGAGGAATTCTCCCTTTCTATAGTTTGAGAGTGGGCTGGGTCTGAACAAAAGGGAACAGGGAGCGGTTCAAACCCACACAATGACAAACCCATTCATCATTCTCCGCCACAAAAAAAAAGGAAAAAAAAAGAAAACCGGACAAAAAAAAATGAACAATCACAGTTTTTAAAAATACGTTGATGCAGTTTCTGCAGGATTCTAAATGAATTTCTTTTTTTTATTATTATTTAAATCCGAGTTAACCGGATCCAAAGACAGTGGGACGTCTAGTCCCAAGTTCCTTTACTTAGAAGACCGTTTGGAATAAACCGTCCAGTGTAGCGGGCGAAGCTCCGCTAGTTAATGTTAAAGACATCGCTTAAAGGGTATAGTATGCATCGGATAATGCGGACAATTTTTTCACAAACTGACCGAGCAGAATCGAAATTGCTTTTGTAGGCTATTTTTTCAAAAGCAACTTTGATATAACTTTGGTTATATAGAGATCAAGAAATTGTCAGTGACAATAATGAAGATAAAAAAAAAACTTTCTACTTCCAAAAGCGTGTGTGTTTCAAAAATTGCTAATGGTTGCTCGCCGATATTATCAATCAAAATGCGATAGATTTTTTGTATTAATTGTGTTCCACAATTAATAATTGCACAATTGTAAATTTGTACGTTTATATTGACATACGAAAAATTGCACGCATTTTCCCATATTGATTTTTATATATGTTATTCTTTAAAATATAAAGAATTTAGTTTCAAGTTTTAAAGTGGCATTTCAACCTGAAGAATAAATTAATTAATTTGAAGAATAAATGAATTAATTTGAAAAATGTTTCGACTTTTTCTGAGAAATCGGTTCAACCATAACCCAACCCAACTCGAACCCAAAGCAATTAAAGTCAACCGGATCCGCTGTCAACCTGACCCGCAACGAAGAAGCAACTCGGGTGCGATCGGAGTCGGATAAAATCAGGCTACCCGTAGCCGATGCAGGACTCACTGTGCAGCAGTTTCATTTATTACCTATGCTTGCTTTGAAAAACGTTCTCCGTTTATACTCGAGTTAAGCTTAATTTTTTAAAATCTCTATTCCCAGACATGATAGCATCAAAAGTCACGATTGTGGTAAAAGATAAGTGACAATAAAACACACCTATTGACATCATTTTATACACGAACGTCTTTGTGTTCGTGACTTTTTTTATGACTTCCGCAGTTTAGTTCGTAGAGGTGATAATGTACAGGTGCGCACTTCATGTGCCGGTTCAGCAGTTATATCAGTTTGTAGAAAACTGTAGTGACATTCTTAGAATAAAGCTTAAAGATTTCAGTGAAAGAGATTGTCATTTGCAGAAATTATACATCTCTCGACCTGTTTTTTTTTATTTTTAAACAGAAAAATAGGTGATATTTAAGGATAAACTCCATTTCTTAAATGATTGTTTTCAGAGTGTTCTTCTGGTTTAACCTTCAATGCCTTGATAGGAAATTTAGTCCCGTTAAAGACAATTTTGTATATACCGTATATACTCATGTATAAGTCGACTCCCCCCCCCCCCCAATTCTTACGCAAAATTTTGAAAAAAAAAATGAATTTTCGTGTATAAGTCGAACCACATTTCTGGTAGTATGTTGAAAAATGATTTGTAATCAAGGATAAAAATAAATAATAAATTTTCTTTAAATTAGTAAACTTTTTTTTTGTTACGTTTCTAATCAGACACTTTTTTAAAATTCAAAATTTTAAAACTGTATAATTATGTAAAACTGAAGAAGCTTAAACTATTTTGAAACCTATTCACATCAATTTAATGATACTTTAAAAAAAAATTCTTTGAAAAATCTATTCAAGCCTTTTTTACAAGGGTAATCAACTTCGTAGACTGCTAAAAATGCAGTACCTTCTTTGTATTGTATGGTATATACGGTATGTATATCTGATCTATGTCATACTTTTAGGAGAGAAATCTGGAAGCATTCTCAAGTTGAACTCTTTTTAAAAAGGGGATTAAAATGTTGAAAGGGATGTGTCTGTTTTGAAGGGAATTATATCCCCAGAGAAAATGGGTGCAATGGAGAAATTATTGTTGAGCTTTTTTTTTTGTCAATCATAGGGAAATGACCATTGTCCGCTTTTATCTCTCTTTCCAATCTAGGCCCGGTGACTCCGGTATTTCACTCCGCTATTTCACATTTTTTTTTTTTTTTACTAACTCGTGTATAAGTCGACCCCCCCCCCCCCATTTTCATGTCCCAAATTTTGCCTAAAATTCTTCGACTTATTAAAGTTTTTCGTATATATATTTTTTTAAATAGTCTATTAATAAGATAAGATTTTAGCTTTTATGTAAAGCACTTTGCTTTATCCTGTCTAGAAGGCATACACCCAATTTTGCGACACTAGATTTTTTGAAAATGTTTGCTTTCTGAACCATTTAGATACAGATAGATTTTATATTCTAGAAAATGCGTAGCTGAAAATTTTACACTCAATAAATATTTTGTTCACAGATAAATCCAATATATTCATTTTTGTCATTTTAAAAATTTTGAGAGATTTTCCAAAAATATTATTTGTTAATTAATTTAATATAAGTATTGTTGTAAATATTTTACGAGAAATGTTTATAATTACCGATTTAAGGTATCCCACTAAATTAGATACCTATTTGTTTCAAATAAAGAAAAATGAGTATAATATTGATTATTGCAATTACATTAGTATATAAAAAAAAGACAAATTTATTTGTTAAAAAAATTAGTTTGATGCAATTTCTGTTTAATTTAGACAATTTTAAGGGGAAAAAGTGGAATATTTAATACTTACCAAAAAATGTCCTAGGGAAAAAAAAAATGGCATTTTTTTCATAAATTACACGAAACACATAAATATGTTACGAATAAAACGAACTACAATCTAAGCCATAAAGAAAACCTTCCAGCGATATAATCACTCAAATTATCATTCCTATGATTTTCCGTAAATATTTTGTAAGCTAATTTATAAAAATAGCTTCAAAATTTCCAAATATCCTCAAATTTAAAGGGATAGTTCATTAGACTCACAACATTACATACAAAAAATGTAAGCGAATTAAAATATAAATGTAACTATAATTTTTGGAGATAGCATTTATATTTGAAACGCTCTATGCAAAAAGGGCTTCAGTCACCAAATTGGCAAAATTGAGTTAACCACGGATTTTTGTTCTTATAGGGTAGATTTAAACAAAACATTTTTCTCAACGGTGTTTGATTAGAGCAATTTTTGTCCATAAAGGGAAAAAAATCATTTTGATTGGTTTAATATTTTTAAAAAAGCAATGTTTTTCTCAATTTTCTTAAAACTGGTTTAGTTAATTGAAGCCCTTTTTGCATGGAGCCATTCATTTTTCATAAACATTTTGTGTTTTTTGAAAACGCATTTAAACATTTTATTTCTGAAAATCTTATTAGAAATATTCACCCCAAGTTCATAATTTTTCAGAGATATGTGTGCTGTATCTTCTTTAATATCAATATTAAAAGATATTTTCTTACTTAATTAAATATTTACGGTTATTTAAATACACATTTCCGGTTAGAGAGCTGAAACGAAAGAATCTTTAATTACACTTTTAATAATTTTCATGGCCTGTACGTAAAAAAAAAAAGTTTTGAATATCTAATAGCAAACATATCTAATCGCAAATAAAACAATAAAAGAAATTGAGATTTTTGCGGAAAATTGACTATTTAAACGAAATGGAATACTTTAAAACGTTATACCCAGAAAAAGGAACTGATTAAAACTATGTTGAGTACATTTTGGTTGTTTTAAGCAACATTTTTAGTTGAAGTAAAAAATTGGTATTGTTGCTTGGACAAAACAATATTGTTAACACTTTTACAAAATTTTAACGAAATTTCATCAATTTTACTTGAATTAACAAAATCTGTTTTTTTAATTGTACAATAATTTTGTAATTTAAATTTGTAATTCCAGCAAAATTTTGTTGTTTTTCAAAATTTAAATTGTTGTGCAGAAGCCATATCTCTCTCAAGTAACTTGGTTTATTTGACTTATATTGATGCATAATTAACGGATTAACATAATTTTTGGATAACTAATTTTTTTTTAATTGGGACGGACCAATGTAGTTTTAAAAATGCCACTCTCCCATTTCTTACTTTCTTCTATCTTTACAAGAAGAAAGTTTTGGATTCATGAAAATTTTCGACTTCCAGTTTCTGACGGATTTTAGAAAGTCCTGAATACGATTTGACTGTTTTTAGAATCTATCTTAGAATTCTATCTCTAGAACTAATACACGGAATTTAATAAAACTTTATATTCAGTTACTTCCTGATATAAATTGTTACTGATTAGTTTTTGGTGTAAATCGCGCAACAGGTGGCGCTGCTATGTTGCATTTTTCGTGATTTCTGCACTAGCTCTATCTCATTTTCAGCAGTGAATTACGCCTGTAATCTTTTAATAATAAACAGTGAATTTTAATCCTGCTTTTTACAGGCGTAATTCACTGCTGAAAATGAATTAAAAATTAACTATGTGTTGCCGTATGCTGGGCTTTGTATTGTCGTCTCATGTTTGCCGCAGAAATTTGCGTGATCCTGATGACATTTCCATCTTGTGCTGCGGTTGCAGCTGGTCCGATATATACAAGAGTGAGAAATGCCGAGCTGGGATATCGTTCCTTGTTGCTCAGTGGTAGAGCCTCAGAGCGCTGTTCTGAGGACCCGGGTTCGATTCTCGGCTTGGGGCGTTCTTCATTCTGTCGGTTTACGCTTAAAAAAAAGCAGGCTAAAAATACGCTTGTTATTATTCAAGGATTACAGGCTTAATTCACTGCTGAAAATGAATTAAAAGATAGTTAAAATTACATATTCGATTGGTTCATTTAGCAGAAGGTTTTTTAGTATAAATAAAACAAGTTCGTAATATAACATATTTTATTATAAATATTATAATTGTTTCTTTCACAAAAACCTTTTGTTGTTAAAACAAAGAAAATTCTTAAAATTATACAAAACAATTTTTCTTAAAACAAAAGCTTTTGTTGCCGAAACTGAAAAGAAATCTTTAAGTAACAGATAATTATATTTATTTTGTGAAAACTTTCAACAAAAGAATTTTGTTAATTCAAGTAAAATTGAACCATTTTACTTGAATTAACAAAACATTTTTTGCTGACGATACAAAATTTTTTGTTGGAATTGAAAAAAAAAATTAACAATTTTTTTTATGTTGATTCAAACAAAATAATTTCCATTGACCCATATTTAAACGAAAAGTTTTGTTGGGTCAACCAAATTGTTGTTGATTCAACAAATCTTTTTTATGGGTGCAGTGTTAATGAAAGAACCATTTCTAATTTTCATATTATTAATTAACTAAATTTTCAAATATATCATATATATTACAAAGAGAATTATACTGAAGGAGAATTTTTCGTATTTTATAAGATCAAAAATAATGTTCTATGCATTCAAAACTTTGTTTCGGTTAAAAGTACGTACGTAGTTTAGTTTTCTGATACCGAAAATGCAAATTTTGTGAAAATCGGAAGGTAGCTATTTTTAAATTTTGACCAAAAACTGACCCGCTTTGAATCAAATGATCCAGACATTTGGAGGTGGTATTGAATTAATCTTCTACTTCGGGGTCCGCTTCTCTATTTAATTTCCGAAAGATGAAAGGTTTACCAGAGAAACTGTTTCGTGTAGCGATTTTTAGAGTGATTTTGCGTTTCGTACTATTTTTTGATGGGACCGGGCAACGCCGGACGGACCAACTAGTAAAGATTAAAAACTCTATTTCAAAAGACCTATTTTCTAACTTATGATTGAACGTTGGGATTATATTATGAACACTGAAGAATTTTCCTGAATATTGAGTATTTATCTAAAAAATTCAGAATAAATGATCAATACAGATATATTCAAGGAATTTGCTATTTTTTTATTTTAAACAAAGGAATATAAAC